>OZ023232.1:13913396-14475992 GCA_964006365.1 Trididemnum miniatum | reverse complement strand
TTAACTTTTGCCTACCACCCACTTCCGTCCAACGCGAAGAAGTTTTTGCTGAGTTTGAAGTTTTGTTTGGCCAATTGCTACATCACAAGCCGCAGTCTGATGAAAGGCTCTCTGCATTGAAAGCGAGACTGAGTGACCTGGCTCATGCATATTGTGACACTCCAGTTGATGTCGGCGACTTTTTAATGAACAAAGAATCCCTGCAAGCTATTAAGTCACTTCGTTCCAATCAGGATATTCTAATTACCAAACCTGATAAAGGGTCAGGTGTGGTGATTATAAACAAAAAGGATTACGTTTCTAAGATGGAGTCCATTTTAAACGATCAATCTAAATTCTGCAGACTCGGCCCCGCACCTGACAATGATAACACCGTCAAAATCGAGTCGAAAATACAACGTCGACTATTACAAATGCACAAAGACGATCTTCTACCCACAGGAGTCTACGAAGTCATCAGGCCCACTGGCTCGCAACGTCCTCGTATGTATGGCTTACCAAAGATTCACAAGAAGGACGTACCTTTCCGACCCATTCTATCCATGACTGGCTCAGCCCAACATCAACTGGCAACTTGGCTTACTTCTATCCTCCAACCCGTCCTTTCTTTATACTCTTCTTACTGCATCCAAGATTCATTTTCTTTTGTTGATGCTATTCGTTCTTCCAATTTACAACCTGCTTCCACTTTCATGTGCTCTTTTGATATATCCAGTCTTTTCACCAATGTACCTTTAGCTGAGACTATTCAAATCTGTGCCGACTCACTCTACAATTTTCTTCCTACTCCTCCAACTTTCCCACGCAACGTATTCGTGGAGCTTATGGAACTTGCTACCTGCTCTGTCGATTTCAGCTTCAACAACATAATGCATCGACAGATTGACGGAGTCGCTATGGGCTCCCCGCTTGGACCTTGTCTGGCAAACATCTTCGTGGGATTCTATGAATCAAAACTGTTTCAAACCACGGACAAACCACCTATGTACTACCGCTACGTTGATGACACTTTTGCCATTTTTCACGATGAAAAGCATTGTGATTCCTTTCTTTCCAAACTTAACTCTCTCCACCCCGCACTCCAGTTCACCCACGAGAAGGAATGTAACCTTACCCTTCCTTTTCTAGATGTTTTAGTTGGAAAGACTGAGTCTGAATTCTTCACCGCTGTTTACCGGAAACCCACCTTTACTGGCCAATACCTCCGTTGGAACTCCTTTTCTCCCCAAAAGCGAAAACTTAACTTAATCCTTACCCTTACCCACCGTGCCCTCAAAATTTGCTCCCCTGACAAGTTGCAACCAGAATTAGATAAAATCACGTCTATTCTTCTGGCAAATGGCTACCCAGATGACGTCATTAAAAGTGCAATAGCCAAGAAACTCAAGCAATTTCAGAAACCTATAACATCTGGTCCGGAAAAATGCCCGGTATACTTGCGTCTCCAGTGGTTGGGGTCTATTTCTACGAAATTTGAAAAGCAAGTGAAAGCCGCCGTGAGCAACTGCTTCTTTGCCGTGGAGCCACGTATCATCTTTAAAACCAAGGAACTGGTTCCAGCCACCAAGAAAGATGTACTACCCGCCCATCAACAAAGCAATGTTATCTACGAATATTCATGCCACTGTGATAGTCGGTATGTGGGTCGTACATCCCAAAGGTTGCTGGACAGAATCAAACAACATATTCCAAAGTCAATCAGAAACGCCAATTCCATTTTGAAACGTAGCCTCCCATCACGTGCTTGTAAGTCCTCCACCCCTAACCCCACCCAGACTTGTGATTCGGCAATTGGGCTCCATCTCCTTTTAAACGCTTCATGTGCTAAACATTATCACCAAGACAGATTCCGCATTCTCGCCAGAGGTCGCTCTTCCTTCCATCTCTCTGTTTTGGAATCCATTTTTATTAAAACATCAAATCCCGACCTTTGCAGGCAAAAAGAATTTGTTTACAGTCTTAAGATCTATCGCTGATTGACGCGTCGAAACAGCTGACCAGACTGGCCAATCAGTGCTTTTCCGCCTCCTTTTTTCCTTTTTCTCTTTTCTTTTTCTCTTTCTTTCTCTCTGTTGATACATAAGACTTGCATTTTAGTTTACTGATTTCTGACGATCTTCTCCCGATGAGTGTCAGACGAAAAGCTTCGAGATGAAATCACTATACTTTGCTATAAACTTTAAAAGGAGGAGAGGGTGCATCAAATTTTGAAGCAAAATGTTTTGATTAAAATCTTAATATTAACTTTTAGAGTTAGAGGTCTGATATACGGAAGCATTGTTATTCAGACCAACCTCAAAAATACGAACAATTTATAAGCAGTGAAAGTAGGGCGAAAGGCAGGCCCCTTCGTTTGCTTTACACGGCACCAACCGTTGTGATAGGCTAAAGAAGTACGTTCCGTCATTAATGCTGTTTATTAAAGCAGGGGTACGCAACTCAAATGAGGTTAGGTGCAAAGTTTTCAAAATGATTTGATCGCGTGCCACACCACTTTCAAAAAATCGTTGTAAGTATAAATATACTTTTGAAATGCATACAACCAGCATCAAACTTCAAAAGTACAGCATAAACTAACAAAGAAATATCTGCTGACACAATTTAAAGTCCTGAAAGGTGTGTGTGTAATTTAGCAGTTTTGAAGCTTATTGCGTGCCGCATTTAGCACGCGTGCCCTATGTTGTGCTCCTCTGCATTAAAGGTCGAAACTTATTTCTTAATAAATTAATTGTGATAAGAGTCATCGAGCAATGTTTAGCACCGTGTGGTGATCAATGTATACAAGTTGATTACGTTGAATATCGTTGGAGGAAAGTTGTCTTTTCTTTCTTGCAGGTGTAGAAGTTGAGAGATTGAGTTGCGCTAAAAACATAGTAAAATATCTTGAACTTTACCAAACTTTAACAAATAATCACATAAAAATAAAATTATTTCTCAAAGCTTTTTATCCAACACTCTTCATCTGAAAAGCTTTGAGATATGAAATGAATTGTCTACTTCATGCCATCTTCAAATTCTGCACCAAAAAACGTCTAATAAAAAATTAGCGTTTCTCAAAGTTTTTGGACGAAAACCCTTTAAGCGTTTTAACAAAATTTGTCATATCATGAAACCAGTCATAACGGCCTATAAAAAGATATTCCTTCCAATTTTGTAAGTGGTGTACAGACCACTTAGTTGAACCACCTTCAAGGACCACTTTATAGGGACTATGTACCCCAAATTAAAAACCTTTCTCCAAGATAGTTAATGCGCCATTACTTTTACTAATATACGTGGTATCGCCATTTACCAAAATAATCCTCTATGCATTTGTTCGCCGCTGGAATTAAGTCCGAAGCATTTGAAAGATAGTAAGTGATTGCTTCCTTCCAGCAATCAGGATTGTCCGATGCTTTGCCTTCTCTAAAGTAAAAACAAGAAACATCGATATGCATTGTAATTTACTTGAAATGTAGGCAGGTAACTCATTAGGCAAATTGCAAAAACTAACACAAGAAAATGCAAATTTAATGGCTGCTAACCATTGTTAATATTTCGTCATCCAAAAAATGATAGAACATACCAAAAAAAGTTTAAAAAAATTTTTTTTTTTCTGAAAGAAAGTAAAGTCAGTGAAGGCGAGTTTGCACGATCAATCACAGAGGAGAGGAGCCAAGCTTTGTTTTTTCTTCCGTCATGTCACGATTGGCTCCACTTTGTCAAATACTACGGCAGGTATGACTTTACAGATAAAAGAAGAAGCCCAGCTCATCTCTGCACTTCTTGTGTTGTTCATGTAAACCCACCAACGAGAGTGACCAAGGTAGACTCATTATATTTGAGCAATTAACGAGTTTCTGTTTGTTCTTAAAGACTTATTTAAGCATTATTTTTCCTATCATGCTTTTTTTTATCTCAAAATGACTGTGTTCCTAATGATTTTTATATTTAGTGAAAAATGATTCTGCACTTTTGCAACTTTTATTGCAAAATTTGCTCACTTACACGCATTGTGTGCTCGCTGTGGTGTCATACCAAGCCGTATCGAGAACAGTGACGTCAGTTACTGTTTGCCAGAATTCATGGCTGTATCCAGAAATGTTTCCAGTTAGTGTCTACGCATAAACAATACTTAACTTATGAACACGTTTTAAACGTAGAAAAAAAAAGCTTTCGTAAACACTTTACTACTCTAGACTTTATGAACAATTTCGTTATTTTAACTCATCAAGAAAAGTATAGCCTATAGAGCCATTAAAATTAGCCTAATTAAAGTCTAATGATGTCATTGCTGCAGTATATCAGTACTCGGTCAAAAGCTAACAAGCAACGTGATGGAAATAGGAAAATGGCCGGTCGCAACGAGTTTTAGCCATGACACATCGCTCTTTGACAAACCAAAACCGACAATTTTGAGCAAAGGTTTGCAATACACAATTAGGCGACAACGAATTCCGGAAATTTGTTATCGACTGTCACTGCTACGGAATGATCATCTGGTACAGTTAAATTTTTGCACTACTTTACCGCCTTCAACACACTTGAAAGGTCATTAAATTTTGCTCTTGTTTGAAACTTGAAAGCCCAAGAAGCGCAAACCCGGAAAAAATGCGCCAAAACACTCGACGAAATGACTCACGAGCTAAAAGGGCCTGTTTATATTGCAATCCCACGCTAGGTGAGAAATTGCAATCGTGCGGCAAAAAAAGTTTATGTTGCAATCGTACGGCAAAAAAGCAGAAAGCCCCGTCGGCCCAAAATTAAAAAATAAATGCAAAAGTTTTGGAAACGATCTCTTTATTTCCTGCTTCAATTTTTCGAAAAGAAAGTGGAAGCAAATATATTTTTTGGAATTTCATCGCAGGCAATTCTCGTTTTGAAGAAGTAGCAATAAAAATAAGCACTTGGTCAAATATTCCAGTCAACTAATTTGACCTATATGTTTTTTTTTATAGAAATGCATTGAAAAAGTAGATACAGTTGCCTATGCATCACTTATTCACATTCAAAAACAACGTAACACCGCCACTGACTGTTTCATCCAAAGTGGGATCATCAGGAAACGTCTTATTAGAACGACATGCAAGGTTTTACTTTCGCTCACAAGATTGGGTCATGTGATTGAAGATAACTTATCCCAATGACCGATTGACCGGCGAGAGCATCCAATTTCAGTACAGAAAATACTAGGCTTAAAGTAGGGGTTCTTAACCTTTTTTGTCTTGTTTACCCCTAGCCGAAAGAAAAAGTATAAGTTACCCCAAGTGCACCACTACTGCTTTTTCAATACTGAAAATTAAACTTTTCTTTAGTTTTCAATTCTGAAAATTTACCCCCGGTTAAGAACCCCTGGTTTAAAGTGTATGAGAAACCCGCACAGATGAATTAATTTTTTTGGAAGAAATCGGCAAAAAAGCAGGCACTGCCCAGTATATAATAGCAGAACAACATATTGCGAAATTCTTAGTAATAGAAAAACTATGGGGCGCCGTAGTGAAAAAAACGATTTAGCAAATCTTGTACGAATTTTCAGCAACATTTACACAGTTTCACAGCAGCTGTTTAGTTAAATCGAAGTGAACTGCAGCTAAAACGCTTCGAAATATGCAATAACAGCCAAAGTGTAACGACATTTAATAAATAGCAGCGATTATAGTTAGTTGCATATTTATCCTCCTATCACGAGAAAGCGATTAAAGCTCTATGCGAGTTCGCTTAGGAGTTGCCAGCCATCTGTCTACCTCACCAAGATGGGGGAATCCCACTAAGTGCCTTTCCCAACAGCACAACAAGTAAACTTGCCGGCTTGTTCTCCACACTGTCCCTTTAATGCTGAGCGTCAAGCAGGGAAGCTGTGAATACCAATTTTAAAGTCATTGGTTTGACCCGACTCGGAATCAAACCCGAGTCTACAGCTCACGAGACAGACGCTCTATACCACTCGGCCATCTGAGCTGTATATTTATTAAATAGCGACGATATTTAATAAATAACGCGACATTCATTAAATAGCGACGATATTTATTACACAGCAGCGCCATTTAATAAATAGCAGCAGCGTTTAATAAATAGCAGCGACGTTTAGCTAAAGTGCAGCGAAAAATTAAAGTGCTGCGGTAATATGCCAATGAGATCAACAGTGTTTCCATTTAGTGTAAGCTAGAAAGCGATTTTAAAAAGTTTACTGTATATTTATCCAAATTTGAATTGCTATCGGCACAGTGTATCCCAAGTACTAACAGTGGAACTACTTTCTGTGCTCAGTGTCCGGAACCAAAATCGGAGCTTAGCTGTTGTGTTGCCATTTTCTATTTTTGTTTTCACGTTTTTTTTCCTAAAATTTACAAAGAGTTTCTAGTCTACTTTATTGTTAGACTAATTTGGCAATAAACCAGAAAAGTGAGAAATATTGGTATGAGGAAAATGATAAATTATGGGGAAGTGTTGGAGCAGGTGGGGGGTTGTGAAGAAGTGTGGGGAAGTGTTGGGGGAGGTGTTGGGAAGGTGTCAAGTGAGTGTCGGGGAGGTGAGGGAAGGTGTGAGGGGTGTGGGGAAGTATGAGAGAGTGTGGGTAGGTGTGAGGGGAGGGTATAGAGATGTGTTAGGTGAGTGTAGGGGAGAGGTGTTGGGTGAGTGTGGGGAGATGAGTCGGCTGAGTGTGGAGAGTGTGGGGAAGGTGTAGAAGAGTGTGTGGCCCCCCTCCGCATTTTTCCACACCTTCCCACATCCCAACACACTTTGCCCCACTTCCCCACAACCTCCACACTCACCCCATAAACTCTTCCACACCTCCCCCCACGTTTTCCCCATTCTTCCCCACATCCCCGACACCTACACCATATCCCAACACACTTTCCCATTCTTCTCCCACATTCTCCACCCCTTCCATATTCCCCCCATACTTGATCATCAAATACCAAAACTTTTCACTCTGCTAATTTATCGCCAAAATAGTCTAGCAATCAAGTACACTAGCAACTTCTTGTAAATTTCATAAAAAAAATTAAAAAAAAACAAAAACAAAAAATGGCAACACAACATCTCAGCTTCATAAAAAGTTTAGCGCTTTTGTGGATATACGTAACAATGCTTTTTCGTTGAGTGCGTCCACTGAAATAATTTTGTGTAACTTACACTGTGGCTGTACTACCGCGATTTGATATTACGAAAAATGAAGAAATGGAAACATTGTTGATCTCATTAGCATATTACCGCAGCACTTTAATTTTTCGCTGCACTTTAGCTAAACGTCGCTGCTATTTATTAAACGCTGCTGCTATTTATTAAATGGCGCTGCTGTGTATTTAATATCACTGCTATTTATTAAATGTTGCTGTTGTTTATTAAATATCGTCGCTATTTAATGAATGTCGCGTTATTTATTAAATATCGCCGCTATTTAATAAATATCGCTGCTATTTATTAAATGTCGTTACACTTTGGCTGTTATTGCATATTTCGAAGCGTTTTAGCTGCAGTTCACTTCGATTTAACTGAATAGCTGCTGTGAAACTGTGTAAATGTTGCTGAAAATTCGTACAAAATTTGCTAAATCGTTTTTTTCACAACGGCGTTCCATAAAAACATTTAAAATGGCGTAAACTGTATTCACTTACAAGATTATTTAAACATTCCACGAAAAAACTTCTCAAGTCTGAACTCAATTCCACTTCTGTTTCAGCATCTCTTTTCTTCCTTTTTCCATAGCCATAATGGCAACCTGAAATGGCCAAAACAACAATATGGTGTAGGTTTGCATGCAGGAGGAGTAGACGCAATCAGTTTGCACAAGAAGGTATTTTTTCTATTTGAAATCGTGGAAACTGTTGCCGAATTTCAAACTGAGGTCGAAGTTTTGTGTGACAACAATAATTTTCCGCAAAGAACCTTTGTCGAATCAATCGAAGTTAATTGAATAGCCAGCAATTTAGTAGCAGTAAGTAGTACAGTGTTCATTTTTAAGTATGAAATAATAAATAACAGATGATAAACATCAACAAGGCTAAAAATTAAGAAGCAGCGGCAAATTGATGTATGTCCAGACGACGTGCGCATTAGAATAAAAAAAATATAAAAAATAAAAAGAGAGAAAAGATTAGAAATTAGCGCAGTCGCTACACCGAAAGTTGTTTGCAGTTTTGAGTGAAGCGTTCTCCAATTAAATGTGAAAATTAGTGTAGAATGCGACTAACTTAAAATATGCGGATAGATAAAATCAAAAGAAGCTGTATAAAACGATCTTAATTGCGTTGAAGCAGTTATGGACAACTTTTTTTTGACGTGGCCCAGATTACCCTTTCAATAGCTATTGAAGGCCCACTACATCTAAAACCGACCCGGCGATAGCGTATTGCAAAGCGAGCACGTGCGTGGTTCCACAACGCGCGTCTGGTCGGTGCGTTGCAGAGAAAATGCAAAATGCAAAGCACGTGCTTTTTTTTGTACTCATCCGCTCGCACCGATAGTACAGAAGAAACAAAGCGAGCATTGCATGAAAAAGATACAGACCCACGGCAACCGTTTTTGAGCATGGTACTAGGAGTTTTGCTTTTGTAGCCATGTGCCAGAGATGGAAACCGGTCGGGTCACCGGTCGAGTCGAGATTCTTCGACCGGCCGGTCAAACCTTTCAAAAAACCGTTCAAATTCTCCTTTCTTGCGACTAAAATGCACCTATACACCAACCAAAATATACCTATCGATATGTGTCTTTAAATGTCTTATGAAAAACGGCATAAACAAATCGCACCTTCTGAAAACAAAAGTTTGTTTTCTGTTTACTTTCATTCAAATACTCTTTTCATTAGATGAAATTTTACGTGTTCAATACATTTGGTAACAAAGTTTAGTGTAAACTACTGTTTTTCATTAGGTTTATTGAACATTAAACATAAACCTTCAGTAAAAAAAACGGTCGGCCGGGCCAGTCAGTGACCGGTCAACCGGTGTAGATTTTGAATTTTACCGGTGGTGTCGAGAAAATCCTGACCGGTTCCATCTCTGCCATATACTGCCCGGAGAAAAAGCATTGGAATGTTTTACGTGCAAAGCATCAAAGGGAAGGTTTTTGAAAATATTCTCATGGACTTACTTTTTATTTGCAGCAAGCATGCGGCCCACCAAGACCTTGTAAAACCGAATAGCCCGCGGCCCACGAAAAATTACTAAAAGGCTCACAGGTTGCCGACCACTGCTTTAAAGCGAAAGCAAATAAAATATATTTACAGTACAATGGATTGGTATCAACGCCGTTTCGACTTTGGAGCTTTGGAATTACAGTATAGCTACTTTCTTGTATGCGCAAAATTTTCCTGTGTTTATTACTTTTGGCCTAATAATTGAAAATCACTCAAAACGATTATATTGTTCTTGCTTCAAATATATACCAGGCCCGTAGCTTGCGGGGGGGCTTGGGGGGGCATTGCCCCCCCAAGCTTTTGAAAACTTTTTTTTATTTTAGCACCAGTATATCTCACAAAACCACGTAACCCTATTTCGAACAGCCCCCACCCCTACTGCGACTGTTTAGCGTCTCATTCAAAACAGTCGTGGTTCAGTGGAATACTCACTTTAATGGCTTTCGCAAAACAGTCGCAGCTTAGTAGGATACGGACTTCAGATAGATAGCGGCTATGCTGCTACCATATTGCTACATGAGAAATTTGCAAGGGACAAATTAATGTTTCGACTATAACCAAAGTCACGTCAGCCTTGCCACGCACAGCCAATCCAGGCTAAACTCATTCCAGACTGTAAAGACTCTTTTTTGCATTGCTTCACCTGTACATCTCGACTTCATCTCTTTTCTAGGTTGTGCCCTATTTTTTGGCTGGCGACTGGCCCCAAACAACGATACCCAATGAAAGAACCTATAACCACTAACCCACAACTAAGTTACCGGTACTGATGACCAACTAACCCACAACTATGCTGCACTGATGAGACCATAATAAGGTCGAAACGCGTCTGCAGCTGCAAATGAGTGGGTTGCCATGGGGGCTTCTAGTGATGTGAGCTAGTTAGGCTACCGGTAACTTAATTGTGGGTTAGTGGTTATAGGTTCTTTCATTGGGTATCGTTGTTTGGGGCCAGTCACCCGACAAAAATAGGGCACAACCTAGAAAAGAGATGAAGTCGAGATGTACAGGTAAAGCAATGCAAAAAAGAGTCTTTACAGTCTGGAATGAGTTTAGCCTGGATTGGCTGTGCGTAGCAAGGCTGACGTGACTTTGGTTATAGTCGAGACATATTGCTACAGTTTTAATGAATGAATCATTTTTATCTTATGAATGCGCTCAGTTTACGTCACAATCGCGTTTACGAGTTTTAAAGTCCTGGTCTTAACATCACAGAACTGTAGATTTGTCGATAGTTGACCTTGTTTGTCGGCAGCGTGGCGTAGTGGTTCGGAGCGTCGTTTTTACGACGACCATGATCGCAAGGTTGATGGTTCACCTCCCAACCTAGTCTCGTTGTTGTGTCCTTGGATAAGATGCTTCACGATGATTATCTCTGCTTGGTGGAATCTGGCAAGCAGCAAATTAAAAAAGTCAGAAGAAAATTCAAGCGGAAAACTTGGAAACAAATACAACTCCTAAGCGAGTCTGGATTCGTCCTACGCATAGCGCCTCCGTCGCTTTTTCGTGATAGGAGGATAAAGATGAAGAAATCATCGAAAAAATCATCGACCTTGTCCTAGCTAGATAGTCCCCGGCAGGCCTGCAACGAGTAGAAAATGCTTATAAATTATCTAGTGGGGGCGAGAAGAGAAGGTAATATATAAACGTACTAACAACCGATTTTCCCAGGTTGCGGGCCTAGTCTCTGGGTAGTGCAGAATTTGGGTTTCAAAAAAAGTTTGGTTGAAGTAGACTAGCAGTAGCAGTAGTAGCTGTGATTAATGTGGGCATAAGAAAAGGAAACTTATTAGTACCGGTACGCTTCTTAAATAAACGGTAGTAAGCTAGCTACCTATCCTATTATTGCAGTTACATCTGCTCAACCATGGGCTTACGCAGAAAAAATGCAGAGTGGTAAACCTATATAATTTGCCTTAAATTAGCCAATTTTGTTAATAGGCCTACAAAATATGCCCAGGATCCCGGTTTCGCGTAAAATTTTTCCCGGTTCCATAAAAAGTCCGGAAAATTGGAAACCCTAGCTGTGAGGGCACTGCGTTTGTTAGCCTTACGCGCAGAGATGTGAATTAGAATGCGGAAGTATGCGGTTATTTCGCCCAATTAAAAATAACTAAGACTCTGAAGTGGAACTTGAAAATAAATGCTAAACTCAACCTCGGACTTTAAAAAATTGGCGAACTTCAACTTATTGAACGAGAGCGCAATTTACAGCTCTATTCACTAAAGAATAAATAACATTAAAAATACTGAGTAAACCTACTACGCACTCCAGCAAGGACATTGGACCTTGACGGACCAAAATTGATATTACTTACTAGTCCACCAACATAGCCGTTTGTAACACTAAAATTTTACAGAATGTTTATTTCGGTATTTTTGATACTAAACTTACCCAAGTTTTTCTCAACAATTTACTTGAATTTTGACTAAAAAATCTCGTCAGATATACGCCAGAATACACGAAATTGACTATATTTTCAAAAAATTTCCTAGGGGGAGAACCCCCCCAGACCCTCCTTGATAGGCTCGGCCCTAACGGGCCTTCGCTCTTCCGACTAAACTAAACGTCTTATCGAACCGTTTGTGATGAGCCCCCCCAAGCTAAAATGCATAACGACGGCCCTGGTATATACGCAAGGCTGAGCGTGATTGTTTGCAGCAAAATATAATAAATCAAAAACATTAGCTCTAGCCAGTTTCATTTTTTTTAAGTTTTGGCATATTTGTAGTCTCAATTATTATAAAAGTTTCGCAATAATCTTATAAAAAGTTGGAAATTTTTGAATGAGAATTCAAATAAAATAAAGAATAAGATATTTACAGAGATATAAAGCTACGAAAAAAAAAACAACTGACGCAGATCGTTGGATATTGTTTACAGAAATTATTACAGTATTTTTGTTTATTTTCTGTTCGAACAAAATTAAGAAATAGCAATTAAATAATTTTTACTCCGCAAATTTCGCCGTTACAGCAAGTTGTTACGAAATGACATGTTCAGAATAGTTTAATAATCTGTTTCATGATGATACTTTCATTAAAAAGAACATAATGATACTTTTATTAGAACTTTTTTTTTTAACTTTTGACTCATGCAATTTTTGCTGTCATTTGATTTTGTAATTATCTTTTTTTGGTATTGTGTTTTTGTGAACAATATTTTAGATGTTACTACCAATATAACATGATTTTTTGATGAAACTAAAAATGCACTTTTTTGACCGTCACAACATTTTTTTTTTCTGACAAAAGTTGCTATCATTCTGGGGTCTACAACTTCTTAGGAACCGCAAAGATACTTTAAAGGATATATAAACTCAAATATTATAACGGTATCAATACATACTTGAATAATTTATTATTAATGGCTGTTAATTCTTTTTAAAGGGTCCGTAATATATCGTATTTTGAGTTATTTTTGGTCCACAGCCCAAAAAATATTACGAGCCTGTCCTCTATTATCGGTCAAAATTACGTTGCTATTCGAAAGAGACCTGTAAAATCCAAACACTTAACAAAAACAAACTCACCTTCGCAGAATATTGACGCAACCAGAATGAAAGTCAGTAAGTTTAGCAATTCCATTTCTGGCAATTTGCAATTAAAACTGGAAAAACTAAAAGTTTTTTTCAAGTTGCCTGAACAAAAAGATAATAATACTTGCTATAAGTTACTGTTACTTGCTAAAGAACAGAACATGTTTTATTCGGCAGGTAGAAAACATAGCACGCAGTGATACATCACACGTTAAAAATGCGCTACACAATCTAGAGCCGTGGAATGCAGAGCAAGAGCGAATTACTAGCCAGCGTTCTACTTTTACCAATTCTCTGTTAAAATTTTTATTTAATTCATTGATTTTCACTCCGCTTTACCTCAGCGCTGTGCCATCTGCGTAGAGTCTAGTTTCAAATTTTCATGCCTTTGGTAAATCGCTGATGTAAATTGAAAAGAGTAATGGACCTAAAATAGAATCTTGATGTACAGCACAGGTTAAAGTTTGTTGAAGGGAATATGTGCTACTGATATGAACAGTTTGTTTCCTATTCGTTAAGTAGCTTTTCATTAGAGTTAAAGAATTACCTCTAATTCCATTTTTTCTAACTTGTTTAAATGAATCTTGTGATTTACAGTATCGAACGCTTTTGATAGATCTAGTAATATCAAGCAAGTACTGTAATTATAATCACGTAAATTTTAAAGCTTATTTGTAACATCTGAAATGGCATGGTTAGTTAAATGTTTGGTTCTAAAACCGAACTGTTCTTTTGCTAAAACGTTGTGAGTAGAAAAATAATTGTTTAAACGGCTATGGATTATTTTTTCAAATATTTTGGAAAAAGGTGATATGATCGAAATTGGCCGAAAGTTTGTATTTTTATGAGTAGGCCCACTTTTGTATAAAGGCGTCCCTTTAGCAATTTAAAGTCTATTTAGAAATGTCCCTCATATAATGCACTTGTTAAATAAGTTTGAGAGAAGTGATGATGTAATTTCAGAAGTCATTTTAAGAAACCTAATTGGAATATTTTCAATGCTGATTGCTATTTTTTTTCATTTAAATTCACCAATTCGCGAAGAACTTCAAGTTCAGTACAAGGCTCGAAAAAAAAAGATTCTGGAGATGATAAAACAAAATTAAGAGTGTTTTTTTCAGAGCAAGTTTCATTAGAAGAAATTTTTGATGCCATGTTTGGGCCAATATTAACAAAAAAATTGTTTAATTTGTTGCATATGTCTTTACACTCAGTGAGAATCACATTATCATCAGTGACAAGTTTGTTTATTGGATTTTTTTGATTTCGATTTCTTTGCAAGATTTCGTGCATTAGCTTCCATTGTTTTGAAAGATTTTTTTTATTCATTTCGATCATATAAGCATAATATTTTTGTTTGGGAGCTCTCTTTATCCTTGTTCATAAGTTACAATAGTTTTTGTAGTTCTTGATCAAGTTCGTCATTTTTTGTATAGCATTGTTTAAACATCGCACTTTTTTTCTGAATAGATCTCAAAATACTTTTTGTTATCCAGAGTTTAGTTTTTAATCGAGTTTCCTTTCTAGTTTGAGCACGAAAGGGCGCATGTAAATTTACTATCTCGGCAAATCCGTCTAAGAATTTGACTATTGCTTTTTCTGGATCCAATTCATCATCTTGTACTTTACGTTGTTTATTGTTGAAACTAACATGTTTATCTCATTCAAAAAGGTTGTTTTATTAAAGTTTTTCATATCGCGAGTTAACTTTTTGTCCTGTTTTTTATTTGTTTTCATTCTTAAGCAGCAGAATGTTGAAAGGTGGTCAGAAATGTCGTAAGTAAAAATTCCCCGATTGGATATAATATTTGTCATATTTGAATAAACGTGATCTAGTAAGGTCGCAGTGCTTTCTGTAATTCAGATAAGCTTATTAACTAAATTACTGCATCCTTCTGCATTTATAACATTGACATAATTACTTATTTTTGGATTACAGTCATGTTTGAGGAGACCAATGTTGAAATCTCCACTAGTAACAAATTCATACTTACAACACCTTAATTTATTTAAAGTTTGGGTGAATTGATTTTGGAAATCAGTAACGTTACTACTTGGATGCCTATATATTACTTTCAAGATAACGCTTTTTTGATTAGTTTAATTTATCTCAATAAAAATATTTTCAGAGTCACAGGATTTGAAATTAAGATCTTGTCTTCCAGTATACTGTAGCGTATTTAGAACATAAAAAGCAACACCCCCTGCATTAGTGCTTGATTTTTACGAAAAGAAGTAGTAATTTGGAATATGCGATTGAAGTATTTTCTCATCATTTAATTTAGTCTCCGAAATTGCTAATATATCTGGGCGGTTGTCTAATTCATAAATCAATTCTTCTATTGAGTGTTTGTTTTTAAATATTGACCTAACATTAAAATGTACAATAGTTAAACCAAGATGCTTTTTTGAATATGATAAACAGTAAACAATAAAATAAACAATATCTCAGGTCATTTTCAAATAATGTTTGACGCAAAAATCAACAGCAATTGGGGGAGATAACATATAAGGCGCAAACAGTTCACTCGATTTGCAGTATGTTTTTTTGTATATTTACACCAACGCAAAAACATGCAGCCGAACGCAAAAGCAAATAAGCTAACTCAAAAATAAATAATGAAACGTAAAAATAAATAGTCAAACGCAAAAATACATAATCAAACGCAAACATAAATAATCAAACGCAAAACCAAATAATCAAAAACAAAAATAAATAATCAAAATCAAAAATAATCAATCGCAAAAATAGAGTCAAACGCAAAAATAAATAATCAAACGCAAAAATAGATCATCAAAGGCAAAAATACATTACCAAACACAAAAAAAACACTCTAACGCAAAAATAAATAGTCAAAAGGCTTGTACATTTGGTTCAGTCCCATTTTTTTCTTCAAATAGTCAAACGTAGAAATAATTAGTCAAACGCAAAATAAATAATCAAAAAGTTTGTACAGTTT
This sequence comes from Trididemnum miniatum, assembly GCA_964006365.1. NCBI lineage: Eukaryota > Metazoa > Chordata > Ascidiacea > Aplousobranchia > Didemnidae > Trididemnum > Trididemnum miniatum. The sequence goes on along the minus strand of OZ023232.1, from coordinate 14,460,375 downwards.
TTGTATATTTAATGCTTGGTTAGTCAATGGTCACGGGTTTAGTTTACGACCGTCACATGGTTTATCTATATTACTACAGGTAGAATCATGTGGAACCAATCTCTGCGCTCAGCGTCCCGAAAGAAAATCAGAACTTGGATGTTGTGTTACCATTTTTTAATTTTGTTTTAAATTTTTTTATGAAATTTACAGAGTTTCTGGTGCACTTGTTTGCTGGACTGATTTGGCAATAAATGAGATAAGTGAGAAATTTTGGTATGGGGTGTATAATTAAGTAACTATGAGGGAGTATGGGGGGTTGGTGGAGTATGGGCAAAAATAGGGAAAGTATTAGGGAGTATAGAAAATTTGGGGTAGCATGGAGGAGCACAGATGTTGGGGAAATTGAAAAGTTTTTGGTAGTTGGGTCAAGGATGAGGAGAATAAGGAAGGAGTGGGGAAGTGTGGGGAGAGGTGTGGGGTGGGATAGTGGGGAGGGTTATGTGGGAGAGTGTGGGGGAGGTGTGGGGGAGGTGTAGAGAAATGTGGGGTGTGTAAAGAAGTGTTGGGGAAGATGTGGGGAAGTGTTGGGGGAGGTATGGGAAAGTGTGGGGGAGGTGTGAAAAGTGTGTTGGGGTGTGGGGAGAGGACTCTCACATTTCTCCTTACCTTACCCACATCCCAACACACTTCCCCACACCTTCCCCCACACTTTCCCACACACCACTTCTCACACCTTTATCACCTCCCCCCACTTTTCTACACCCCCCACACTTTTCCCCCACACCTCCACCCACACTTCCCCACCAGGAAAGACCCCCCACATCTCTTCTTACCTCCCTCCCACTCCAACACACTTTCCCACTTCTCCCCCACACCTCCACCCACACACTTTTCTACTCCTCCCTCCACACTTCCCCACTGCTTCCATATTCCCTCCATACTTGACTCAACTCCCCAAACTATCAATAATTCCCCAATTTCCCCACCATCCATACTCCTCCATGCTACCCCAAATTTTCTATACTCCCCCATATCTCCATTCTTCCCCATACACCACCAACCCCCTAATACTCCCTCATAGTTACTTTATCATTTACCCCATACAAAATTTTTCACTTTTTTCATTTATTGCCAAATTAGTCAAGCAATCAAGTGCACTAGAAACTCCTTGCAAATTTCATACAAAAAGAAGTCATAAAAAAAACACACTGGATGGCAGTTGCAAGCAACTACCAATAGGCTTCCAGTTAAAACTTTCTAGGGGCCGAAACATTCAATAGGGTAATGTCACAATGTAACACAGTTACATTGGAAAATTGAAAACTCTAGCTTTCTAGGTTTAGTTGTTATGAGCTGTCGTAAACTCAACAAATTTTTTGACCTTTGACCCCAAATCATGTGACTTTGATTGTCTGTAGTGATTGCAAAAGCGCAGCGTATATTTTCCACACTATATTCATGCTTTCGTGACAATATCATAACTTCCTATCTGACATAGTTCTCATCGTTGCTGACTGACTGTTAATGCTTCGCCAAATCGCCCGTCAGTCCTAAACTGAGAGCCGAGTTAATGAGGTAGCTATCGTTGTGATGTACCCAAAGTTTAGCATGTGACTCTGTGATTATATCTGAGATATTGTAATTTCTGAAAATAACTATTCTATTTGAATAAGGTCATTGTACTTAAATAAGGTTACATATAATTGAATAATATTAAACTTAAGAAAGACTTGTGCTTATTCATTGGAGTCAGATCACAGCGCACCGTTACATTGGTGACTCCCGACGTTGTATTTGGATTATTTCCATTTGGACACAAGTAAAAATGTAAGTACACTTTTGTTGATTCTTTTGTCTCTTTATGAAAACTTCCCGAAAAATAACTTCTCTATTAAAGTCAAAAACAAACCCAAAAGCTGAAACACAGTACCACATAAACACTAGAGCAACAAATAGAGACCCTTTAAACATGGCGGAAGCTAAGGCTGACCTGGCAAAAAATAATCTGAGTGATTCGACAGATTCGCAGAGTTCTATGGAACCAAGCACATCAGCAACCAAATCTAATCACCAAAATACCCCAATTACTTGCACACCAGCCAACCTAAAGCTTCCACAGTTGTGGAAACACAACCTTGAGTCATGGATTAGTTTAATCGAAAGCAAATTTCGTCTTGGCGGGATTGATTCCCAAATCACCAAATACATTTCCACCTTGGAAGCCCTAAGTAGTTCCGAGATAGAGCAATTATACAATATACCAAGTCCAGAAGAGCCCGCTTGCTACGACAAATTAATCAGAGAAATTCGCAATGTTTTTATTGTGGATGAAGCAGAAAAGTTAGATATTCTGCTAAACGATCTAAGTTTGGGCGACCGCAGCCCAAATGAACTAATGCATCAATTAATTGCCGCTTCAGGAACTGACGAAAATTGTTCCCCTCAGTTCGAAACCCTGCTAAAAGATCGCTTCTTAAAAGCACTGCCGTCTGAAATCGCTGCAAACAGAGGCACTTGGACATACACTGATTTACGATCTTTAGCTAATTGCGCTACGCAAGCAATGACTTCCTCAAAGCGATATGGCAAATCGAAAGTCGTATTAAAAATTGATGAATCAGAAGCAAGCGATGTCGAGCCTAAAAAATTTTCTCAACCATGGCACAATCGAAAAACATGGCATTCTGAGAAACCAAATTTTCTACCACAGCGTTTTAACAGTTACCAGCGGAAATGAAACCACAAGAAACAAACTTGGCATTTAAACAATCGAAGAGTAAATAATCATTACTGGCAGAAAAGCTACCAGCCTGCTTTCCATGATATATCTGCTACTATCATCGACGTTTTAAAGAAAAATCTTTCTAATGTGAAGGGCCTGAATGCAAATATTATTTTTCCGCTATGCCTCAAAATGCTTTAAACTGCGAAGGCCGGCAGTTTTAAATATTGACTGCCGGCGACCTCCTTCCTTAAGAAAACCCGTGTAGACTCTTACCAGCCTATGATCGTTGCAACAAAATAAATTTTTTTATAGACACTGGATCTGCGATATCTATAATTCAAGCTAATTCCCGAGAGAAATCTCGACAACCGGACGAAAAAGTTTTATACTCTGCTACTTCTAATGAAATTCACATTTCGGTGACAAAAACTTAAACGTGAAATTTAATGCTTCTGGAGAATATCCTTGGAAATTTACTGTGACCAATCTTAATTTCTCAGTAATTGGCATTGACTTCCTAACCGCTTATAAATTGACTGTTGATCCGTTTAATTTTTGTCTAGTTGACAAGATTAATAACCGCATTATTCCACTCAAACCAGCTTTCACTAACCCACCTCAATTGTGCTGCGTCTTGCCAGAACAAAGTGAATTTCACCGAATTTTCGCAAAATATCCTAACATTCTTAAGCCACTTCACAGATTTAAGCGAAAATCTCATTGCATCGAACGTGCCATTCCAACTAACGGAAAAATTGTCAAAAGCAAACTAAGACGCACCTCACCAGAAACCTAAAAAATAATCGATGAACAAATTAACCAATGGCTGCGCGAAGGCATAATTTCTCGGAGTGACTTTCCTTATGCTAGTTGCCCACACGTAGTGAAGAAAAAGTGTGGATCCCCCCGAGTGTGCATTGATTATCGCAATCTGAACGCAACCAGCATTCTTTCGTCCTATCCCATTCCTCATATTCAATCGATGATGGACAATCGTTTTGGTAGTAAAGTATTTTCATCCTTGACTTAAAAAGCGCTTACTTTAACGTTCCAATTCGCCAACAAGATAAGCACAAAACAGCTATAATCGTGAAAAGCGGATGTTATGAGTTCAATTATTTGCCTTTCGGTCTGAAATCCGCACCAGCCACATTTATGAGATTTATTCATGAAGTGTTATAATCACAAGCACCTGAATTGAAAAATTCAACTGAAGTGTATCTCGATGACATTCTCATTCACACACCAGACGTTGCTACTCACAAAGTTGTTCTTGAAAAAGTTTGCCAATGTTTGAGCAACTATAACTTGGGAATAAGTCTGCCAAAATGCGTCCTAGGACAGCCTTCTCTTAATTACCTAGGATATCAAATCAGCGCAGAAGGTTACACTGCCACAGATGAAAAAGTAAAAGCTATCAATGACTATCTCCTCCCTTCAAATCTGCGACAATTATACAGATTCTGCGGCATGATAAATTTCTATCGCAAAGCCGTTGAAAATTGCAGTGTTCTTTTGAAACCACTTTATGATATCTTAAAACAAAACCGAAAGAAAACTAAAAGCACCGTTATTTTTTGGACGCAAGAACAAAAAGACAGCTTCCAAAAAGTTAAATCAGCACTTCCTAAAATATCAGTATTGTCTTATCCTATTCCCAACGCTCCTACTTTTTTGGCCTCAGATGCAAGCGATTCAAGCATTGCCGGCACTCTCTATCAACTTCATCCGACAAAAAAATTCGAGTTCCTCAAGCATTCTTTTCAAAAAATTTGCAAAAACCGCAATCGAATTATTCAATCTTTGATAAAGAAATATTAGCTCTTTACAGCAGCATCAAACACTTTCAATTTATGCTTGAAAACCGCCCTTTCACAATTCTCTGTAACAATCAAGCTGTAATCAAAAGTATTACTATATCTAGCAGCGAAAAATTTTCCGCTCGAGTCTTACGCCAGCTACAATTCATCTGTCAATATTCAACTGATCGCGAATACATCAGAAGCGAAGATAACTCAGTGGCTGACGCTCTAACTAGAACTGTGCTAGCTTTAATACAAGAACTCCCAAAACCGATAGATTTTGACGCTATTGCTGACGCACAGGAAATTGATCCGGAAACAAAATCATTATCCAATGCTATTACATTTTTGCAACTGAAACTGTTACCCGTCAACAATAGCTACAAAAAGATTCTGTGTGACGTATCTCAAAACGAACCTCGTGTCATTCTACCTCCTTCATTCAGACGTAAAGCTTTTGACATGATTCATTCTTTGAACCATGCAGGAATCAAATCTACACTTCACATGATCAAGCAAAAATTTTCTGGCCGAACATTAACAAAGATGTAAAAAACTGGGTCAGCGAATGCAAAAATTGTCAACGTGTGAAGGTGAAAAGTCACACCCAAACCCCCATCGCTCGTTTCCCCGAATCAACCCAAACTTTCGAGGAATTGAACATCGACCTAATCGGGCCATTACCTCCTTCGAGAGGATAGAAATATATCTTCATTATAACAGATCGTTATACCAAGGGAAACTTTGCGTTTGCTGTACCTGACACTAAAAGCGACACTTTGGCAACATATTTTCTGAACCACTACGTAAGCTTGTTTGGCGTTCCAAGAGTAATCATCACTGATAACGCATCATATTTCACAAGTTACAACTGGAATAAATTCATGACCTTTCTTAATGTGAAACACAAGTTTGTTACGCCGTATCATTGTCAAGCAAACGGGATGGTCGAACGATTCAACCGTTTTCTCCGCGCAGCTCTGCGATGCTACGACAACAGCGAAAAATGGTTTGATCATCTAGGATTAGCTTTGCTCGGCATAAATGCTAGTTTTAACAGTGATATTAAGATGAGTAGAGCTGAACGAATTTTCGGAAAAAAGCTTCGCCTTCCATGCTCATATTTTGACGAATCTACCCCACGTCCAAATTGAGACGATCCCGAACTTGTGAAGAATCTGATGGAGTTTTTTGCCAACAGAGAACCAGCACCAATCAACACTCAACCGAATTACAAAAAAGTACAAGTCGATCAACGCTTATTATCGTGCGACGCAGTCTACATGAGAGTAGATCGTGTTAAAAAAGGCTTGGAACCCTCTTTCACAGGCCCATACAAAATTATCAAGAAATCTGAAAAATATTTTACAATTGAAACTTCCAAAGGCACACAAAACATTTCGTTGGACCGACTGAAACGTGCGTTTTGTGTTAAAAGCGTAAACGACTACTGTAAAACAAGTTCAAAAACTAATCAGCTTTCTTTTTCAGAAAAACAAGCACTAAATAACTCTTCTGCAGAATCTCTAGACAACTCCAGGACTTCAAAACCAACTGCAAACACCGAAGAAGATCGGCAATCTGTCACGTCGTCATCTGAGCCTACTCCGAGTCAACCTACTACAACCAGATCAGGTCGAATTGTTAAATTACCAACTAGATATACATCTTAAGCAACATGAATTTCTATCTAATCTTGTTAACATCCATCTGTCTTTCTTTCAATGGAATGTTTTCTTTCACCTCTAAGCGAGAATCTTTTCTATTATGCAATACTCGACGTCCCACAAAACATTACGCTTTTGAAGAACCTATAACTTGTCAATCCCAAAAACTTTCTCATCTAAAAAAATTGCACAGCTAATGTATACTCAGCCAAAACTTCCATGAGGAAAATCTCCGCTTATTTTTGTTTCACTAAAGAAATACACTGGACAACTCATTTCTACTTTTTTGGTAGCAAATTTAAAGAAACAAAAATTGCTGATCGACCTCCTCCTAGTCACTTCATATGCAATTCTTGGAAACACTCGAAGGAAACTAGAGATGGCCCTCTTATCAATAAGGCCGATTCCAAAACGTATCATACCGACAATAAAGTTAAATACGAATATGCTTGGGCTACCTCTAATTCGGAGTAGTAAGAAACAACTACTTAACAGAATCCATTATTCTCTATGACTTCTTTGAAGATACTCTTTCTTCCCCTCTCATACCTATGACAAACTGCCACATTTCTGTTGGTCACTGCGCAAGTCAGACCATGACCATAGTATGGAAAGTAAACAAAAATAAATCCTGCCCTATGAGTATGAATTTAGCCACCCATAATATCCGACTACACTACAACAACTCTTCTCTTTACCGCGTGGAAATCACCACTCTTGGCATGTCCATTCATCAATGGTCTGTTTGTCCCATCCGCGCGAGACACTGCTTCCCAAAACAACTTTTTTGTACCTTCAATGGCATTTACTTAGTTGTTTTTAACTGCAATAAACTAACCAAATTAACTGCCTTCAAACCTTAAAAAAGTCTTGGTGAACTTGCAAAGGCTCACCCCGACACTCCATTAGCACTCCTACTTAATGAAATCGAAGATCAATTGTCTGACCTGATCCAAAAACTTGATGAATAAAGTTGCCTATTAAACTGCCAACTAGAAAGAGCATTGAGCATCTTTGCCAACACAGTAGGCAAACTTTTCCCTAGCGAGATATTGTCACTGGCCACGGGACACCCAACTCGTGGCATTGCAGCCGGTAGCGTCAACACCGCCGTGGACTGCACAACGGTTATCGGAACGGTGCTTCCTTCACTTGCCTTTGACAACCAAAAATTCTCTTTACTCCCTTTGGTCCAGTACGACTACAAGCAAAATGGCAATTCTAGATTAGGCCAACTTGTGAGTCCAAACTACATAATCCAAGGAGAGCCGACATATTACGAAACCTATCATCCAGGTAGAACATTGATTTTCAAAGTTAATTCACGATATATCCTCTACGAAAATTTCACAGCGAGTCACTATTCGCTGAATGTGGAGCCACTACACATTCCCCTGTCCACTTTTAATGAGAACTTTACTGCGACTGACTTTTCCTCAACATTCCACCAGTTTGCAGAGAATCAAAATGGATTGACGGATTTGCGATCCATTCTGTCTGTCCTCTCCCAAACAGCAGTGGATAGACAAGAAATGAAAACTATGAAAACTGCCATGCAAATGCTCACCACAAGTGAAAAAGACGACGCCAACATAAATCAAGTGACGACCTCCCTCCAAAATTTCGCTCATCGAACCCTTCTTCTTGCACTCAGTGAAATTTCATCTCCCTTCGTCACAATAATTTTCATGGCCTTGCAAATCCTTGCTTTTATTTGGGCCGTGGTGACTACTGTTAAATGCTTAAAAAAGAACGCTATTCCTTTCCTATGCAATGCGAGAAAACGAGCAAAAAATAGTAAGCTGTGGACCATCATGCGTTCACCAACTCCTGCTAAGAACTTGCCTGATTCCAAAGATGATGATATCGAAACAACCATTAAGATGGACACACTGAACCCATCAGACCGGTCGCGTCAACTCATTCGACGTTTCTCTTCTTCGCATTCAATTTAATTGCAATTAATGCATGTGTGTAGACTGCTATGTAACTTTTTTTTCTTCGCTTTCATTATTTAATATAATCTCTACATCGTATTCCAGATAAAGAAATCTTTGGGTGCTACTGAATGCGTAACTTAAACAATTAAATCGAATATTTATTCCAGAAAAACGTTTACTCGCTCGTATGTTTCTTTACAGCTCGCATCATCAACGCAACGTGATTCACAATTCAACAATATTATAACGACTGTGAACAGCCATTATCTTTGCTGAATTGCACCACCGATGTTCATTGTATCGTCACAATTTCTCCAAGTGATTACTGGAAAAAGCTTCTCTTCAAGAAAACAAGCCATCACGAAATGAAGCTGGTGAAGAGCTTGATCAATTCACATTTAAAGACAAAGAATACTCCTTCACCCAGCACGAAGACGAAAATTACAACAAAATTGCGCAAGTGCGCTGAAGTTGAAACCAATATGCAAAATAACCGTGACAAATGGTCTATAATCAGCACTAGAAAACACATCGTAAAGTGCTGCACTGACTATCCTTGACTGTTATTTACAATTACTTTCATAGTGACTTAACTTTTTCCTAAGAGTTACTGGTTACTTTCAACGAAGTTCGTTGATTTGATTTTTCACGTTTTTTGGTGCATTTTTCGGTAAAGAAATGGAATGTTCGAAGTCAGAACACACACATAACATTCCACATTACCTTTATATACACTCACAGGTTCTTAAGACCTTTCCTAATTTAATTGCTGCGTTAATGATGATATACCGTGATATGTATATACATATATATACTTTTTTTTTTCTTTCAACCAGGGAGAGAGTGTAGTGATTGCGAAAGCACAGCGTGTATTTCCCACACTATATTCATGTTTTCGTGACAAAATCATAACTTCCTATCTGACATAGTCTCGTCAGCCTTGCTACGCACAGCCAATCTAGGCTAAACTCATTCCAGACTGTAAAGACTCTTTTTTTTGCATTGCTTTACCTGTACATCTCGACTTCATCTCTTTTCTAGGTTGTGCCCTATTTTTTGGCAGGCGACTGGCCCCAAACAACGATACCCAATGAAAGAACCTATAACCACTAACCCACAACTAAGTTACCAGTAGTCTAACTAGCCCACATCACTAGAAGCCCCCATGGCAACCCACTCATTTGCAGCTGCAGACGCGTTTCGACCTTATTATGGTCTCATCAGTGCAGCATAGCAACCTCCCACCTTCCTGAAAAAAAAAAAAAACTTCAAAAGAACTACACACTCCAAATCTAAGCCTCTACTCGTTCTGCTCGAGGTAGAACATTTGAAATAAAACCTTCAAGAAAATAATACAGGCTGGATTATGATGTCACAGATTCCCTGTAAACAATCGATAAGAATAGAAAAGTCCGGTTGGTTTAAACATTATTTTCCCGGTAATCTGAGAAGGAATTTTTTGTTTATCGATTGTTTACAGGGAATCTGTGACATCATAATCCAGCCTGTATTATTTTCTTGAAGGTTTTATTTCAAATGTTCTACCTTGAGCAGAACGAGTAGAGGCTTAGATTTGGAGTGTGTAGTTCTTTTGAAGGTTAGAAAAAATTTTTTTTTTCCAGGAAGGTGGGAGGTTGCTATGCTGCACTGATGAGACCATAATAAGGTCGAAACGCGTCTGCAGCTGCAAATGAGTGGGTTGCCATGGGGGCTTCTAGTGATGTGGGCTAGTTAGACTACTGGTAACTTAGTTGTGGGTTAGTGGTTATAGGTTCTTTCATTGGGTATCGTTGTTTGGGGCCAGTCGCCTGCCAAAAAATAGGGCACAACCTAGAAAAGAGATGAAGTCGAGATGTAGCCTACAGGTAAAGCAATGCAAAAAAAGAGTCTTTACAGTCTGGAATGAGTTTAGCCTGGATTGGCTGTGCGTAGCAAGGCTGACGAGACTTTGGTTATAGTCGAAACATCTATCTGACATAGTTCTCATCGTTGCTGACTGACTGTTAATGCTTCGCCAAATCGCCCGTCAGTCCTAAACTGAGAGCCGAGTTAATGAGGTAGCTATCGTTGTGATGTACCCAAAGTTTAGCATGTGACTCTGTGATTATATCTGAGATATTGTAATTTCTGAAAATAACTATTCTATTTGAATAAGGTCATTGTACTTAAATAAGGTTATATATAATTGAATAATATTAAACTTAAGAAAGACTTGTGCTTATTTATTGGAGTCAGATCACAGCGCACCGTTACATGTCCAATCATAAAACAGTGCATCAGCACATCATGATACGCTGACTCTGAAAGTTTAAAGTTACTAGCTGCTTGGGTGTAGTTTTCATAAGCTTTCGTAAAATTGACAAGTTTTTAACTTTTGAACCCAAGTCACGTGATCTAGAGTGCCCAGTCGTTAAACATTGCATCACCACATGATGATACGCTTGCACCTGAAGTTTCAAATCCTAGTTTGTTTCGTTTAGTTTTTATAAGCTTTCGTAAAATTGACAAGTTTTTTGACTTTTTAACCCAAGTCACGTGACCTAAAACATTCATTTTTTGCAAGGTGAAAGATCATGACGACTCACATTATGCCTGAAAGTTTCAACTCTCTAACTTTTTGTATCAAAAGTTACTTATAAGCCAAACCAAATATTTGTTCATTTGACCTTTAATCCCAAGTCACGTGACTTGGGGTTCCGTGATGAAATTTCTCTATTAGTGTACATCGAGATACAATTACCCTAAAAATTTCAAGGTCCTACCGTTGGCTATTCAAAAGTTATTAGACCTTGGAAAAATCGTATTTCACCCCCAAAAGTTGTTTGACACAAGTTCATTTTGAGGTCTATCATCCCTAAAAATTTCAAGTCTCTAGTATCAGCGGTTCAAAAGCCTTAGGCTGCACAAGAAACTGCTGAGATTTCGTCATTAGACCTTTGACCCTAAGTTACACGACGTGAAGATAATTATTGTACGTATTTTTGTTACCCACATTGATATACATATATATACTCTGAAAATTTGAAGGTCCTACCTATTGATTTTCAAAAGTTATCAGCATTTGAGAAATTTAGTTTTTTACCTTTGACCTTTAACCTGGTGACTGCCACCCCCCAAAAGTTGTTAGACACAAGTTCACATTTCGATCTACGCAGTGATGGGCACGATATACCTTTCTGTATTAAAGGGATCACGATAATCGGTAGTTTCAAAAACGTTCTGGGCGATACCGATAATCGATAAATCTCAATTTCATAAAGCGATATCGATAGTCGATAGATTATTGCCGATAAATTTTTCCGATAAATGTTTCGGTAATTTTTCAATGTGTTTGACGAATATTTTTTTTGTAAGTCAAATTGCAAAAATGTTTTTATAGATTTTTCAAAAAAAGAGAGCAGTTTACGGACTCTGGCATAGGCGCAACATTAAACAAGGCAAAAAAGATATTTTTTAACAATTGTTTCATAACTTAATGAACACCGTGTCTTATTTCCATAGCGCCCCCTAAATAACTTCGAACATTGTGTGCATAAAGAATGAATCGTTTATCGCCGATAACAAAATATATTACAAAAACGATATCGATAACACAGCTCAACAAAAATTTTTTTTTCTATTTTTCCAAAGATATTTCAACGGTTTTAGGGTATATCAGGTGCGCTGATTCCGAAAATGGCCTTCTTTTTGCTGAATTGGCTCTAGTTTTTAAGATATATCCTTTACACTAATTAATAAATAACGGCAAAATATATTACAGATAGGAGCTGTTTGTGCTGACAAAAAGATTTTGTTACGTGATAAAGAACCAATGGTCATAAGCTTTAGAAAGCTATTTCATCGCATAATACCTCCACTGGTTCTTTCTTGCCTTCTCCAAGATCTTTGCGCTCTCCACAAATAAAATGGCGAGCAAAACTGCAGGTTACCTTCTTCATTTTGGTGCATCTCCCATGCATTCATTTATTCCTCGGTGTGCAACACACTGCGTTAGACACAACTCTTTTTCCGCATATTCCACGAAGCTTCATTTTGCTGAGTGCAATTGCATTTTCTGCACCGCTCACCATCATTTGAGTCTTACCATTATTTACTTTTAATCCCTTGCCTTCCACTGCACTTCTCCACCTTTGGAATCTTGCCCATAAATCCTCCATATTTTTGCTTAACAGCGTACAAAATAACATTCAATAATTATGATCTTTTTCATGCATCTTTCGTCACAACATCAACCACAATAGCAAATATTAGTGGGGATAGCACAGACCCTTGATGCGCACCAACAGTCCAACACTCACCGCAAATTCCTCCAACAACCCTGCCACCTCTGACTTTCGTGTTTAACCCTCATATAAGCTCATCACTGCTTGCACCAACACTTTCGGCAATCCTTTCTTTCTTAGTGCTCATTCCGCCACTTTTCTACGGACCCTATCAAATGCTTTTTCCAAGTCTACAAAACGCATGCACAGCTTTTTCTCTTTTCCACGGAATTCCTCTCGTATCCTTCGCAAAATAAACAACGCACGAGTTGTGCCTTTCCCAGACATACAGCCAAATTGCATATCATCTATCGCAACCGATCCTTGTATTCTGTTCTCCAGCTCTCTCTCCACAGTTTTCATTGCGTTCTCCAACAACTTTACATTTCTATATGCTCCACAATTCATCACGCCTTTCCTTTAAAGATCGGAACAACAACACTTCGTTTTCCATTCCTCTGACACATATTCACCACCCAGTATTCTCTGACAAAGCTTCTTTATTATAACAACAAACTTTCCACTCGATATTATCATGTCCATATTTACTTTGAAGACCCAGCTGCTTTTCTCAATTTCATCTTGTTCATAGCCTTCATCACCTCCTCATAAGTTACTCCTTCAACTGGTCCTTCAACCATATCTGCTTCTGCCATCTGACCCAATTCATTTTCCACATTCAAGATCTTTTCCATGAGTTCCTTCCATAACTTCCCTCGATCTTTCTCATTCCTTACAATTTTCCCATCTTTATCCTTTTTGCCACCTCCATCATGCATGTCTTTTCCTCCTTAACAATTCCCTCACTTAAAATAACCTGGCATGCTTATCATCTGCAAAGATTTGTCAAGTTTCTTAGCATTGCGCAGCAGGGTGGATCCAGACATTTGTTTTAAGATGGCGAGCTCCCAAAAATTGATCCATCCCTTGAAATTTATCGAATTTTTCAGAAATTTTAGAGAAATGCTGTTGTTTTAGGCTGCTATCGCTCCCACTGCCGTTCTCCTGGATCCGCCATTGGGGCGCAGTTTGTTATTGTGAGTAACTGAAGCTTGATAAGGCGAAGTTTGAGCCTTGTACTGTTTCGCAACCTGTTTCTCGCCAGTGGTATCTACTGAAGACATGTATTTCATAAAATTTTTATTGCTGCCTTAAATATTTTGCATACTTGCATCATACTCAGGATTTATTGACAGCATGTAACATGACTCTGCTATTGCATGGAAAATGGCATGAACAGATGTTTTAAAAATGCGATATGCAAAGCTTAAAAGTCAGAATGAAAAACAACAAAACGTCAATATGGCTGGTGTTGTAATGGTATAACGACGTTTTGAAATCTCAAATCTTCAAAAATAGAAGAAAATTCTTGTCAAGATTACACACTATTTGCCACCAGTTTTATCAATGAGTGCATTCTTTTTTTCACGGCACTAAGCAAAGAGAATTGAAGCCAACAGCATTGCTTAAAACAGGCATAAACGGACAGCAATGCTGTTTCTCTACTTTAGCAATATTTTCATAAAAAATGTATTTATCTCGAAAACTAGAGCCAATTCAGCAAAAATAATTTTTTCGGAATCAGCGCACTTGATATACCTTAAAACCGTTGAAATATCTTCGGCAACAATTTGTGTGTTGACCAGTGTAATCGATAAATCAAAACTATTTTAAGCGATACTGATAATCGGTAATAAATTATCGCCGACAATTATCGCCCATGAATTACCTCGATAAATGCCCATCTCTGGACCTACCGTCCCTGAAAATGTCAAGTTTCTAGCATCAGTGGATCAAAAGCCTTAGGCTGAACAAAAAAAGTGTTGAATGCCCTAATGTAACACAATTACATTGAAAAATTAAAAACTCTAACGTTTAGTGGTTATGAGCTGTCGTAAACTCGACATATTTTTTACTTTTGACTCCAAATCACGTAACCTAGATTGTCCAATCATAAAACAATGCATCACCACATTATGACTCGCTTACCTTAAAAGTTTAAAGTTCCTAGCTGGTTTGGTTTAGTTTGTATGAGTTTTCATGAAATTGACAAGTTTTTTCACCTTTGACCTCAAATCACGTGACCTAAAGTGTCCAATCTTTAAACACTGCAACACCACATGATGACACGCTTGCATTTAAAATTTGAAAATTCCAGCTTGTTTCGTTTAGTTTTCATAAGCTTTCATAAAATTGACAAGTTTTTTGACCGTTGATCTCAAGTCGCGTAACCTGCTGTGCCCAATCATTGTACAGAATAAGATAACACTATAACACACCTGCACTGAAGGTTTGAAGTTTCTATCAATATTCGTTTGGATTTTATGACGTTTCGTAAATTTTATCAGCTTTTATGTCACGTGACCTGATTTGCCCATTCTCCAAGCACAGTAAGACCGCAATATAACTCACCCATACAGAAGATTTCAAGTTTCTATCTATCTTCGTTTAGATTTTATGAGGTTTCATAAATTTAAAAGTTTTGTGATCTTTGACCCCGAGTCATGAGGCATAAAGCGTTTGTAGTTGGTATAGTGCAAAAACATAATAAGACACACCAGCCCTGAAAATTTCAAACTCTTACCTGTTTCTAATCAATATTTATAAGCCAAACATCATATTTGCTTATTTGACCTTTTACTCGAAGTCACGTTACATGAAGATAATTACTGTGCATATTTTTTATCCTCATTGATACGCATATAGCCTACTCTATAAATCTGAAAGTCCTACCTGTTGCCATTCAAAAGTTAATAGCTTTTGGCAAGATTTTTTTTTCAATCTCTTTAATTGACCCTTCATCTTTAACCTACTACAACTACTACTACTACTACCTCTTGGCCGCCACCCCCAAAAGCTGTTAGACACAAGATCACGTTGAGTTCTATTATTCCTGAAAATTTCAAGTCTCTAGCATCAGCGGTTCAAAAGCCTTAGGCTGTACAAAAAACTATTGAAATTTGTTTATCTGATTTATGAATATGATATTATTATGCATATTTTTGTTACCCACATTGACATGCGTATACTCTGAAAACTTTTACCGATATTATAGTTACCTATCGCCATTCAAAAGTTATCAGCATTTGAGAAATTTCGTTTTTTGATTTTTAACCTTTAACCTGTTGACCGCTAGCCCCAAAAGTTGTTAGACACAAGCTCACATTGCGGTCTACCATCCTTGAAAATTTCAAGTTTCTAGCATCAGCGGTTCAAAACCTTTAGGCTGCACAAAAAGTATGGAAAAAAAAAGAATTTTTTGGGGACCAATAATTTGTTTCTAAAAAGTGGTGGGTTGTCGGGAAAGTTAGGGTGACCTAGGTGTAGACCTAGGTGGAACACATATTTAAACTCCAGGTTATTTTTGACGTGGAACAGCCGTTTAGCAGCTGCAGCAGTTTGAAGTGTCAAAAAGTGCAAAAATGGCCAAGCAAAAACAATAAGGCTTCCTTTTCGGGAAGCCATAAAAATGGCAACACAACACGTAAGCTCTGATTTTCGTTCCGGACACTGAGTACAAAGAGTGGTTCTACATGGTTCCACTGTTATATTCACTTCAGCACATCAATTATCTGTTATAACTGATGTGCTGAAGAGAATTAATATACTGTAATACGCTTCAACTGTGTTATTGAGCACTTTTTTGATCAGCTGTACACTCCGCAGTTGTTATGGTTTCTATGGGGCGCCGTTTGTAAACTCAAGTTTGTGCAACGATTTTCTGTTTATTTACATAAATAGTCAAAAATTATATAATCAAAATCAAATATATATATTCTTCTGTTTTTTTATTAAAAAGTATCACATTTAACAAATATTCACTTTAAAATAAATACTCAAAAATAAATAAACATAAAACTTTGTGTAATTATTTTTGTGCATTCATTTATGCTTCTTTATTAAATAGCCATTTTGTTTTGTCCATTTAATATGGTTTATCCTCTTTATAAATATCTAAAAATAAACACTCAAAAATAAATAGACAAAAAGAAACAATCAAAAATAAATAAAAGCTTTTGACTATTTATTTCATGTCCATAAAATAAATTATGCCGAACGTTCATTAAATACAAAAATTGCCTAGTCACTCCTTATTGCGGGTACAGGAGAATGGATGAAGAGGCTAAGGGAGGTAGGCAGGCTAGTCGAGCAGTTCATTAGCTTTTAGGGTACCGGTATACGAAATTGGAGAGTGATTACCGGTATTGACAATAGTAGGACATTTTGAAAAAAGAAGAGGAGCAATTAAACCAAAAAGGTTTAAGTGAAGCCAAGCAGTATAAGGCTGCAATTGTTTAACAGCGCCCCATTTAGCAGTCTAATTGTGAATTCGACACTTACACAGAGAAGATGACAGTTGACAGAAGATGACAGTAAGAATACGAGTTAGATTCAAGATTATATGTAGGGTTGAGGTCAAGAATTAGGGGTTGGAAGTGCAAATTCACCAGCAACTGAAGATGATGGCTACTGGTATATAGCGTAGTTGAATGAGAAAATAGCCTCAGAGCTAAAGAACAGCTAGAATAGCCTTCCTACCTTCCTTGCCATTTCATCCATTTTCCTGTACCCGCAATAAGGAGTGACTAGGCAATTTTTGCATCCAATCAGCGTTCGTCATAATTTATTTTATGGACATGAATTAAATTGTCAAAAGTTTTTGTTTCTTTATCTTTGATTGTTTATTTTTGTCAAATAATTTTTGAGTGTTTATTTTTGGATATTTATAGAGAGGATAAACCATATTAAATGGACAAAACAAAATGGCTATGTAATAAAGAAGCATAAATGAATGCACAAAAATAATTACACAAAGTTTTATGTTTATATATTTTTGTGTATTTCTTTTAAAGTGAATATTTGTTAAATGTGATACTTTTTAATAAAAAAACAGAAGAATATATATATTTGATTTTGATTATATAATTTTTGACTATTTATGTAAACAAACATAAAATCGTTGCACAAGCTTGTGTTTACAAAAGGCGCCCCATAGTATTAAACGTCGTTACACTTTGGCTGTTATTGTATTTTTCGAAGCGTTTTAGCTGCAGTTCACTTTAATTTAACTAAATAGCTGTCAAACTGTGTAAATGTTGCTGAAACTTCATGCAAAATTTGCTAAAACGTTTTTTTCACAACGGCGCCCAACGGCGCCCTACAGCACACAGTTCTTACGAAATATCGCAACGGTGGCGAGCCGTTGGCGACACTGCGCTGATTTAACCGGCATAAATAAACAGAACTTTTTTATCGATTCCCTCTTCGGTATTAAAAGTGGATGAACTAGTAAGGTCATTGATTATAACTAAAATTTCATGCTTAAAAGGTGCCATTTTTTAGCTGAGTTTTCAAAAGGATCTAAATAATTGTTCTCTGTCTCACGTATTGGAGTTTTATCTAGTGGTTTTACCTTATTCGTCCATCAATAGACACATAATTTTGGATTTTTATGGAGATCATACTCTCACTCTGATGGAGAGTGATAACGTTATATCTCTCACCACAAACTTTGGAGAATACTCTTGATTGTTTTTTTACCTTTCATCAAGTTAAAAATATTGTCTAACGATAAAAAGTTTGCAACGAATTAACCGTGACTTTCTAGCTCAGTACGATTTATCGAATTCATTCGTAGGCCTACTAACCTAAATTGCTCTTTGCTTGAGTTGTAATTGGAAACATTTGAATAGCGGTGGTTTGTTTGTCCATTTGCGTCAAAGCCAGTAAGCTTTTGTAGGATTGAATTTTTTCTAGGATTAAATGCGGTAAGCAACTTGCGAGTGTTCGTAGTGCTTCAATTTTCTTCCTCAATATGGTAAGGTTAAAATTCATTAACATCGCAATCTTCTTGGATTTGCTCTGAAGGCTCAGTAACTTTTTTAAAAAATGTTTTGAAATGCTCTTAACTTATTACTGTTGTTGAAGAAGTGCCGTCGGACGACAGCGAGAGACCGTTATGCACTTTGAAGTATCTTCATCACGTCTTGTTACGAAGAATACTTGATTTCAAAGAAATTTGTCGAAAAGTCAGGCGTGCTATTGCGCAATAAAATAATTTGATTTGCTTGCGAGCTACCTGTAACTCAAAAAATATCTGCCCAAAACTATATAAACATGTTTGTTGCCATAGATCAAACGTAGGCTACTAATTAAAATGTCTTATAATGATAAACTGTGTCATTGATGCGCTTGTTCGTTAATCATTGCGGAGCTGGACGTTCGAGAGCCCTACAGAAAATGCAAGCATATGAAAAATCAGCGTTCTTCCGTTGAATGGTTGCAACGGTAAAATAAGGTTACGCAACAGTTCGCAGCATAAATATGAACCGCCCCGGTTTTAACTTCTGCAACAGGTTTTCAATCTTCGTCCACGAAATACAAAATTAACTTTTGCATAACAATAGTTGCAGAAATCCTTGAATGAGAATTCGTCCGCATTCGGCAAATTAAAACCTTAAGATTAGCTGCCAAACCAATTTAAAAACTTTAAAATGTGTTAAGTATACTCCAATTTATTTGCACCTGCCTATGAATTTATGGTAACAATAAAAGTACGGATTTATAAAAACGCTTAAAAATCAGTTTTGCTTTTATTAATGGTTTCTTAACCTTGATAAAATTATTACCATCACAATCATTTCAGAACTTGTTACCGGTGAAAATCTCTAGAAATACACATATAAAACATTACATGAACTTCTTCAGTCAAATTTAATCATTAATTACATTAAAAACAGGACTAAAATCTCCGTAGACTGTTTCACCCTACAGATTTTTCCGGTGATATCTTACTGAAAAACAATCATATTTTTTTATTCAAAGCTTCGTTATTTCCAATATGCAATTGTAAATCTGTGAATTGAAAGTACTTTTGCGGGCTTTTATACTTCGTTTTATGCCTGTAATTTTGCGGAAGTATTTCGAGTTCAAAACAAAATGTCTTTTGGAAACATCGTGCCAAATCAAGATTGCTTTCGGCAGGCCTAACTTTTAACCCGCACGTAATACTTAAAACTGAAGCATGTTTTTATTTCTTTTATCGTAGAGAACTAGGAACTAAATTGCTTGTAAAGAGTTTTTAATATAACTGCTGTATTTAATGCATATTATCTGCACAGTTAGACACTCATCGCGTGACAGTGTGACAGGTGGTGAAAATACATTTCGACAAACAAGAAACTAGACCGTCATATAGCTCTTGAGCACCTATTAGCCAAAATGACATTATTGAGACGTTATTATAAAATAAATTATGCACTGTCATTTGCCTTGTTGTGTTCCCTCGCTTTTGCAAAAAACCAAAGCTTATGGCAAAAAGCTTCGATGAAAGTGCTACGATAAAGGAATAGGGCTGAACAATTAAAAAAAAGAAACGGAAAAATTAAATCAGTCAATATCCGTCGCAAGGGTATCAATTAGACGTAAGAAAGCAAATTAAAAGAAAAAAAAGCACATAAATTATGAGTAGAACATAGTGTTGTTTACATTTTTTTTTCTGGTTAATTTTACTTTAAAATTAGTTTGGAATAAACTTATTAATGAAACATTTATTACGTCGCCATAGGGAATCGAACCCGGTTTTGTGTGTTTTTTCTTTTCTCTGCGTGAACCGGCTTGAGCTCATCTTCCTTCGCTTATAAAATGTGTTTAAGTTTGAGCTTTTTACGTTGTTTCACAGCGACTGATTTAAATTAATTAATCATTTCCGTTTTCGTCCCTTCACTGCAAATTTACTCACAGTTTTGTTAACCAGCGCCATGGCCTAGTGGTTAAGAGAGTTCGCCTTGGAAGCTGGTAGGCTGGGTTCTATTCTCAGTCGAGTCAAACCAAAGATTTTAAAACTGGTATCTGTTTTAAAGACTTTAAGTCTTTAAGACTGTAATTTAGTCTTTAAGACTTAGTCTTTAAGCTTTAAGCTGGTAAGACTTTAATTTAAGTCTTGAAGTCATTAAGACTTTAATGTTTCAAATACAGCGCGCATCGGTTGCTGGATAGTAATTTTTTCTACTTTTACTAATTGTATTGACAATTGACAGATGCTCCAACTTAAACTATTTATATTTTATTTTTAGAAATCCAGAAGCGCATCAGTAACATTTCGTTGCTAGGGCAAGAGATGGAAAGTCGCACTACCGGAGGGCTTTTGGGGCTGCATATTTTTACCAGGGTTGATTCAACTAGTGCTTTCGTTAGAAAAGGAAAAAAGAAAACATTTGTACTGTTCAAGCAATATGTAGGCTACAGCTCCAAAGAGTATTTCAAAGTCTTGAGCAAATATGGGACGCTTTGTGTGCAAACTTTACTGGCATTCTCGCAATGACATCAACGAAGCACGGTTCAACCTTTTTTGTAGAAAAGCTTTGAGTGAGGTGAGTTTGCCTCTCTGCCGTAATGCCCTGGTACATCATATCAAACGAGGTAATTATCAGGCGGCTATTTGGCGGAAAGCACTTTAAACTAATATTATTGCTCCAAGTCCAAACGGTAATGGTTGGATAATTGCTGCAAACAATAAGGTTTTGGTCCGTTGGATGACCCAGGAGCAAGACCCGTCAGAATTGCTGTAAAATTGGTCTTGCAATTGTAAAAAATCCAAATGTTCTAACAATCAGTGTTCTTGCGTTGGAAACGTCGTATCATGCACCGAACTCTGCTTTTGCGTTGTTTGTGAAAATGATTCGGAGACCGTAATTGAAGTAGAACTGGTGAATGATGTCAGTGATGACGACGATGATAGTGATGACAACCAATTTGTAGCTAGTTGAAAAATGTTAAAATGTGTTTGTCGTAACTAAAGGTTTTATTTTAATGTAACGAAATTTAATATAGCTTATTCACACCAAATTTCTCTTTGATTTTCAAGTAATAAGACCTGCTTATCAATGTAGCCTATAGGTGTTTTAGCTACATACGAAATTTAGTCAATAAAAATATATTACGGCGTAAAAATTTATGTTTATATCTTTTTAAAGTAGATTGGCAGCAACGAACAGTAACTAATCAAATTAATTTGGTGATCCAATAAAGTTCTTTTTCGTAAAATATGTTTCTTTTGAGAATTATGATGCCATTATTCAATTGCACAAAACTGACACAAAGGGTACCGGTATGTTGTTTTTGGTTACAATAAAAAAATACTTTGAAGTGCTTAATTTATACCAATTGAATTCCTTAGCGTTAACTTGATGTAGTAGTTGAAATACGTGAAGTATTGTAAAGTTATCAGCTGTTAGAGAGTAGGATAATCGTCTCGTAACCTAGAAAGTATTTGATAAAACTGGGCAAAATTTGCAGGTGTGCCAGTATGTACCGTATGCTTAATTTATCCATGTCAAGTTTCACATTGTTTTTCAATGAAAATAGTGGTTAAAAAATTTATGTACACTCTGTTCAGAGAAAGTTTTTACTTGTGGGTGATATGACGTCATCAACTTATGACGTCAGTTTTTGGCACAAAAGCAAATTATTGACTGAAAATGTCCCAAACTATTTAAAAGTGTTTGCACTGCTAACCCAAGAAGTTGAAGCAATTACTCGATACAATTATTTACTATCTTGTATGATTGCGCGTTAAGCTAACGGTAAATAACTAATTGTTGTACGTCTGTAGAAGAAAAAAAAAAAAAAAAATGCTCCATCAAACTAGTCAAAGTTTTGCAGATGTGTTAATATGTATACTTAGATTTTCCAAGCCAAAATTCAGCTTTTTAAACTTACTATATATAAAGTTATAAGGAACTGTATATACATCCTGTCTAGCAAAAATATATATTTTTTGCAAAATCTTACTTGTGAGTTAACACGTCATCAACTTATGACGTCAGTATTTGAAATAAAGGCAAATTATTGACTAGAGATGTCTCCAAACTATTTTGAAGTGTTTGTATTAGTAACACAAGAAGTTGGAAGCAATTGCTCAATACGACTATTTATTTTCTGGTCTGGTTGCGGTTTAAGCTAATGGGTAATATGTAATCATTGTAGGTCAATAGCAAAAAAACTACTGAATAAAACTGGTCGAAATTTTGCAGATGTGGTAATATGTATATTTGGATTTTTCACACCAATTTTTAGGTTGTGAAACGTACTACAACCGAAGTTTCAAGGAACTGTATACATCCCATCCAGAAAAAATAATTGTTTTTACAAAATCTTTTACTTGTAGGTTATGACGTCATCAATGTATGACGTGACAGTTTGGCATGGACATAGTCTGTCAACCAAAGATTACTTTGAAAGTGGTCTGATGCATTTACATCAACCACAAAAAAATTTAGAGGCTTTTAAGTGTTTGGAATTTTTGCATCTTTGAAAGAGCTATTTTTGTCTTTATGACGTCATTATGACGTAACGGCACCTGTTGGACACGGAAGACACGAGATTTAAATTCAGCATTTCTTAATCTTCAAATTTACGAAGTTTTATCTAGTTCTTCGGTGGATATCACGAAATCCATTTTCTAGGCGTTTTTGTGATAGCGTAACAAAGCCTATGTCGGAAACGGACAATGTGAGAAACTGTGGGTACGGTGAGGAAAGCTATTCAACTGGCATTGCAGACGCGTGGTTTATTGCATTGTATTAAATCTTTGTTGTCTGTGTCGACTAATTCAACACCCCATGAGCGATTTTTTAATTTCTAGCGCCGCTCTTGTTCTGCAAAGTCTTCACGGACGTGGCTGACTTGTAATGATAAAGGTTTCGTTAAACATTTTGTCAGAAACAGCAAGAGCGATCCTTATGTTGATGAAATTCAACTTATTCATGTGAATCCTACTCACACTAATATTCGTTACCCAAATGGTCGTGAAGTCACTGTTTCTGTCGGTGATTTATCACCTTGCCCACGTGTAAATAATACAAGCACTGCTGAAAGTGATCAAGATGTTTCTGTTCGTGATCTATCGCAATGCCCGCATGTGAGTAATGACGTTATTAATTGAGATAATTTTGAAGTAACTGTAAACTCAAACCGTGACCTTATTGATTCTTCTTTTAGTGAAACTTTACATGATAAAAGTGTAAACCACGAAGTTAATAATGTGAGACGATTAGCCTGTAGCAATAAGGGCGTTCCCCTTTCACGATACGGGATTAATGAATGATTTTTTTAGGAAGGAAAAATGAACTAAATATTTTGATGACGCCAGTAGTTATTTTGTATGTGACCTGATAACGTTGCGAGCAGCGCTTGCTTTTGTGCTGCAGGGAGATTTTGTGTGCAATTTACCGATCGATTGCGTAATTGTGCTCTGATCGCTTATTGCGTATAATTGTACTGTCACTTAAAGTGTTATGTGCTGGTGCTCTGCGAAGCACACCAGTCGATTGCTTACAACACTATTGTAACGAAATGCCCCTGAAAATTAGGTTTTATCAACTATGCTTATATTATAGAGCCCACCTTTCTACTTTTACAGACCACCCCACCTCAGCTGTTATACTTGACAGTTGACAGGAAAGATGACCAGAAAACAGCACAAACTTAAATTCTTTTAGTATGCAAACTAAGAATTTCTTTAAAAGCTCCGAGATTATAACTGATAAGCTTTTTGTTTCAGAAACACCTCCCTGGTTGATCGATAAACCAATTGTTAAAATGATATTTTATTTAATTACAGGAAAAACGATATTCCATCATTAATTAATGTTGTTTTCTTAGAAATTGTGAACACTGATTATTATAATTTTACTCTGCTGTTTACTGATGGATCTAAAAGCCATCTTGGGACAAGCTCAGCTCTTTTCGTCCCAGAAACCGGCACCAAAAAATCAGTAGTCATCAATAATTCATCTTCTATCTTTTCTGCTGAGCTTTACGCTATTCTGACAGCAATGCGGTGGACAGCGATAAACAGACACCACAATAATTTAATTGTAACTGATTCTTGTTCTGTTTTACAGGCGATCCAATCCAGGACTTTTGGTAAGCACTTATACTATCAAAAATTTTGCTTTTACATCATTATTTAACTGTTTCTAATTTGACAATTCACTTCCTTTGGGTCCCTAGTCACAGTGGAATCTTAGGGAATGAAACCGCTGATTGCTTAACAAAATCTGTTTTTAGATCAAACGATGAATCATTTGAACCCGATGTCCAACAATAGAACTTGAAACCAAATTATCTTACTCGGAAGTTAAATCAACCATTCGTCATCACTGCTTAGAGAAGTGGAACCAGAAGTACATTCAACCAACTACTGGCAGCCAATATAAATCGTTGTTTCCTGATGTTCAATCAAAAAAACCAAAACACAACAATAATCAAATTTTTCGGCTTCAAACCGGTCATTGTCGACTGAACTATCACTTGCATCGTATAGCAAAACATCAAACTGGTTTATGTCAAGTTTGTAATGTTCCGGAATCGGTTTCACATTTTTTGTTTCAATGTCCACCTTACATTCATTTCCGATCTGTCATGAAAAATTCTGTAGAAAATATGGGTTTAAAATTTGATCTCCATGATATTCTAACTAACAAGTGTACATTTGACTGTGTTTGCGATTTTGTTAAATCTTGCAAAAAGTTTATTTAATTGTCTCAATGATCTTTTTACCGGTTATGTCTGCACTTCATTTCGTTTATTTTAAATTCTGCTTCCAGTAGGCTACAGCGGACAAATTTTCTTCATGTGTTGCATTGTATCGTAATAATTGTGAAATTCGTTCGTTATGATAAGCTTTCGACCTTTATGCAAGTGTGATACTGATTGTGTTTGTTATTCTTCACTTCGATAATCAACATTTGCGAAACGTATCTCCTGTTCTTTCATACTTCTCATTGTAACGTTATGATTGTTTCTGACTTTTCTTTACTTACGACTCTTACGCCCAAAATTTCAAAAATTACCGTTTTGAGTCCTCTGCGATGATACCAGGCGCCCGCTATCGCTGCAGATGGCTGTTTTCTTATTTCAAATTTTGTTTTAATGTCTCGTAAGTGTCAGTATTGCGTTAGAGAAATTTTCTTTTCCATATTTGTCCAGGCGCAACAAAACCATCGCCGTTAATGCGATTTTTATTTGCTACTTCACATAATAACGAACAAACAAATTTGAAGTGTAACCGTAAGAGACTGCGCCGCACATTCAAGATTGCAGCCATTCAGTCAAGCGCTTCGCTCTGACGCCTGGCATTAACTTGTGTATTTTTGCTAGATGATGTAGTGATGTTTTAAGTTAATTTAAGCTGTAATAAAATCTCATGTTAATTATAGTTCACTTACGTGGGTAAAGCGCTTTTCAGCAACACGGTCAGAACAGTTCACTTACGCAGGTAAAGCGCTTTTCAGCAAAACTGTCAGAATGAGAACGAACATTGCGACCGATTAAGTGGCGATTACTTCGAGCAGCTTCTGCCTCCTGCATCCTCCACAAATGCAACCAGCTTTGATAAACTTACAGTAGGCCTATTAATAGCCAAAGCTTCGCATGAATTGGTTTTCTTTCCGAGTTTTGGTGTTGTTGTTTTAAAATAATTTTGAGGTTAGAAATTTGGCTCTGCTACTAAAAAAGGTTGAAAACCACTGCTCTAAAAGATTAGAAAAAAGTCTTCCACCCCTATCTGCTAACCCCACCCCATTACGTGTAGTTCGGGGCGAGTTTCCCCTCCCCTTAGTCATGCCCCTACTCGAGTGGTTATCTTAGGTTGTTATCACACGTAAAACATACGTAGGTTTATGTTTTTTTGATTTCGAGAGTAGGCCTAACTAAATTGCTTCCACAAGCGCATTCGACTGTATTTGCTGATAGTTAGAGTGAAATGGCCCACACTTGACGATATTTATGGGAATGGAAATTTAATGCTCTATGCGATGCATATCAAGATATAAAAAATGGAGATCCGGAAAGCGTCGCAATTTTAGTTGGTATCAGACCCGTTTTTGCCGGAAGCGCTTTGATGAAGAAAGCGTGATTTTGGTCCAAGTTCGATGCTGTTCTGCTGATAGCTAGAGTGAAATGGCCCACACTTGACGATATTCATGGGAAAGGAAATCTAACGCTTTATGCGATGCATATCAAGATATAAAAAATGGAGGTCCGGAAAGCGTCGCAATTTTAGTAAGTATCAGACCCGTTTTTGCCGGAAGCGCGTTGACGAAGAAAGCGTGATTTTGGTCCAAGTTCAATGCTTTTTTGTTGATAGCTAGAGTGAAATGGCCCACACTTGACCATATTCTTGGGAAAGGAAATCTAACGCTCTATACGATGCATATCAAGATATAAAAAATGGAGGTCCGGAAAACGTCGCAATTTTAGTTGGTATCAGACCCGTTTTTGCCGGAAACGCGTTGATGAAGAAAGCGTGATTTTGGTCCAAGTTCAAAGCTGTTCTGCTGATAGTTAGAGTGAAATGGCCCACACTTGACGATATTCATGGGAATGGAAATTTAATGCTCTATGCGATGCATATCAACATATAAAAAATGGAGGTCCGGAAAGCGTCGCAATTTTAGTTAGTATCAGACCCATTTTTGTCAAAATCACGATAATGAAGAAAGCGTGATTTTGGTCCGAGTTTTTAGTACAGTACTCTCCGCTTAACTGGATCACTTCGGGCAGAGAGCTTTTGATCCAGTTAGCCGAATGATTCAGTTAGCCGAAAAGTTGCGTATTTAAAAAAAAGATCAAGTCATCAAAGACAAGTTGTTTTATTGTAAAAAAAAGTTAATGCTGCGGAAAAAAACGACACAGAGTCGACTGTTTCAAGTCTGCTGTGAGAACATGACTCGAAATCTTCCTATTGTTTTTGGTTCATCAGTAGCTTACCTACTTACGATTCGTGTATCGTTTAAGAGCGTCCGCTGGGTAGCCGGGAAACTTGGGTTTTATGCCCGGTCGGGTCATACTAAAGACTTTAAAAATAGTATTCGCAGCTTCCCGCCTGGCGCTCGGCTGATAAGTGTATGCGTGTTGTTTGTTATGTATGTCCTCTAACAGCGTTCAATCATTCAAGGCTGAAAATCGTAATGGGCCGCAATTGGTCTAAACAATTTGTGCTTGCACCCGCTGTCTCGTACCTTTACCCGCTTACCCGCATAATCACTGCGTGGCAAAAGCATGTTTTAGCGTGTGATCATTCAATGACTGAGGTACGTGCCATTCCAAATACGGGATTTTACGGTAAGTTTTAGTGTAAAAGTGATCCAGTTATCCGAAATAGTGATCCAGATAAGCGGCGTACTTTTGCATAGAAAAGGCGCGTGTGATTAGGAACTTTGAAAAAATGATCCAGTAAGCCGAATGATCCAGTTCGACTGTTTCAAGTAAGCCAGTTAAGCGGAGTCTACTGCATTCTTTTTTGCACACGGCACAATTTTGTAAGCTTTGAGCCAGTTAAGCGTAGTCTATTGTATTCTTTTTTACACACGGCACGATTTTGTAAACTTTTTTTTTTCGTCTCTCTCCCCTTTTTTCTGCCAGAATTATAGTGGTGCCTATGCGGTCTACGCGGTAAGACGACGCAGTAACTGGTAAGCGCTGAGTAATCATATACGGTAGAGAGAGAGAGAGAAAGAGAGTTTATTTTTTTTGCCAGTACACGTGTCACAGAAAAAAAATGAATAAATAAAAAAATAAAATAATTACACATACAGTAATAATAGCACTGTTACACACAATACAATGATTTGTGCGCAATGGCAGGAAGCACCGAAAAACCGTTAGGCTATCGCGTCAAGATGCTCCCTGACACAAATGCAGTAAACAGTGAAATAAAAAAAATGAAAATAGAAAAAAAAATTTCAAGTTAGTGGTAATACAATAGGATATAAGTAATACAATAAAGTTACGGATAGTACAAGACACAAACGAAAGCAATAGCAGTCACTTTGGAAAGAGTAAATAAAAAAAACAAACAAAAGATTGCTTGATACTTCGAAATACAATTAAATGTACTGTATATCAGTAGGCCTAAATACTGTCAATAGCGATCCAAGAGATATTTTTTGAATCTTTTTTTACAAGAAGTCCAATGTATGCTTTTATAGTTACTGTCCAATTTACACCATAATTTGGTCCCTCTATAGGAAAGTTGGTTTTTGCAAAAGCTCTTGCTAACACGCGATAAGACATAAAAGGCAGATTGCTGGAATCTAGTATCGTGGGCATAAACAGAGGCTATTTTTGTGAACGATTTGTAAAATACTTCGGGTAATTTACCATGATGTAAGTCATCATCGCATTCTTTTTTTAGATATCGAAGCAGTTTTGACCTGAGTGGGGTCAAATCTTCTGTAATAAATGCATTGCCAAAATGCATACTCTTCTTCAGCTTGCTTTTTCCAAATAAAAATTCATTCCTTTTTTGATAGGATACAAATCGTACTATCACAGGACGTGGCTTAGCATTTCTGGAATTTTTTTTACGCCAATTCGGTGCACACGTTGAATGTCACATTCGGCAAGTTCAATTTTAAGAGCATCAGCTACTTTGAATAAGAATCTTTGCCATCGTCTTTCGCGCTAGTTGACTCGGCAACGTTATGAATGCGAATGTTCTCCCGCCTGCCATATTGTTCTAAGTCATCAAGTTTAGAATTGGTAAGATTTGGAGCTTGTGTAGCGGTTCCCGCTACCATTTGTAATAATTAACATTATACGCAGGACGTTATTTTTAATCGCGGGAATTCCCCGGGTGACTTTCGCTTTAGGCAGGCTGTTCTGCTACACGAGGTGATGGTGACTAGTTTTTTCTTGTTGCAGCAAAGAATAGCCTAGTTTATTTTAGATTAAGCATTTTTAGTTTCTGGTATTGTGGAAAAGAAGAGCAAGCAATAGAATTCAAAGAAGAGAATTCAAAAAATTCAAAAAGACCCCATTTCTTGGTGTACTTTTAGATGAAAACCTGTCATGGAAATCACACATCCTTGCTCTTTTTCAAAAAATGAGACGTAATGTAGGGATTATTTACAAGTTGAAATCTTATTTGAACTCCAATAACCTCATTTGTATTTATCATTCTTTAATAGCTAGTCACCTGCGATATTGCATTACTTCGTGGAATCATGGAAATACCATACTAGCTAAAACAATCGACATTCTCTGCTCTAAAGTCATTAAATTGATTGTTAAGTCTAACTGCAATACAACAAACTTATTCTCTGTTACTGACACGTACACACTGGAAATGGGAAAACTAATGCATAAATTTAATCAGAATCAATTACCGACTATCTTTAAAAACCTTTTTCGGCCAAACAACACAGTTCACTCTCATTCAACACGTAACAGATATGCTTATCATCTCCCTTTTTACTCCACATCTGTTTCCCAACAGTCCATTCAGTATAGTGGCGCCAAGGTTTGGAATGCTTTACCATCTGATATTAGAGCTCTGCAATCAAGATCTGCGTTTGTGACTAAGTTGAAAAAGCATCTATCTCAATGAGTCTACGTTTTTTGTCATCGCTACAATTTTCCCACAGAACATTCGATTGACAAACTTGTGAATGCATAGCCTAAAAGTGCTTGTATACGCTGCATTGGTTATCGGTTGCTTTCATGCCAATTTATAAAGATAAGGCAAATTGTAAATAGATGTACAAATTGTACATAAGCTCTGTACATATGTTTTATTTACCTTTTTTTATTTTATGTCTCCCCTTTCGTTATTTGTGAACTATGTTTAGCCTATGTTTTGAGGTTTTATGGCCATGCAGACAGCTACCGACACTCTCCCAAGTGAATTTTTAATTCATACTGCATGTTTTAAACCTACGGGTTTTGCCATTTCCCAGATAATGTGTTTGCTATTCATTTTATTTACCTTGCCATTTATTCTGTGCTTAAAATGCATTATCGAATAAATAAATAAATAAAATAAATAAAGAGTCAGTGAAAGAATCAAGGTACGAATTTGTATGTAGGCAATATTTCAAGCAAGTCAATCAATCAGCAGATCGACTTTGTGTAGAGTTGAGTTGGCAGTGGATAGGTGAATTCCACAAGTTAGCAATACTCTACACTAGCTTAAGCCTTTGATTTTCAACTTTAGTCGCTTTTAAGTCTTTTTTGCTTTTGTTAAGTTCTTCCCGTAATGATTTTATTTCTTCTTTCAAGCCTTTTACTGTTTTGTTTATATTCTGCTACAGTTGCCTATCCTCTTCGTTAAAGCTGCTACTTGCTTTGTTCGATTTACCACGTGACATTTTGTAACTGATATTTCGCAATTTTCACGAGCTTTTCAAAGCACGTCTGTTCTCGACAACTGCAAACTGAGAGTCTGAGTAGTCTACTCAATAAAGGTACGGTACCATGGTGCAACAGATCTACTGCGTATGATAGTGGTAAATAAGTTAGTTTAAAAATGATAGGCTGAAATACTGAGATTAAGCTGCAAGCAGGAATTTAGTTGTAATAGGTCCAGTTTACGGGTACCGGTATTGTACACCTTACTGGTTCAAAAGGGTTAGGTCTAGTACCAGCCCCCAGTTCAGTTTTGTTAGGATTAAATTTGGTTAGGGTCAAATTTAGTTAGGATTGGGTTCGGTTTGGGCTAGATTTGGTTAGGGTAAGGTTTTAGGTTAGGTTAAGGTCATAGGTTAGGTTAAGGTTGGCAGACTGAAAAAGTGTGGGGGCTGTTACTGGACGTGACTTGTTTGAAGTACCGGTCTGCCGGTAGGTAGACTTACCAAACCATGGGGTCTGAGATATCGGTACCGGTAAATAAATATCGGTAATGCAGATAAAAAAACATCACGTTAATGAAATTGAGATTCGAGGTACAAATACTGGATAAAATATTGGTACTAGTAGGTGCAGTGTTACAGTTTATAGTACCGGTACTTTGGTAAAATTAATTTTCATCAAGCTTTAAGTCGAGACAATGAGCCAAGCCCAAGTCACAGCTTCAAGTTTGTCTACCAATAATATTGTTTAAAAGTTGAAACAAAAGAGTTTTACAGCCCTAACATTTCAAGATTGATTCTGGCAAAACTACTCCACAGTTGAACGTAAGCGGGTCTTGTCTAAAGTAAGCCGTCCACGTCTAGATTAACTTGTCTGCATAAGGCGATGAAAGGCATGGACGGCTTACTCTAGATAAGACCCCACATAAGTATCTGTAGATAAGACCCAAAACTAGCTTAAGAAATTTTAATTCAGAAATTTATGGTTTAGCGAACGCCTCTTCGTTGTTGGAGGTGTGAAGAAGCGTTGCTATATATCACTTTAGCGAACTTCGGAAGGTTGTTACCTCTAACGAGTAAACAGTCTAGAACAGTGATTCCCAACCGCCGGTCCGCGTAAATTTTTTGCCGGTCCGCCAAGTATCTTGTTTTCTGCCTAGACCAGGAGTGGGGAACCTGCGGCCCGCGAGCCACATGCGCCCCGCGTCAGAGTACAACAAACTGGTAGAATAACAAACATCAAGATTTCTTAAAAACTGTTCCACATTCAGCTACATGCTATTTATTATTTGTGGCATAAAAAACATGCAAAAGTCTCTGATTTTGCGGAAAAAAACAACTCACCATGAATGTTTAATAAATTTACGACGCAATATTGTGTATTTTTAAGACAAAATTTACAAATTAAAAGTAAATGTGGCCCGCTGAAAATATTATGCAATCAATGTGGCCCGCTGTGCTTTCCCGGTTCCCCACCCCTGGCCAAGACAATTTTAATATGGAATCATAACCATTGCAAAGATGTTACTCTCTGTAAAACTCATTTTACGCCAAGCCGATTTGCAGCAGTAAAACCATAGATTCTACACTTAACGCAGCATGATCATCTTCTCCGTGCAAAAGTGAGATGGCTGTCTTGAGGACGAGTACTTTCTCGCCTATTTGAACTTCATGAAGAAGCGAAACACTTTTTGAGAGAAATAAACTCCCCATTAGCAGAATTTTTGTTAGATGAAATGTGGTTAAGTAAGCTTGCGCATTTGGCAGATATATTTGGCCGTTTGAACGAGCTTAATACTTCTCTGCAAGGCCCTTTTACAAGCATCTTAATTCATACTGAGAAAAAAGACTGATGTTTTCAAACAGGAGCTGGCACTTTGGGGTAGCTTCTGCAAAAAGAAGATGCCTACAATTATGTTTCCAATTTTAAATGAGTAGTTGGCAAGTGCTGATGTTAACTGTAAAGAGTTACTGAGCATTGTAAGCCAACACTTAAAAGAGTTCGCTAACAGTTTTGACCATTATTTTCTGGAACATCAAGATACTCGACGTGGAAATCTTTGGATCAACAATCCTTTCATCGAAGATGTCAACGCATGCGACCTTAATCCCCATGAAAAAGAAAGTCTGATTGAATTATGCTGTGATTCTACTTACTTTGCGGTCCAGATTCAAAAAAGAATCATTGTTGCAATTCTGGATATCTCTTGAAAATGAATAGTCGTGTCCAACTCACAAAGCAATCAAATTGTTGGTAATATTTTCAACCAGACATTTATGCGAGAAGTCTTTTTCTTCGCTAACTTTTATTAACACAAAGCAAAGAAATCGGCTGAATGCCGAAGCACAGGCACAGCAGAAACTTCTTTGATGCCTCGCTTGAATCGCATACTTACAGCCAAACAGCAACGAATTTCACACCAACATTGATTTTGTATGTAAATGAATTAACATTTCGTTGTTTGAGTTGATTTGATTTCCATTTTGTAGTAATTTTTCGTCTTAAATACATAACTTAAGCCAAAATCTTGCAGTGTGTTAATACGCAACGACAACTTTGGTTAACAAAGAGGTTACAAATAAATGCTCTACTCCATGCAGATCTTTTGCTGCCGGTCCGCGATCATTTGTAGAAATTTTTACCGGTCCAATTTGTGTGAAAAGGTTGGGAACCACTGGTCTAGAATATAATTGTGCTTACCGATGTAATGCAGGCTTGATTTGAGGTCCAACGTTCAAGTTGCCAGTCGCAGTTAAAATTGTCTTCAAGATGTGGTTCTTGTGTCGGTTTCGTGCTCAGAACAATTAGAAAGTCGATTAAGGCCGATAAACAAAAGAAAACTACTTGAATTAACCAACTTTAGTCCATAGCCTCTCTAAAAGCAAAAACACAGTTACTCGTCCCCGTCACTCTCTCTTCTGTCCTCACGCCAAGCTTGATCATTGTCCAAGCACCGACGTCACAAAGCGCAGGGTGATGGGATATACGCTACAATCCTCCCCCGCTCCAAAAAAAAACAAGAAAAAAAAATTCTTTGATTAATCTCGTCCAAGAACGATAAACAAACAAGCTGTAACGAAAATGTCTGCAAATTTTGTGCAATTCATGCAGTGGCCGATAATGGTAACAAGCAAGCAAATCATAGGGGATAACCCAAACACACACAAAAAAAAAAAACAACACGAAATTGTAAATTCTTGCTCCTCATTTCAACACCATCTAAAATAACAATCATGCAAGAAAACGTTCAGTGTATACAAGGGGCTTGAGAACAAAGCATATGTACACAAAAAGGTGATACCGGGATTGTAATTAGCTCCGAAGCGTATTAACTTAGCACAAACATTTCAGCTATTGTTGGACAATCAAACCTCTACACCAATGAAAAAAATTCTCAAAGAGCATATAAGCATAATCTGTAAAAAGGACATAAAATGATTCGGTGGGCAGGAGATGAAACGGGAAAGAGGGGCAAAAGAAGGACAAATCAAAGAAATGAAAAAAAATTATGAAACTGGGATATGAAGACGAAAGATAGAGAAACAAAGAGTGACCTGACTGGCCCGCACTTCCTATAGAAGTACACCCAACCTCAGCAGAGTAACTCCTACCTCTGCCGTATTTGACGGAGAAATTTGGTTGCGCTGAATGTGTGTTTGTGTGTGTGTACCACGTGTAACGCTTATGTGTGCCTCTGTCGCTGCCATGGTTAGGGGAGAATAGCGGAATGGCTTCCCCTTCCTCTCTGTGATTAGAGAAAAAAAAAAAAAGAAAAGAGGGCGTATGCTGCGTTGTATGTGTGGTGTGGTGTAGGATAAACAAACTGATAGGAGAGCAAATGGCAA
Organism: Trididemnum miniatum; assembly: GCA_964006365.1. Lineage (NCBI taxonomy): Eukaryota > Metazoa > Chordata > Ascidiacea > Aplousobranchia > Didemnidae > Trididemnum > Trididemnum miniatum. The sequence continues at coordinate 14,426,017 of OZ023232.1, read as the reverse complement.
CCCCTATCTCTCCTGTGACAGAAGTAAAGTGTGAAATGTAAATCGTGTGGCGCTTGTGTGATGATAGGAGAACAAAAAGAGCTGAAATTGTGTATAGAGCTGTTTAGAAAGTGACAGAAAACCAGACAAGAGGAATGTGTGAAAAAGAAATGACCTCCTAGGCAGGTCAAAAGTTAAAGGAATCAGATGAGATCAAGAGACGACGACAGGGTCAGTCGGTATAAACCCGCTGCTAACCCGGACTGAATCGGACTGGGGGTCTTGAAGAACGTCCCGTTCTGGTAAATGTGACTGGAGTCTCCCTACTGTAAACGTCTAGGTAAGAACTATCACACGCACCTTTGTGAGCCTCTGGAAAATCCGATGCAGCGTGGCAAGCTTTTAATCGGTCTATCGACACTGTGTCCAGGTGGGTGCGATAATTTTAAATGAAATATTTGTCATTTTTTGCTACCACTGAATAAGTACCTTTGTAGCAAGGCATCAAGGGTGTGCGATGGGAATCGATGCGTACGTACACTGAACGCACGTTCGGATCAAAAAGAGATTCTTGAACATAGGCCGACCTTTTAGATGGACGAGGAGGTCGATATTCTAGGGCATCCACGCAGTTCCGCAAGCGCTTGGGATATTCGTCAGCTGATGCAGAATTCGGAACGGAAGCAGAGTCAATGAGATCTCCAGGAAGCCGTAAAGGCTGACCAAACACAAACTCGGCTGGAGAAGCATCCTGTAAATCCTCTTTAGGGGAGTTTCTCTAGCTTAGTAGCACCCAAGGTAAGTTGTCGTACCATTTTCCGGGTTGTTCAAAACAACGCAGTGGTTGCTTCAAAGTTCGATTGAGGCGTTCAATGGATGCATTAGCTTGCGGATGGTACGACGTGGAATGATGAAGTTTGGAACCCATGAAGTTGCCCATGTTCCTCCAACGATGAGACGTGAACTGTCGGCCTCTGTCCGAAAATATATGCTCGGGGCAACCAAACAAGGCTACCCAATGGCGGACAAAAGCATCAGTAACTTCAGCTGCGGTAATTCCCCTGAGAGGAATGGCGTGCATAAAACGCGAAAACTTGCAGATTACAACGAGAAGATAAAAATAGCCGTAAGACTCTTCCATAGGACCAGTCAAGTCAACATATACATGTGTAAATCTTCCCTTAGGGGGTGAAGAAACCTTTTGCAGTGGAGCCTTCGTGTGCCTCTGTATCTTATTCCGCTGGCAAGCATGACACTCACGCACCCAGCGAGTGATGTCCCTGCGCATTGATGGCCATACGAAAACTCTGCTGACGAGTTTAATGCTGGTGCGCACCCCTGGGTGAGCTACACCGTGGTAATCCGAAAAGATGTGGTACCGTAAAATATCAGGAACTATTGGGCGTCTTCTGGAGGTAGAAATGTCGCAAACAAGGGGATCGGCAGTTCCGTCCAGCAAAACTTCATCCAAAATCAGGGAAGTGGTATTGTCTTTTCGAAACTGAGAAATGTCGGGATCGCGACTTTGGGCCATCGCAAGATCTTTGTAGTTTATCCCCGATGAGGGAGGAACCAGGGCGTGGACTTGGGCTGACGTAGCTGGTCGACTCAATGCGTCGGCTACAAAGTTTAGTTTACCGGATATGTGCTCCAACTTGTTCGTAAACTGGGAAATGAAATCAAACTGCCTTTCCTGGCGAGGGGTGAGAAAGCGAATGTTGGAATAAAACTTCTGAATTAAAGGCATATGATCCGTTTTATTGTAATCTCCGACGCTACCACTAAATATCGCACATGCCTTAAAGAGGTGTAAATTGCAAGCAGTTCTCTGTCAAAAGCCGACCATAAACGTTGGGCTGGATTCAAGCTCTTTGACCAAAATAGAAGGGGTCTGGATACTCCATTCTTTACTTGCTGTAAGACTCAAGCCACAGTCGTTCCACTAGCATCTGTGATCAGTTCCGTGGCAACAGAAGGGTCGGGATACGCCAACATGGTGGAGGCAGATAAAGCTGCTTTGGCCATGCTGAAAGCTAACTTGAGCTCTTCTGACCAGTTAAGAGGCCGATTAGACGGAGACTTTGTGATGAAGTTGTAAAGAGGCTGCAAAAATTTAGCGTATGCCTTAACGAATTTAGCGTAATATTGATACATGCCTAAAAACCTGCGAAGTTGCTTGGGAGTGCGTGGTAATTCAACTTCCTTAATCGCCTCCACTTTGTTTGGAAGAGGTGCAAAGCCATCCTCAGATACTTGATGGCCGAGAAAATTCAGAGATGAAGCAGCAAAAACACATTTAGACCTATTAAGCGTTAAACCATGCTCAGACAAACGCGACAAAACTTTCCGTAGCAGCTGGTCGTGCTCTGCTTTGGTCTTAGCAAACAACAAAATATCGTCTAATTAACAAATGCAATTCGAAATGTTTTTAAGGACTTGATTCATGAGAAGTTGGTACCAGCTAGCTGAACTTGCCAAACCCATGGGTAGCCTGCGATATTGAAAAGACCCTAGTGGTGTCGTGATGCACAGCTTGTGCTGGTGCTCCTCAGCTACAGGAATATTGTAGTAGGCGTCAGAACAATCTAGACTGGAAAAAAACTTGCTTCCCGACGCTAAGCTAGCAAAATCTAACACATTAGGCAAAGGGTATTTGTGGGCCTTTAAAATTTTGTTGAGGGCCGTGAAGTCGGCGCACAAGCGAAAAGCGCCAGGTGTTTTCTTTTTAACCATTACAATAGGAAAGGACCAAGGGCTGTGGGACGGGACTAAAATACCTTGACTAGTTAAACGCTTTATCTTATCCTGTAATGCTCTGAATTTCTCTGCCGAAAGTCGACGTACCTTGGATGCTATAGGGACTTCTGAAGCCGTTTCAACTGTGGCAGTAATTGTGTGCTTTATGTCTTTGGAGCGAAGTTCTTGCTCAAAAATCTCCAGAAATTCTTCCTCAAAGATGCAGTGCTGGACATCAGGATCACTTAACTCTGAATTAGACATTTCACTGATAATGGAACTGGTGTCAGATTCACGTGAACAGCGTGTCACCTCGATGGCCTCACTTAGAATGTGCGAAGACATGTCAATATTAAAATTGAATTTATGGAGAAAGTCAGATCCTAAAATTCCATAATCCCAATCAAAAACATGGAAGTCAAAGGAGTATAGTCGTGAGAAGCCTAGATCTAGTTTGGCATGGTATATCCCAAAAATCTGTAATTCCCTCGCTTGCAGGGACATGACGGTGCTAGTGGGTAGTGAAAAGTGATTTTGGCGGGGTGTATAGGAACGTGGAATGAGACTGATGGAGCTACCCGTATCAACTAAAAATCGGCATCCTGAAATCGCATCTGTTACAAAAATTAGGGGTTCATTGGTGAGCTCTGTCCTCCCTTGCCCCCGGAGAACATGGAGGACTGGACCGCGTTTTTTGGAGTAGTGTTCGTTGCAGAAGAAAACATAGGGCACGGTGGGCCTTCACATCGAAAAGCCCGATCGCCGAAACGGCGGTGGTAACTGCAAGGAGAAGGTGGAAAGGGTGTTTGACGTCGGAAAGGTGAGCGCTACAAAAATGGAGGGTTGGTGTGTCGTTGTGGAACATCTCTTGCAAGTGGTGACGTGGGGCTTGGAAAGGAACCACGGGAACTGGAGAAATGAAAAGTGGCTGATGATGGAGGTGAAAAATGGGAAGGAGGAAGGGCGGGAGATGACGTTAACCTGTTATAGTCCCGCTGTCGGGGAAGGGGCGAAATATTCTGTTGAACAGCCCCCACCCGAGCTAGCAAGCGGTCAGCATGCTTTGCCAAATCTTCCAAACAAGCCGTCTCGTAGGGATAAAGCGCCAGCCGTGTTTGAGCGTCCACTGAATCCAAAAGACGACGACGAATTAAGTCATCGGACAGAGTTGAAGGCTGTGCATATCGGGACTTGAGCAGTGAACGTAAACGTAAATAGTACGTTAGTACCGTATCATTGCCGCGCTAAAGATTAGAGAAATCATCTAGGCACTCCGCCTCGGGCCGCACTGAGTGACTGAGCAACGTCTCCCGCAAGAGGGAGTAGGGCCGAGACGCATCCGATTGTTGGAGCACGTCCGTCACAGCGTCCAAGGTGCGTTCGTCGTGGCTTAAAGCTGACACAAGTGCAAAAAACCTGGCACGCTCAGAAGTCACACCATGTTCATCAAAAATCATCTCAATCATGCGGAAATAGGCCAACGGATTTTTAATCCAGTATCTAGGTAAGGGTGGGACATGGCTGCGAAAAGAAGTCTGGTTTGTATTATCAGAGAGGTGGTCGTCAGAGGGTGAAAATTGCAGTCGACGTCGCAAAGATTGTGGCGTATCGTGAATGTGAGATCTATCGGGGAGAAGAATGTTTTCCTCCGCGGCTGAGTGCACTGTCGTCCCGGAAAGTCGAGTGTTATTAAACCGTGCTGGATCTGGTAGAATGTTAGGCGAGAAAGATGGGATTAGGTTCCAGAAAAAATTAAAACTGCTGTTCATGTAAATGACAAACAAAATCGTTGCTAATCCAGCCCCAATTAATACCCAATAGCAAGAATATCCGCCCATGCACAAAAAGTTCAAAAAATAGTATAGCAAACTCAAACTACCCATATTGTTGACTTGAAAAAAAAAATTCTTACAAAAACTAGAATTCGGTTGGTTTAAAAACAATTAAGTCACAAAGCTCAAGATGATAAGCGAATTATAATTATCTAGACAAAATAATTGGTATAAACCGGAAAAAAATTCACATCGTCACAAAAAAATCTAATATCTAAAATAGCATGCAAAATTTAACTCCTGCTGCCGAATCCAAATTAGAGTTCGTTAAAACAAAAGGTAACATTTACACCAAAGTTCAAATTGTCAGTCTTGCCTCCAAATCCACATCAGAAGGTGCTAGCCTGTAGCTGTTCAAAGTCGGGGTCACCACTTTAGCGAACGCCTCTTCGTTGTTGGAGGTGTGAAAAAGCGTTGCTATATATCACTTTAGCGAACTTCGGAAGGTTGTTACCTCTAACGAGTAAACAGTCTAGAATATAATCGTGCTTACCGATGTAATGCAGGCTTGATTTGAGGTCCAACGTTCAAGTTGCCAGTCGCAGTTAAAATTGTCTTCAAGATGTGGTTCTTGTGTCGGTTTCGTACTCAGAACAATTAGAAAGTCGATTAAGGCCGATGAACAAAAGAAAACTACTTGAATTAACCAACTTTAGTCCATAGCCTCTCTACAAGCAAAAACACAGTTACTCGTCCCCGTCACTCTCTCTTCTGTCCTCACGCCATGCTTGATCATTGTCCAAGCACCGACGTCACAAAGCGCAGGGTGATGCGATAAACGCTACAATAGTAACGTTTACTAATATTGGATCTGCAGAAGCTCAATATCAAACAAATTGTACTGCAGGCCTTGCTTATTATTTTTTAAAGACAACACTATAGGCCTATGGCTTGCTGTATTTTTATTCCTGTCTAACTCATTTGCTTTGTACGGTGTATGATGTTACAAATTAGGTTTTGACCCCTAAGTTGGTTGCTTACAATTTAAACATAAGTTTGCCATGTGTGTTTTCATTCGCTGGTCATGCTGTGCTTGTGACTGGTTAAAATTCTGATTTCTTCAGTTAATTTGTTGCTACTGTTCCATGGAGCAGTATAGAAATACTGTGACATTATTTTAATTAGCTTGTTGTTTCCATGCTTATTTCATTAGGTTGGTTAAAAGATTTGATGTAATCAAAGTTGCAATGCAGATATTAAAATCTTTATCTCATTTTTTTATGATCAGCTTTATTATGTTTCAGCAACTGTTACCCTTGGAATCAAAACACAGGTTCAACATCTTGGTTTATCGTCAAAACTGCAGAAATTAGATTGCTCATGTTAATGTGCTTCCTTGCAGTTTTACACCAGTTAATAGAAAATTATCTGCTTTTAATTTAAACTTTTAAGCACTAATTCCCCATGATCATTTGTCAATTGGTGTGGGTTAGTGGTAATTGCCAGCAGTGAATTGAATGATTGACTTGTCAAAATTTAACCCTGGATGAAGTAGGACGTCGTATTGTTTATCTATGGTTTTTTATACATAGAGTGACTATAAGGTGTACGAATTTTTTGGAACTTCCTATGTAAGTTCAGTTACAGATGTTGTTGTAGTATGTTTTGTTACCACTGCATAAAAGCTTCAGAATATCATTTATCAAGTATATATTTTGAATTATATTGTGGCCTATCGCCACATGTATACTTCAACTTCACAGAGTCATATAGATTTCCGGTGTTTTATTTTTCCAATATTTTGTAAATATGTTTTCAGGTACCAAGGGTAAGATTATTTATTAAAGCCTAGTTAATGGAGTATTGGGGATAGATACTGCTGCTGTGAAAAACTTCCAAGTTGTGCAAATGACTCAACAATACCAGACTTATATATCTGAAGAAAGAAAAACTATTTGTGTAACAAAACAGCATTTAGTTTTAAAAAATATGGATTGTCACTAGAAAAGCATTTGCTTTGATTCACAACTGCTGGTAAACATTCGATGAATGGGATGAAAGTTGATTATATGCAATTACATTGTAGCAAGAAATTCTCAACAACATTCTCAGATGGATTGGAATAACGTGCACAGAATTCTTTTCTGACTCGAAGACTTCGCGGTCCCTTCGGAGTCACCCTTCTGATTATCTATCCTTATGTTATCTAATTAATGCCTGTATTTTTGTCTCATCCGTTGTGGTTGGTGACGAGTAAACAAACTTGAACATGAACTTTCTGAAACCAGCCATTAACCTGAAAATTCAAGCCATCACGGGCATGAGAAATGCAAGCGCTATATGATTAACAAAAACTGTCTTGATACTACTCTGTGGGACATTTGACGCACGCACTCATGGTTGATAAAGGATTAGGGTATAAACAGCGTCAGACACTAAAAAGTTATCTATTTAGCTTTGTGTAAACGTTATTATTATTATTGTATCATTTATGATCTTCGATATGTGTGCCTTAAAGCACAGTCGTTTCGTTTCAACAATTGTATGACGTCATTAAGCCTCTTTGAGATGAGGCGATAAAGCAATGTAATAGACTGAATTACCAAAGAATTGAAATCATATTTTTTGACATATACAGTGTACGTTATTACCTTGTGAAATAAAAATTAATGTTCTGTGCGTTAATTTTTCGCCTACCTAATACGCTTGAACGAATTTTAATGAGTATATTTTTGAAGTTGAATTGATTTGGAGAACTAATGACGTCATCATAATGACGTCATCGTAATTGCAAGCCTCATCTGGCAGGTCACGCTACGCCACTGGAAACTCCTTGTAAATTTTTCACAAAATTTTGAAAACAAAAATAAAAAATGGCAACACAACATCCACGCTCTAATTTTCGTTCCGGACACTGAGCACAGAGAGTGGTTCCTCAGCTGGCAATATGGATAAACGAATATTAAACTTTTCAAAATCCATTTTAAGATTACACTAAATGGAAACACTGTTGATCTAACAAAGCACTACGGCGTACGTAACAAAGCACCACGGCAACGTAACAAAGCACTACGGTATACGCGGTCAAGCACATGATCTATTAAGCTAATACCTCGCAGAAAGAAAACAATATGTCACAGATAACCATATCTCATCAACAACTGAATATATCTCATGGGGCACCGCAAGGGTCTACACTTGCACCGCTTTTATTTCTGATATATATTAATGACATTCACAATAGTATGTCCTCACAGCCTACATTATTTGCTGACGATACCTGCGTTGCCATTAATGCAAATTCTCAATCAAATCTAGAACTAAACATTAACTCAGAGCTTAAAAAGATGTCAAAATGGGTTAATGCCAATCACTTAACCATAAACCCTGAAAAATCTAACCTTGTAGTTCCATCTAAGCTGAATTGCACTCACGATAAAATTGCTGTTACCATTAATGCAACTCCGGTTAAAGTAGTGAAAGAGGCCAAGTATTTAGGAATAATAGTTGATAACAAATTGACTTTTGGACCACACATTGCTCACTTGAAATCTTAACTTTCCAGGGCCGTTGATATATTATCAAAACTAAAACATTTCTTGTCTTCACATTTGCTTTTAAAACTTTATTACGCGCTGTTTCATTCAAATCTTTCGTATGGGTTATTAGTATGGCACAATACCTACAAAACGTATACTAGTAAAATAACTGGACGATAAAATCAGGCAGTTAAACTAGTTAGTAACTCAAAGCGCTCTGATAAGTGTGATCCTGCCTATAAAAATCTTGGAATTTTGCAACTTCATGATTTACATCACTACGAAACTGCAATTTTTATGCATAATTTCCATAATAATAAACTACCCCTTTCTTTTTCGAGATATTTTGTACGAATCGCTGAAATTCATTCTGCTAATACTAGAAGTAGCACTACTGGACTAAAGTATTACATTCCACAGTACAAAACAAACCGACTTCAGCGTTCTATAAAATATATCGGTGTAAAAATATGGAACAAAATACCTGATTCGATCTAAAAACACACATACAATCAATTCATCAAACAACTCATATTGGACCTGCAAAACAATGAAAACTCCCATCTTTTCTCACAGCTGACTGCTGGTCAACCCCTTGCAAACCCATTTCTAATCAAATTCAAAAAGCATAAAAACTAAAAAAATGTATATGATTAAGGGTGGCTGCTTGACTTGAAGACCCTCAGACGGTCACTTCGCTGCTTACCTGTCGCATAGATTGCGAAGATTTTTTATGTCAAGAGTTATTGATTACTTTATAAATATTTTTGTTATTATTATTCAATAATCGAATCTTTTTTAATTTTTAGCTCTCTTATTTTGCTATTATTGTGTGAAGAGTTATTTAATGTAAATGCGATGAAATAAAATGAATCTGATCTCATTAGCATAATTACCGCAGCACTTTAATTTTTCGCTGCACTTTAGCTAAACGTCGCTGCTACTTATTAAACGTCGCTGCTATTTATTAAATGTCGCTGCTGTTCATTAAATGTCGCTGCTATGCGATATTTATTAAATATCGCCGCTATTTAATAAATATCGCTGCTGTTTATTAAATGTCGTTACACTTCGGCTGTTATTGCATTTTTCGAAGCGTTTTAGCTCCAGGTCACTTCACCTTAACTAAATAGCAGTGAAACTGTGTAAATGTTGCTGAAAATTCGCACAAATTTTGCTAAATCGTTTTTTTCACAACGCCGCCCCATAGCGCTGCATGAGTTAGGATACTACACGTCAACGCATCAATACCTTTAATTACCGTAAAATCTAAGCGATATCAAAGGTGTAACAGGAAAATCGCTGTCGAAGGAGCAATATCAACTAATCAATTAGGTGTGGAAATTCTTTCGCCAAAATCAAACAAAAAATATTTTCGTGACAATTCTTATGTGGCAGCGTCCTGCTGGTTTTGGCGAAAGAATTGTCACACCTATTTAATATTGCCCCAGTTTTGTTTCACTTTGACGATATTCTATTTGCACCTTTGATATCGCTTAGATTTTAATAAAAAGTATTGATACTTTGACGTGCAATATCCTAATTCATGCAGCGTGAAGAATTTTCAAAATTCCACTTATAGTAGCCTGCGTGTAAAACGCAAAATTGACGAAGGCGTCGTTGAGGTAGAGTAGCGTTATGGCAGCTATTTGCTTAGGCATAAGCAATTGCATTGTTTATTTTATGTTTTTGGAGACTCTGCAGATTTCAGAAAATTTTCAATTATAAAAATCGAATTCTTCTTCAAGTATTATAGTTTTATTAGTTGAGGATACAGCCGACGGTTCAAAATTACAGCAGAGAATACAGCCGACGGTTCGAAAGTTTCGGAGTTCCAGGAATTTTTGCCTAGTATGCCAGCAAAAGACAAGTAGGAAACCAAGAAACGTCAAAGGCAACCAACCCTAAGAGGTCAGCTCATGAAATGTTTGAATGAAGTAGCAACAATAACCGTGCTTTCAAATGTTTTTAAATTTTGGAAACAGAGAAATGGTGAATTCAGAGCCGGTGGTAGAGCAGTCGACTTAAAAGAGCCCAAGTTTGAAATTAAGTACAGAAGCCGCTGTCTTCAAAAGAGTAAGCTTGTTGATTGGGGGGGGGGGCAAGGCTCGGCTTCCCCAATCGACCCAACAATTTTGCCAATTTCGCAATCCTTATATCACGTGATCGGAAACTGTGATAAAATTTTACAAATTTCGTGGCTACTCAACAAAAAGGGCTCGAAGTTAAAGCGCTGATCGCTCACGAGCAATGAAGCCACCTCATCGCTGTAGTAAGCTTCGGCATGACGAACGAAGCAGGGCGGTTCGATTCTCTATAACGCACGCCATTCAGGCGATCGCAGAATAATAATATGCTTGCTGTAACACCAAGTACACAGTACGTATACCAGCTTCTTCGGCTCCGGCAGAAAGAAATTTTAGCTTGCACAAGCGGGTTGATAATGCGACCACAGAGAGCAAGGCTCTCTTCGGAAATGTTTGAAATCCTTGTTTACTTGAAATGTAATTTTTTGGAAAAATAAAAAAATAAATTGATTAAACTTAGTGATATAAATTTGTTTTTCGAGGCCGAATAATTGCCGGTCTCGGTTATTCCTGGTCTCGGTCTCGAAAGACGACCGGTCTTGGTCTCGAGAAAATTTTGCGGTCTCGATCTCGGTTTTGGTGTCGAAGCAAGTGGTCTCGACTACAACACTGCTATAAACTGAAAGTTAGGTTTTAGCACCTTATTACAGGGCCAAAGGGCCGGAGCCATGGAAACGTGTCTCCCCCTTGCGTGCGCCTAACCGCAGATGTCCAATTTTCCGCCAAAAATCTAGTAAAGACCAAAAAAACGGTCATCACGTCTCGCAGATCTCCAATTTTCCGCCCAAAATCAAGTCAAGACCAAAAAAAGGTCATCACGCCCACAGGCCGCAGTTTGTCCTGTAACTTTTCGTGGAAGAATGATTGGACATGTTTTCACTGTTTATAATGCCGAAAAGGAGGACATTTGGGCATTTTTTGGGGTCCTCGGAAAACAATTGTTTTTTTGGATAAAAAGGAGGACCTATGGTAAGCCTATCTTTTAGTAAAAAAGAACAAATGGTGCCAAATGACTGAAATAAGCCAGACTCTTTTGATGGCTTTTGTAGCTTATGGCTAGGGGCAAATCTAGGGGGGTTTGAATGGGATGAGATCTATCCACCTCACCAGCCTATTTCAACTAAGATGTTTTTGATAAATACAAATTTTCCATGATTTCGAACCTTTTTGATAACAATAAGCCTTATGCCTTAAGTAGGCATAATTGAAAATGTGCGAACAAAATGCACCACAATTGGTGAAGTACTCAGAATTAGGGTCAAAAAATTTAAACAATGTTTGCCTGAAAAATCTTCAAAAAGCACTAAAATAGCCATTTCAGCATGTAATGTTACAAAAATTTCCAGGGAGAGCTTACCCCTGGACCCCCCTAAAGTTTTTCCGTTTTTCAATCTGCTTCAATTAGCTCTGCTGAAAAAAACTACGCTTGAAAAAAGAATGGTAAAATTATGCTCCCCCTCTTTTAAATTTTCTTGCCACGCCTCTGCATCGCCCCTATGCGCATGAACAATAAATACCATTTTTGCAGTATTGTCTTGTTATTTGGGTTCAGAATTCAGGCAAAATTGTAGACGAAAACTTCCTACTAGTAAAAACTTGCTACATCGTAGTAAAAACTTCCTACTTCCCACACTGCATTTGCCCCTCGTCCTTTTTAGGCCTGGAACAGGCACCTAATACTCCTGTGGGAGGGTTTCATAACAAAGAGGATCTTGGTAGCCTAAAGCAGTGTGTTTAGTTAGGGAAAATCATCATCAAGTTGACTTTGCTTTTACTAGATAGCGAAAATACAGCGATTACCTGGAGAGCAGAGAGACCGAATGTTACTTGAAACGCAACAAAATGAGGTGATCGGTGACGATGTAACGCAACGGTAAAACTTTAACGCAGGATTAACTTAACAATCTCTGTCCGTGCAGTAAATCATGATGCATCTTATTGTTGCCTATATAAACAGCTTCTCTTGCTCAATGATAACTTTTATCAGTTATCGGTAATTTCTCAACATTAACAAACTGTAACTAAGAAAAAATTCTTGATATCACTCGCTCAATTTATTAATCATTAATCAAAGATTTACAAAGGAAAATCGATTATGCACGCGCGTAGTAAACTTGTCATGGCAAGAGACAATGCAGTTGGAGAGAACAGTAGAAAATAGATCAAAGAAATTGAGATTTGTTGTTTGTGAGTCATTACATAAAAGGTGTTTTTTCAAAACTGTGCCAGCTTAGCAGAAAATTTCCGTTCAACAAGCAAACATTGCACCACTGGACACAGCACCTCTCACGGCTGAATAAACACAACGGTGTAACGCAAACGAGCAGCTTTTCCATTTCATGCATAAACCAAAAACTTAGTGTTACAACTAACTCGGCAATAAACCCTTGCAATGTAAAATTATCCAGATTATACAGGGTGTTTGCAAAGTCTTGATACAATTTCAAAATTTCTTTGTACAGTCAATTTTTAAGAAACCTTAACCAGGTTGCTTTCATTCTAATCAGTCCTGCTTCAAGTTTTTATTTAAAACAAAATTTTGTGTTACAAACATGATTTTTATATATTTTATGAATGTGTTAAATAAACCCTTTTTAAGTGATTAGGAGTATAATTATCACGTTTATAAAACACACAAAAGCATATCTGATACCAAAAATTTACTTTAAGCAGCACTAATCAAAATTACAGGAACCTGGCCAAGATATTTTGAAAATTGATTTAAGAAAAGAGTTTGAAATTGTATCAGGACTTTCTGAATACCCTTCATATCATTAACTTAATATTTAGGAATTGCAGCGAACAAAGACACAACAAATAAACTTCATCGACAAGACAACTATTTTTTCAGATTCTTACATCAACAAACACTTAAAAAAATGCAAACCTAAACGCAATTACTCGCAGCCTTCTACTTTTTGTATTAGCAAACTTTTGATTTCCTAAACTCACAGTTAAAAGCCAAAGCAGTGGTTATAACAGGAAACCATAACGCTTGCAAATTCAAATGTGCTAGTACGGATTACGCGCGTGTATTACACAGTGTGTATAAGTGGGTAACCTCCGTAGAGTCCAGAATACAAAAGCGACCCGCGCAAAAGGATCAGCGCTATATGTGCGCCAAGTAATACTGGTCGTAACGTTCTATCCATTAATCGATACCAATGATTAGAGGCAATGTGTAGTAAAAAAAAAGACATCAACGCATCACAAACTGAAAAGTCAATTCAAACAAAAAACTGGAGTCTTACAAATACCGCAAAACTAGTTGTCAGTTAACCTCTTTATAACACTGCATGAAAACCACATGTAAGACTGATACCCTAACAATCGCAAATAATCACAAGTATGCAACTACGGTCCCTCCGTTAAAAGGTAAGGTTGAAATTTAACATACGATTAATTTACAGGTACAGAATATAATAACGTAAGTCCTAAAAACGGATAACGCTTTTGTCTTTGAAACAAATCTGTTGTTGTTTAATTTATAAACACAGTACACAGACTCGTGACAGCTAAAGTGACGCCACAAAAGCCATCATAATAAACTTATTTCCAGATCATAAATACCACAGCTAATCACATGAGAGTAGAAGGAAACATGCTACTGTCAGCGTAAGTACAAACAAGTCACACCAAAAAGTTGACTATGCAGCAACAAAATCGGTTGCATAATAAAGATTCTTTGTTTATGTGGAAATGTTCAAAGTTCACGAAAAATCGTAAACAGCTGTAAAATCTACAAGCTAGAAAAAAATCGAAAACAAAAATAGCAATAAGCAGTACAGTATTACTTGTGAAATGTAAAAATTGACAAACTCTCCTAATGTTTTGACTTCTGAAATTAGTACAATAACGAATTCAGGCCTTGAAAAAATATATACATAAAATCACTTGTAACCCAAGTACATAATAACTGACAGCAGCATTTCGACAAGATCTCAAAAACTTTGAATTCCACTCAACGTAAAAAAAGCAACCAAAAGTGCTGGAGCACAAATAAAACGAAAGCAAAAATATGAGATGAGACAAAAACCTTCAAATAATTCGGAGTTAAGCAATATCCTTTAAATCTGGGTCATTTAGCGGCTTATAGCCGGCCACTGAGAGATTTCTGTGCCGGCCTTGTTGGAAATGAACAATGATAAACAAAACTACTGTGAGAGCCAATGCGATTCCAACCAAAACACCTGAAAAACAGAATTTCGTTTTAAAATCAAATAAAATTGTTACGAGAAAAGCACACACACCACGAGTAGTTTGCAGTTACAATTTAGGCAAGTATTTTGACCACTTAAAGAACAGAACAGATTTATTTGCACTGAAATAAGAAAATACACATACAAATAGCAAGAACATAACAACTGCGCAGGAGACTGCAAAGTGAGCGAAAAAATGTCTGGTTTTATGAAAAAGTTCAGCCAACATCTAAGAGTTCAAGCAAAAAAAAAAAAAACACACATTTGCCACATAACATGTGACTGCATTAATCACTGAGAAACTATGCGCAACAAGTTTTAATTATCTAATGTGCGCCGCCCACGATAACTATGGTGGCGCCCCATACGTTATCATTAGGGCAAGTTTTTGTTGCACTAAAAAAATAAAAAGTTGCGTTTATTTTTAACAAAAGTTGCAAAGTTGCAATTATTTTTAACAAAAGTTGTGAAGTTGCATGAAAAAATTTAAAAAGCGGTGAAATTAGTAGTCAAAGTTTGTGTCGATTATTGACATGAACATGATTTATTTAAATACCGATACACTGCTAAATATTTCCAAACATCGTCTTGAGCAAAGTGACGATCTTCAGCTAACAGCTGCTTTGCCCAGCATGCTGAAGCTCATAATTACACAATATAGCGAGCCTACTGCTGCAAAATAAATGACGCTGGAAGACCTCATTCATTGCGCATTCTGTGACAATTACTGCTTGCATTAAAACAAAGTAGAAGTAACGCAGACTTACTTACTACACCTAGGAAATTATTAGTAAAGTATTTAGACATGGCTGTTCATACTTTTTCGCGAAATTTTTAAAAAATATTTCGTAAAAGTTGCAAAAATTTAGGCAAACAGCTCCATGAATGCTGTAAAAATTTTTCGTAATTCAAAAAGCTTCCCGAAGCTGTGAAAAAAAGTTGCAAAAGTTGCAGAAACTTGCCCTAATTATCATGTTTCGAAGTAAGGAAGATTGGTTGAAAATGTTAGTAGTAAAACACAACATCCGTTACAAGAGGTTAATTTAGTTCAGCTGTAACCATTGTCAGTTTTAAATAGCCGTTAAATTGATATAATAGCTGATCTGTCCCAAAATCATTCGTCTAAGACTTAAGTTAGAACTTAACTTTAAGTGAACCTTCATTATTCTTATATTTACATCATTCTTAATATGCTATTCTTAATGCTCAGTTGTTCTTATACCGGTAGTACTTTGCTTCTCTGGAAGCCATTTGATTTTACAAAATAAAGCGGAGAAGCTGTAAGCAATCTCGCGCTTAAAAACTCATTTTTTCCTGGATTTACTCTAAATGTTTGAAACATAAGCGAGATGGTGCACGCTTGGTTGGTGCTACTAATTGATAAACATAACATTTAAAATATCCTAGCCTAAAAAAACATCGCACCTAGTGTTTTTCCAAGGCTACAAAAGCGATAAGAGTTTTCGTCAGAAGCAACGGAGGCATCTTGCTGGTACTGTTCGGTGGTTAAAACCGATTCAGCCGATGATTTAAGAAGTTGTTTGACATTTTCCAAAGAACCATTATTTGGAGCCGGATTAAGCTAGAACAGCAAAAAAACACAATAAAAAACTTCAATAAAAATACTATCAACAAAATATAAACATCTAAAAACCTATTCTTGCCTACAAGGATATAATTACACATACTCAAGTGAATGATAAATTGAATCTTAAAACTAAACCAGCAACTTCTTTTTTTGACCAATTACCATGCCTTTCAATCCTACTTCACCACTTTAATATCGGTTTGCTTACTCTATTGATTGAATTTGATTCAACTACATTGTCAAAAGCATGACGCAAACCACAAACTTACCCCCATAATGTGACAAATCAACTCATACACATTCGCACTGCTAAATGGTTCCGACACATAACCTTCCCGAAACACAGGCCCATGTGCGATAAAAAATGGGTGCATGTCCATGAGAGAATTGTTGTAGCCATGATCACCTTCTAAAATATTAAAGTAAAAAAAACGTAGGAAATAATAATCAAGATAACCAACAATGAAACAAAAAATTAGCACAAGAAACAACACACAGCGTATTGCGTCTCGCCAGGTGATATCATCAATTTCACGTCATTAATTATAGCATAATTGAACGTTTTAATTTATTGCAATTGCTTCACCACACCACTTAAAACGTAGCCAACTTACTCATAGGAAGCATATCGTGTGTATTATTTACAAGAAACCAGCCGTCATCTGGCATAATTACAATAGGAGGAATCCGATCGCTGTGAGTATAATGAAATTGTTGCGGCACATCAGCTGCCTTCCACACTTTGGCATTTTTACTGAAGTTTTGCAAATCATTGTAAACAATGTCGAAAAAGCCTGCAGAAAAATTATTGATTGTTAAAGCGAAATTTGTACTTAATTATGTGCGCTCTACTTTGCTTTTTATGAAAACGGTGACGAATAAACAAATCTGAATCTGTTATGATGAATTTGAAAACAATGTCAAATAGCTGACGTCCCAACAATGCAAAAGAACAGACTTGTCCAATCCAATTTGACCAATTTTGCTACAAAAAAAGAGGATTTGAACACGCTCTGTTATGTTCACCTGTTTTGGGCCAAACGCCAGCTCCAGCTCCGTAGTTAATAAGTGCATCAATTTGTTTTATATCTACATGTGGTAAGATGGCGATGGTTCTTTTCTGATCAAGAGTTGTCATTCCATGATCACTGGTAATAATTATGTTGACATCATCATATATTCCATTTTCTTGCAGTTGTTCAATTAAGTAACCTGTAAAAACAGGACACTAAAGTGCACTGACAGTTACAAGTTGATAATTATAACATCCTACCCAAAAACTTCAGGCTTTTCAAAATTACTCTGTTGATCTTATTTAAGACATTGTTGCAATCATGCCTACTCTTTAACTCCTCTTCTACCTGCATGCCATAACGATGATAGTTTTGTTGCCTCTTCCCTTTTCTTGCATCGCGTTATATTTCCTTATCGTATTCTTTATCGTGTTGACAGAGCGGACATAAAAGACACTGCTACTCACTACATATATTGTACAGCATAGTACAAGCCATTGCAAACATAATTTTTAAAAAACTTAAGACAAGTCGATTAGCAATAGCAAATTGAAGTGAGACCTAGTTAACTAATTACATCACATATTACAAACGCCTTCACACTATGAAAGGTCATCGAATGTTTTATTCAAATTTAAAGCAATACTGTTACATATTTGTATATTTACCTGTAATGTTATCACATTGCCCAATCATTTGAGTAACTTCCTCCGACTCTGGACCATAAATGTGACCAAAATGATCTGGCTGAGGAAAATAGAGCAATGCCAGCGTAATATTATTTATCGTCTTCTCTTCACCATAAGGTTTATTTGCCAGCCAATCAACAACACCATCAACACGTTTTCTCCAAGGATAATTCATGGAATAAGGCATCCATTGAGTAGGACGGACGCCTTTTATTGGGGCTTCACTGCCCACCCAAAAGAAAACTCCAGCATTCCTACCTTGAAGCTCACTGGTTACCCAGATCGGTTCACCACCCCACCAAACTGCTTCTGTAACATCGCTAGATGACAAGTAATTGAATCGCCGCTTCAACTTAGGGTCATAAAAACGATTTGCAACTATTCCATGACTTTCTTCGTATAAACCTGTGGCTAGTGTATAATGATTTGGAAAAGTTTGAGACACAAACACATCTTGCAACCACTTTGCTTTCACGCCAGTGCTAATTAGTTTGTCGAAATTGGGAGTCGGAGTTCGTGATAAATAATTATATCGAAACCCATCAAATGAAATCAGAAGAACAAGGGGTTGCTTTTGAGCAAAACAAAAAACTATTGTGCACAGTAAAAGTATAAGTACACAATGATTCATCTTAATCGCAAAATATGACTAAGACCAAAGTGGCAAAAATCTGTAATTTAAAACGAGCATAAATACCAATTCGTGAAAATGAAGTAGTTTATCCAGCATAAGGAGGAAAAATAAAGCCGCTGTAAATTTCAAAACTGGACGTTTCGACAACATAAATTCAGCTGTCATCATCAGCAGTGTATGCAAGGCAGTACAAAACTGTAAGAGATAACAAATCTTATAGAGATAACAAAACTGTAAGAGATAACAAATCTTACAGTTTTGTACTGCCTTGCATACACTGCTGATGATGACAGCTGAATTTATGTTGTCGAAACGTCCAGTTTTGAGATTTACAGCGGCTTTATTTTTCCTCCTTAAGCTATTTTCGTCCCATATTTATTGTTATCCAGCATACTTTGACATTCGTGAGTGCACCATGAATTATATACCACAAATTAAGTATTCAGTGCGGAATCAGCACTTGCTACAAACACTGTTTTCTCTAATGGGAGATACTTGAGAAAAATTATGAATTTTGGGCAAAATTTTCCAATTTTTCTTTAAGCCTGCACATTAGATTGATTCTTTGGTCGAGTTTGACCGAAAGTGCTCAATATTTTTGGGGCAAAACAAAAGCCTCATATTCTGACAGCCCAACTGCGAGTCAATCAAACTTTATTCAAACCCCCTAAATCTTAGGGCAAATTTGCACTTGATAAAAACTTTGAGAAAACAGTGGCCGTCACATACAGGGATGTTCACTTCAGATTCAGAATTATCTGCATATTCTAGAATAACTCTAAATCGTTTTTTTGAATTTCAAAGTCTTCCCAGAATATCAAATCGTATTGCAAAATAAGGACAAAACTACACATTTTTGCATATTTGTTTGTATTTAGTTGCACATTCATCCTCCTATTGCGAGAAAGCGATCAAAGCGCTTTACGAGCTTGCTGAAAAGTTGCCAGCCATCTGTCTATCACACCAACATGGGGGAATCTCGCTAAGTGCCTTTCCCAACGGCACAGCAAGTACACTTGCCAGCTTGTTCTCCACACGGTCCCCTTAATGCTGAACGTCAAGCAGGGAAGCTGTGAATACCAACTTTAAAGTCACTGGTTTGACCCGACTTGAAATCAAACCCAAGTCTACAGCTCCCGAGGCGGACACTCTTGCCACTCGGCCATGTGAGCTGTTAGTTTTTTATATAAATTCAAAACCTTGTTTTGCAAAATTGCAATGGTGAGGAAACTGCAGGGCACTGTTCCTTCCAAGTTTTTAAAGTATAAATAACAAAAAATTTACCCTATCTATGGGGGTATAAAGAAATTTAGATCAAACCTTTCCTTCAAAGCTGAGTTTCTAGAGCATGAGACTTTTGTTGTGCACCAAAATACTGAACACTTTCATTCAAATTCAACCAAAAATCATTATTTCACGTCACCATAGAGCGAGACTGCTACAGTTACGTTATTACTGGAGTTGCAATGCAACTGTTGGTGATGGAGGGCTGTTATAGCCTCCGACCTGACAAGAGGATGTCGTCATGACTCCCTTTCAGTAGGCCTAGAACGACATTACTTCAATGTAACCACCATTTCAGTTAGCAAGCAAGCTTTAAGAAAAATTGGAAAATATTGCCAAAAACTTCTCATTTTTACTAATTTTTGCACCTTTCAGAAAATAATGCTGTACACAATTCATTGTCAAAGGCAAAGCAAAAGAGAGGGCGTGTGTGCAATCACTGTTTGATGTGCGTGTTTGTGGTTACTTTGTGAGCCATGTGTATGCACTGACGTTCACACAGAAACAATGCTGAAGAAGTGCACCTCAACAAATTTCAACTATTCTGCTTCCATAATTCGCAACTAGTTCTGATGGATTTAGTATTCTGGAATGATCATTTCTAATGATATATCATCAGGTTCCTCTTCACGACAACTATTGCATACGTCAGCAATCGGCAACTGATCCTTTTATGGTGACTTTCTGTGGCTATTAAAAAAGGTAGTGTCTACTTTGCCATTATTATTTAGCCGGCAGTAGATCCGATTGGCTAACTTACTCAAAACCAGTCATGCGTATAGATCCAAGTAAATCTGGATCTAGCTGTTAACGGCGAAATAGAAACTGCCATTAAAAATGATAGGTGATTTACACGTACCGTAAGAGTATAACTAAAATTTTACCACTTCTCCACAGGGTTTTAAGAATGTCATAAACTGCTCAAAGTAAAATCAGCAAGCCCTAATTGCTCAGTGCCGCAAATTTAAAACAGCCATTACTATGCCATCATTTTCAGGTTATGACATGATAAATTAGTGAATGACAGAATTTCCCACTCTGGCTTTCAGCAATTCAGGAACAGCAGGTAGAAGACACTTGCTGCAAAATCCTTTAAACTTTTCAATGAAACGATTATTTCATTTTACGGATGAACACACGTGCCATGATATGTGAAAAACTTTTCTCTAACATGAACTAGGCCTTCAAAAAAAACAAACAAAAAACAGAAAATAGTTTACAATTTTGCGTAAAAATGGAAATTTGTTGCTTTTAAGCCACCATATACTGCAATGGATGGCTAACTTTAAAGTAGCAAGTGGGAATTCCCCAATACGTCATTGTGTAAAGGCAGCTGCACACAGAGCTCGCTGCAATGCACCATGACCATTGCGATCATGCTTGTGTCAACTTGTGCAACTGCCAATGCACACAGATGCAATTTTCTTATGCAAAAATTGGGCGACTCATGCGATTCCAGCGAATTGGGTAATTCCCAAGTAGCCTAGACATCATCCAGAAAGCTGTCTTTGTGAAAATTTCTCATGTCACAGATTATATTTCTTTCCAATTGCATACTTGCTAATTGCTGAGGTGCAAAAAATTGGCATGTGATCTGATATATCAAAGGTCAATAATCCTTTATTTGTTACTTTATCAGTAATGCTAGTGCACACACGATCTATCAAGGATGCGCTACGGTACCAGTACATTCTGTGATGCGTGTAGGTTTATTCATTACCGGTATATTGCTGTATCCTTCAGACTGTATGCTATTGGTGTAGTCACTGATTTTGGGTTTTACTTCATGTTTTCAAAGGTCAATGTTAAAATCACAACAGATTAAATAAACAAGCTTATTTTGTACCAATTTTAAAATTGTTTGCAAAAATTAATCTTGAAATTCACCAAAAGTATTGCGTGGGTGTTCACATACCAGACCAAAAATTATGACTTTATTTGAGTGTAAATTTATTTCAAAGAACATATCTTTTGAGTTGCTAAAGTTGAATTCTAAATCTTTTCTCCAAGTGATATTTAAATTATTCAAACATAAATAACCACTCCTCCCGCGTTACTGGATGAACTGGAATAAACCAGGGATGGCAAAACTTTTAAAATGGTGGGTCAAATTTAAGGTTGTAGACCGAAAAAACGTGGGTCACGAATGTAATAGCATTAATGAGGAGCTTGAACCCAAGTTCCGCTGAAATCTGTGCAAAGAGCAAAAAAAATCTTTCACCTCAGAAATACCCAGCTTCCCGTCTTCAATGCCACAGTATGGAAAAATAAGCTTTTCTTCACTACGTTATTGTTTGTAACCGTTTTTTTTCGTATAAATTTCCAAACTACAATTGGGTCACTGAAATGTGCAAGTGGGCCACTTAGTGACTCGCGGGTAGTGGTTTGCCATTTTCAAACGATGCAAGATTTACATTATTCCCATTTAATTTTGTTTGAAATAAACATTCCTCTAAAATATATAGTTTTATTTTTGGCAATTGATCCAATATTGAGGTGAAGTAAGGTACCGTTATTCTTTTGAAAGTAATAAGTGGCTTTTAAGCCATTGCACATTGTGGTATTTACATTCTGCTTTAGCTAATTCTTCTGAGCTTAAGTCTTTATTTAAGAATTGAAATTCAGCATTTCGTAATTCTTGAAATAGAAGTGCGTCATCTATGCGTTCAAACAAATATACATCTCATTTGATTTACAATGTAGTAAAAGTTATTGTTTAGTAGATACGTTGGGTATCTACAGTTAGAATGTTGAAATTTTAAGCATGTGCTGCACTTGACAACTGGCTATTTACATCGTTTTTCACAGATATTACAATTAAAACATGCATCAATGGAATCAGATATTGACATTTGAAAATCAGCAAATTAACTTACACTGAAGTAGTTACTTTTTTAGTCGCAGTGTTAAGTAATTCCTGTTTTATTTTTATGTAATTTAATTGTTATAAGGGAAAATTTTTTTTGAGCAACCAGGGTAAAAATAAAAATTTGATGCATTAAGAATCCCCATGCTAAGTAAATCAGGGGTTCTTAACCTTTTTGGTCTTGTTTATCCCTTGCCGAAAGAAAAAAGTTTAATTTATTCCCAGTGAACCACCGCTGCTTTTTCAATACCGAAAATTAAAGTTTTCTTTAGTCTTTAATTCAGAAAAATTACCCCTTGAGTAGGTAAAATTTACCCAAAGGAAGTAAATTTACCCCCAGTTAAGAACCCCTGAAGTAAATGAGCTTGTTTGTTACAACTAGACAGTAATTGCCCTCACCAAACGAAATGCATGCATCTTATTAGCTTATTAACTGTGTACAACCCAGGGCTGTAAACTCGATCGATTTTTAACCCAGTTCAAGAGCTATCTGCAAGTCCGAGTTCAAGTTTGAATTCTAAGAATTTTATTTTTTGAGTTCAAGTTCGAGTTCGGTGAAAATGACCGAGTTCAGCGAGTTCAAGTTCAAGTTCGCAGCCCTGGACTTTATAGGTTGCAATGGCATGAACAAATAAACGACATGCAGCTTTTCTTTTGGTAAAATCATTACTTCAATTTACACGGATTGTGATTACTTGAACAAACTATATTTCGTAGTGATCTATTATTTCTTTTCAACAATTTCAATATCTTTCTAAAGAACTCGAACGGTTTTATGCGAGTTCGAGTTCAGAAAAAATATTTTTTCGAGTTCAAGTTCGAGTTAGGCAAAATGACCAAGTTTAGCGAGTTCGCAGCCATGGTACCTCAACCTGGTACAACTATCATTAAAACAACCAAGTTTCCTACAGAAAAACCGCTCTCGTGAAAAGTTTGCGGTTCAGAACCAAGCAAAATAATGCATTGTTACAACAGGAGAAAACAAAGCTACATTTGTTATGTCATACAAGTTAGCAGTCCGTAACAAAAATCTAGGTCTATTGATAGCTTTTCGGGGTGGATCTAAGCATTTTGTTCAGATGGATCTTCACTTTCTATCTTAGTTTTTGTTGCACATGGAAGATGGAAGTTTGCATTTTGGCCATTGCCCAACCTGGCGTGTGACGCTAACGTTATTGAAACATCAATCCAAGTTCATTTTCCCCAAATGTTATACACAGCATCAGTGTTCCCTCTAGAGTGAGAAATTTGAGAAAAATGCGAAATTTCTGGGCAAATTTTACTGATTTTGAACCAGAAATTAATATTATAAAATGCAAAACTGAAAAACTTGACCAAAAAGCTTGAATATTGTAATGCAAGACTGTAGCAGTGTAGCTTGTACCTTGGAAAAGCAAATTTATCGCAAAAAATTTGTAAAAAGGGTCCTCAAAGTAGTGAAATCTTTGGGCAAAAACTTCAATGAATTTATCATTTGGGCAAATTCGCACTAGTTAAAATCCTAGAGGGAACACCGTATAGCATTCAATTTGACGCAGTGTCATTGCTATCACAACAGTCACAGTGGTTGCAAACTAGCAATGTATCTGCTCGCTTGCAGCATCAGATCAGAAGATTTTTATTTTGTCATCTCATCATACTAGTAACGTTAAAAACAATAAAATATCGAGCAATGGTAAAAAAAAAACAAGTGACAGAGTGACAGGAAACCGTAAAAGGACGCAAGGTCTTTGTGTCAAATGGTCACCTGGGCAAATTAATCAGCAATTTCGCTCGATTACAACAGATAAATCAGAGTGGTTAACGCAATTTAGGTTTTAATTATGCAAACGTTTATATATTTAGTCAATTAGGGCGATGAGCGCGCTTTTTCTGAAAAAAACAGCCAGCATCGTTTCAACCACAGAAAAGTAAACAAAAATGCACCTACAAATAAATGATTGCTTAAACCTTTTTTTCCTAAAAAAATTGGATTGCTAACTCACAACAGTTAACGTATATACTTATATACATGGCAATTATCAGCAAAATCGGCGCATTTGATGTTTTTCGGCTGAACCACAACAAGCGCATTGCAATGACGATGTATGCATTCCAAGGCGTGTTATGCAGTGTTCCCTCTAGGACTTTGACTAGTGCGAATTCGCCCAAATGATAAATTCATTGAAATCTTTGCCCAAAGATTTCACTACTATGAGGACCCCTTTTACAAATTTTTTGCATTAAATTTGCTTTTGCAAGATACAAGTTACACTGCTACAGTCTTGCATTACAATATTCAAGCTTTTTGGTCAAGTTTTTCAGTTTTGCATTTTATAATATTAATTTCTGGTTCAAAATCAGTAAAATTTGCCCAAAACTTTCGCATTTTTCTCAAATTTCTCACTCTAGAGGGAACACTGGTGTTATGTGTTAATGAATCAGACCAACACATTCAAGTTTCATGAGGAATTCCTTTGCAACGTATATATCATATACCGTATTTATTCGAATATAAGAAGCAAAATTTTGAACTAATTTTCAATCAAAAATTAAGGGTGCGTCCAATAAACGAATTAAAATATTTAATGGAATAATAAATGTATGGAACAATTTTCATTCAAAAATTAAGGGTGCATCTTATAAACGTGTGCGTCTTGCATTCGAATAACTACGGTACCTATGGTTTATACAATGAAGTGTCTATTTCACTGGAATTCGGCTCCCCTGCTTTGATTTACAAACTTTGGAAACTGTGCTACGGCTACTAAACTGGCCTTTCGCAGTAGAGGAACCCGAAAACTGTACCTCTACTTTAAATCAAAGCAGGAAAACCGGATATGATTCCTGCAATGCCATTCTCACAGTAGGTCTTCATATATCTTATCGGTATCATCCTAAAAAAGGACTACCAGGAGGAGTACCGGTATATAATCCAACTTTTAGGCTCCTGTAAACGCTTTGCTTTTTCGAACATTTTTTAGCTTTGCTAATTCTATTATAACGAGAAACAGCCAATAAACTCCAGAAATGAGACGCAAAATTTTTACGAAATGTCTATTTCACCGAAAATTCTGATTACCGAAGTTTGAAAAATTGTAGTTGCGTAACCGTTTTCGGTTCCTGTAGTGCGGCTCTCACAGTAGGGGAACCGTTAGGGGATGTTTCCTGTTCCGCAAACCACGATTTTCAAACTTCGGTAACCAGAATTTCCGGTGAAATAGACGCTTCCAATTTTTAACTGCAATGTAACAAAATATCAATTTTAAATACAAAAAACGAAGTGCATCCTAAAAAAAGGACTACCAGGAGCAGGGGTAATCTAATTTTTAGGATCCTGTATCTGGCTTGCTTTTTTGAATATTTGATAACATTTTTAACTCTGTTATCACGAGCAACCGCCAATAAACACCAGAAAGGTTTTACTTTCAAACGGCAACATACCGGTGCCCATTTAAAATTAATTAATCGTTATATTAGGGTTGAAAAGTTTATTTCTCAGGTGTTTAATGGCTATTACTTGTTGTAATAGATTCACAAGGGTTCTGCTAAACACCACAAGGAACTACAAGGTACTTTTAAACCTACAAAATGCTTGAAAACACTACAAGGAACTACAAGGTACTTTTATAGCTACTACAAGGTAGTTGAAAACAGCACAAGGAACAACAAGGTACTTGTAAACCAAGTACGAAGTAGCTGAAAACAGCACAAGGAACTACAAGGCACTTTTAAACCAAGTACAAAGTAGCTGAAAACACTTCAAGGAACTACAAGGTACTTTTTAACCTACAAAATGCTTGAAAACACTACAAGGTACTTTTATAGCTACTACCAGGTAGTTGAAAACACTACAAGGAACTACAAGGTACTGGTACTTTTAAACCAACTACAAGGTAGTTGAAAACAGCACAAGGAACTACAAGGTACTTTTAAACCAAGTACAAAGTAGCTTGAAACACTACAAGGTACTTTTAAACCAACTACAAGGTAGTTGAAAACACTACAAGGTACTTTTATAGCTGCTACAAAGTAGTTGAAAACACTACAAAAAACTACAAGGTACTTTTAAACCAACTACAAGGTAGTTGAAAACAGTACAAGAAACTACAAGGTACTTGTAAATCAACTACAAGACCTTTAAGGTAATTTCAAACCAACTACAACCCCCCGACCCCAACCCCTTGACCCCATGCAAACCCCCCGACCCCAACCCCCCACTCCAACCCCCGACTCCTATCCCCGACTCCAACCTCCCAACCCTTTGACCTCATGCAACCTCCCGACCCCAACCCCCCGACTCCAACCCTCGACCCCAACCTCCCAAGACTCCAACCCCCTCGACCCTAACCCCTTTGACCCCCAACTCCAACCCCCCTCGACCTTAACTCCCCCCGACCCTAAACCCCCCTAACCCCCCAACTCCAACCCCTATGACCCCAACTACAACCCCCCGACCCCACCCCGACTCCAACCCCTGACTCCTTGTAGTTCCTTGTAGTGTTTTCAGCTACTTTGTACTTCGTTTTAGAGTACCTTGTAGTTCCTTGTAGTACCTTGTAGTTCTTTGCACCGTTTTCAGTATCGGTACCTTGTAGTTCCTCACGGTGTTTAGTAGGACCGAATTCACAATGCCAAAAAATATTCAAAAAAGCAAGCTCTTTACAGGATTCCAAAAATAGCATTACCCTTTCTGGTAGTCCTTTTTTAGGACGCACATTTGTTTTACATATCGGTAATTAAAACTGATTGTTGTTCAGTGTTACATTGCGGTTAAAAAATCTACCGTACCCTATATACTGGTACTGTACCATTTCTAATGTTTATTAGCTTTTATTCGATATAACTGTATCTGATAATAGAGTTAACAAAGCTAAAATATGTTTGAAAAAGCAAACCATTAGCAGGATCCTAAAAATAAGACTACCGGTACCCTTCCTGGTAATCCTTTTTTTTGGATGCTAAGGATGTTGCAGCTGCGTATGTGGGACCGGTTTCCATTATTAAGACACTGCTGCACCGGACTGCTTGTTTGTTTCTCAGTTTCTATAGGCCTAAAAGGTTTGCCAATGCTCTAAACACTTCCTTTATTCAACAAAGTGGCTAGTCTTACGAAACCGTACAAATAAGAACTTTGTTAATTTTATTACTTCGTCACGCTCTCTGGATTGAGGTTAGCATGAAGTGATGATAGAACAAATCAAGCGCTTATTGGTACCGGTACGAGCCTGTACAAACTGACAAATAGCCCCTGAGCCACTGCCTTTATTTAATAAAGGTTAACAGAGCTAGAAAATTGACTTTCAATTGGTAACATCATCGTCATGTCACTTGAAACGATAGAGTTACCATATATCGGTAAGTGTTACAGCAAAATAGGCTACAGGTTCTTTGTTTTATTGTCAACCAGGGTTCCCTCTAGGATTTTAACTAGTGCGACTTTGCCCAAATAATAAATTCATTGAAATCTTTGCCCAAAGATTTCACTACTTTGAGGACCCTTTTTACAAATTTTTTGCATCAAATTTGCTTTTCCAAGATACAAGCTACACTGCTACAGTCTTGCATTACAATATTCAAGTTTTCTGTTTAAGTTTTTCAGTTTTGCATTTTATAATATTAATTTCTGGTTCAAAATCAATAAAATTTGCCCAGAAATTTCGCATTTTTCTTAAATTTCTCACTCTAGAGGGAACACTGCTGTCAACGTATGGTACTTCTCCACTTTACTTCAATATTATTCAGTTTAGAATAGTCTACCATTATGAAGTTTTACAGTTTAAGGCGCTTCAACTGTTTAACGAATTCAATCGTATTTGAGCTTCCAAGTGTCAATCAACTAGACCAGCCTTGACTAACCTGCTAAGGACATCAATTCAGACCGTGCTGCCCAAAATGATGGGAGTTTGACCATAGTCCGTTTATAACTAGTCTGGAAACTTGTGTCACAGTGTACTTATTATTTCTTACAGTGAGCCCACTTCACAAAAAAAGATTGTTACGTATATCCACACAAATGCTGTAAAGCCTGTGATGTAATAATTGCTTTTTGAAGAAGTTCATCTGTATCGTTGCCGTTTCCAAAATTTGCTGTTTCTATTTTCTGTTTCCACAACTTTCAAGGAGACATTGCCGATTGTTACACTACTTAGAAGAAATTAAAATAAAAGTTCCGAGCAGTTCATAGTCTAGTCAAAGACTATATACTAAATGACTGGAAACTCTTGTTTGATTTATTACATCACAGCATCATTTGTGTACACAAGGTCGTTCCCTCCGTTCCGCTCTGATGCATATGAAGAAAAACCGAGATGCTTGGACGTTTTGCATCCATGTTTCGCGCCAAATTCATAATTTTTGGACACAATTGGAGACGAGGTGAAATGACGTCACTAGCACAAATGTGCTACTAGCACATCGTCACTCGCACTCGCACATTTCGACTCGCACATAACCAATCACTCGCACATCACTGTACTCGCACTCGCACATTATGACCGGACCATTCGCACATTTCGACTCGCACATAACCAATCACTCGCACATCACCGCACTCGCTCATTTCATGTTCACTCGCACATTATGACCGGACCACTCGAACATAACCAATCACTCGCACATTATGACCGGACCACCCACGCATTTCGACTCGCACGTAACCAATCACTCGCACATCACCCTACTCTCACATTCCATGTTCACTCACACATTATGGCTGGACCACTCGCACATTTCAACTCGCACATCACCGCACTCGCACACTATGACCGGACCACTCGCACATCACCGCACTCGCATATTATGACCGGAACACTCGCACATAACCAATCACTCGCACATCACTGTACTCGCACTCGCACATTATGACCGGACCATTCGCACATTTCGACTCGCACATACCCAATCACTCGCACATCACCGCACTCGCACATTTCATGTTCACTCGCACATTTCATGTTCACTCGCACATTATGACCGGACCACTCGCACATAACCAATCACTCGCACATTATGACCGGACCACTCACGCATTTCGACTCGCACGTAACCAATCACTCGCACATCACCCTACTCGCACATTCCATGTTCACTCGCACATTATAGCTGGACCACTCGCACATCACCGCACTCGCACACTATGACCGGACCACTCGCACATCACCGCACTCGCACATTATGACCGGAACACTCGCACATAACCAATCACTCGCACATCACTGTACTCGCACTCGCACATTCCATGTTCACTCGCACATTATGACCGGACCACTCGCACATAATTGTGGAAATGTGCTTATTATTACGTCACAGTGTATGCTTTGACTATTCATTTGTGTCTCGTTCACTGCGCAGTCCGTAGTCTCTAGTTGGTAAAGCAGTTGATAGGCTGCGTAGAGTTCGTTTGCTTAGTCGAGTGCAGCTATGCTGTAGCCTGAGTTGTTTACATCTCGTTGTTGTAGCAGCTGCGATTCAATAATCATTTTTCACTTAATACATGCTAAGGTGAAAAATGCGATGTTTCTTCAATAATCAATCACTCGCACATCACCGTACTCGCACATTTCATGTTCACTCGCACATTATGACCGGACCACTCGCACATAACCAATCACTCGCACATCACCCTACTCGCACATTTCATGTTCACTCGCACATTATGACCGGAACACTCGCAGATTATGACCGGACAACTCGCACATTTCGACTTGCACATAACCAATCACTCGCACATCACCGTACTCGCACACTATGGCCCGACCACTCGCACATTGACCAAACCAGCACTCGCATATTTTGATGTTGTAAAAACCGGACCACTCACACATCGTTCAAACAAACACTCGTACATTCCGGTGTTGTAAAATCAAGACCACTCGCGCATTGACCAAACAAGCACTGGCACATTCCGGAGTTGTAAAATACGGACCATTCGCGCATTGACCAAACTATTTATTATTTATTTATTTTACTTAGTCGCATATTTATCCTCCTATCACGAGAAAGCGATCAATGCGCTATACGAGCTCGCTTAGGAGTTGCCAGCCATCTGTCTACCACACCAAGATGGGGGAATCCCGCTAAGTGCCTTTCCCAACGGCACAACAAGTATACTTGCCGGCTTGTTCTCCACACTGTCCCTTTAATGCTGAGCGTCAAGCAGGGAAGCTGTGAATACCAATTTCAAAGTCATTGGTTTGACCCGACTCGAAATCAAACCCAAGTCTACAGCTCAAGAGACCGACGCTCCATACCACTCGGCCATCTGAGCTGTCAAACTAGCAGTTTAGCACTTCACATTCCGGTGTTGTACAAACCGGACCACTCGCACATTGATCCAACTAGGACTCGCACATTCCATTTTCATTCGCATATTATAACCGGACCACCCAAGTGTTCGATCGAGTGCAAGTTTGGTCAATGTGCGAGTAGTCCGATTTTTACGATTCCAAAATGTGCGAGTGCTAGTTTGTTCAATGGGCGAGTGGTCCGATTACAATGTGCGAGTGAACAAGGAATGTACGAGTGCTAGTTCGGTCAATGTGCGAGTGGTGTGGCTTTTACAACACAGGAATGTGCAAGTGCTAGTTTGGTCAATGTGCGAGTGGTCCGATTACAATGTGCGAGTGAACAAGGAATGTACGAGTGCTAGTTCGGTCAATGTGCGAGTGGTGTGGCTTTTACAACACAGGAATGTGCAAGTGCTAGCTAGTTTGGTCAATGTGCGAGTGGTCCGGCTACAATGTACAAGTGAGCATGGAATGTGCGAGTGCGAGTAAGCTGATGTGCAAGTAATTGGTAATGTGCGAGTGACGATGTGCTAGTAGCACATTTGTGCCAGTAACGTCATTTCACCCCTGTTGCAAAATTGGTCATAAAACTTTAAAAAAATCACAAAAAAAGGAGTTGAATGTACGTTACAGGTGCAAGAGCGAATTACAAACTTGAACCAGGCGCTTTTAATCAGACGAAGACAAATTTAATGGTATTTATCCTGTTGACTTAGCCTAAGAAACAGGAAAGCTTGAAACCTACAGTTCAGAGTTTTGAAGAGGCAAGAATGTGGTTAAGTTAAAGGCGAAGCAGTTTTGAGAATAAGAACGAAAATCAGAAATTGATATTTAAAAACAGCCAACACAGTATTTTGCAACATTTTAAGTTGATTTTGACTGCTAAAGCTGATGTAACTAGTCTAGTTTTTTTTCTTAAGTTCAAGAGATTGATTAGCCTAGTCAGTGCCTACCGTATGGTTAATAATGTACCGCCGTACCGGCTAACGGTTTGCCAGGTAAAATTGTGTTAATTGAAAGTTTTTGCAGAAGTTAAATTATTTGCAGAAATTTTATGAAGGCCTGATGGAAGCTTACCTTCTTCTGTGCCTATTCCTGGTAGCCTACTCTTTTTGACTGTTCGCTAGTTCGTTAATTGTGAAAGGCACTTAGATTTAATAGGGTGACTTTATGAACTTCTTTAGCAAATTTTAGCAGTCTGTGTTGACTTTGTTTTTATCAATAGACTACTAACGTACTGTATTAATTAGGCTGCTCAAATGGCCGAGTGGTAAGAGCGTTTACCTCAAGAGCTGTAGACTTGAGTTTGATTCCGAGTCGGGTCAAATTGATGACTCTAAAATTGGTACTCACAGCTTTCTTACTTGACGCTCAGCATTAAAGAGACAGTGTGAAGATCAAGCCGGTAAGTTTACTTGTTGTGCCGTTGGGAAAGGCACTTAGCGGGATTCCCCCATCTTGGTGTGGTAGACAGATGGTTGCGTGGCAACTCCTAAGCGAGCTCGTTATATCGCTTTGATCGCTTTCTCGTGATGGGAGGATAAATATACAACAAAATATAGAAAAAAAAAAAAAGATTGGCAACTGACTAAATTGTTAGTTTTCATTGGTAAATTTTATTGTGGTTTCTTTGTTTTGCATTTAGCTTTCAGATTACTGGTAGCATAATAATGTAGTTTTTGTATGTGCCAACTGAAGTTGCAATTTTAATAATTTCATGTCTCGAAAGATCCCCCAAAGTATCTGACATTTGGTCTCAAAAAATTTTCACTGCAAAACTGTGCGAAACGCCTTTGCTCATGTTAAAACTATAACCAAACACTATGTATACAAACCTCACCTGCCAGGATGTGTCGTTTACCGTAGTAACTTTAAGAAACATTCTCAATGACAAACATATACCGCAAAAAATGCAAAAACCGATTTGTCAGATACGGGAGAAGAGGACAAAAAAGTGTTTTGGAGACTTTGTCAGTTGAAAAAGCTTTTTTGTCTTGTCACGCATTACGAATGCTGGTGAAGATTTACTTGACAAAACAAGGAAAACGTAAATCCTACCAAATGACGAATATGCAAAAAGTGTTGGTTTTCGACAATGATCTCATTTTGTAATGGTTTTCTCCCCCAGGCAAACCATATCTCCGCCAACCATTTGAAGTTACTTTTAATCGGCCTCTGAAACTAGAGTGGAACCTCCTGATATGCATGTTCGGAAGAAAAGCAATTGCAAAAGGAAATAAAACAGACATTGGTAACCCACTTAATACTTCCCGTAAAACCAATTACCGCACTAAAAAATTTTTTTACTGCCGATTACATGTATTATGTGTAGGACAGTGGTTCTTAAACTTGTCGGAGGCATCGAACCCAACAAGTGTCGTGCAGGTATGCACCGAACCCTTAGTTATAACCAGTAGCGGATTCAGAAAATTTTGGTGGGGAAAGGAAGTTTTGAATTGGTTGAATATTAACTAAGTACAAAGACTTTAGGCGTTTAGACCCGGAAAAGGGCGTAAATAAGCCCTTTGAAAATGCTTAATGTCAGAAGCGCATTGAGAATGTTTTTGCATTAAGTGTATTTTTTCCTGCAGAGTTAATTTGAAGCAAATTGAAAAACAAAAAAGCTCCAGGGGGGTCCGGGGGCATGCTTTCCCAAAAAATGTTTGAAAATTTAGATACTGTAACGGCCATTTTAGTACTTTTTGAACAATTTTAAGGCAAATTTTGTATGAATTTTTGTCCCTAACTCTGTAAGTCCTTCACCAAATATGACGCATTTTGTTTGCATAGTTTCCATTTATTGCATAGTTTCCATTGCATAGTTTCTAACTCTGTAAGTCCTTCACCATAAGGCTTATTGTTATCGAAGAGGTTGGACATTATGGAAAAATTGTGTTTATTAAAAATGTTGAAAATGGCTGGTGGGGGGAAATGCATCCCCCACATCCCTCTTCCTTGGATTTGTCTCTGCTTATAACTTGTAATTCAAAAACCCAGTGCAGACTTTAGCCAGCTGTAAACTATGGTTTGTTAAAGATGAAATCTTTTTATTTAATGAAACAAATCAAAATCAAATCTTCATCATGCTCGCGGTGGTGTGCCGAAGGTGTAACGAGTGGCGGGGCCCATCTCCGCGGCTTAGCGCCTGAGCAACACAGCTACGAAGATACAGCGCAGCGGTGGCAAGCCGATATAACCGGCCTGGGAATCGAACCCCGACCTCCCGCACCGATAATGTGCGCTTAACAACTGAGCTAACCGGCCGGTTTTAATGAAACAAAACTAACAAAATATGAATTCCACGCAGAAATACTAATTTATTACCACTTTATGGCTTTTTGGGTATTTGTGTAAACTTATTGTGATCTTGGGCGAACCCTTGCTACAGCCTCACCGAACCCCTGGGGTTCGGACGAACCCAGTTTAAGAACCACTGGTGTAGGATGATAGGCTTACAGTTTAATAGGCTACGTTATAGTGGTGAATAGTGACGTTGCTTTTTGTGTGCTTTTGTATGTGCGTATTTTCCTTAACCTTTATGAAGTAAGAAAACAACAAATTTTAATTATTTCCTTTTCTATTTGTTATTTCGTTTGAGCAACAGTTGTGATATGGCTGGATAGTGGATATACAATTAACTATCTAGGCTTGTGCGATTAGAGTGCCCCAATGCCCCATGTTGACAGCATATTGAAATTCGTTCAATACTGGGTTAATTTTTTTTTTTTAATTTGACTTCGGTCAATTGACCTA
This sequence comes from Trididemnum miniatum, assembly GCA_964006365.1. Classification (NCBI taxonomy): domain Eukaryota; kingdom Metazoa; phylum Chordata; class Ascidiacea; order Aplousobranchia; family Didemnidae; genus Trididemnum; species Trididemnum miniatum. Next base: position 14,391,611 of record OZ023232.1, on the reverse strand, counting down.
ACTGTCAACAAAAATTTCGGTCATTTCAATTTTTTCGGTCATGTTTGAAGTAACAAAACGTTGAACGAAATGTACACCTACTCCTTTGTGTTCCGCATCACAAATAAAACCTACTTTGATCAGTTTGATGTCTGTCAGTGACTGCGCCTTCTCAGGCCCATTTTCGTAAATCGTGCAAATTCGTTAATTATTTTTCTGGGGTAGGGGAGGGGGCAGACGTGGACCCTTTCCTGGTTTCCTGTTTTTAAAACACGACAAAAATTTTATGAAATCACTAGATAAAGCGTCAAGGGAACCTAGAAATATATAATTTGACCGCAAGATACTACCTTTTGACCGTTATACGGTTCTCATATTCTGTCAGTGCCATTGTTTTTTTTACATTTTCAGGATTTCTCAATTTTCGTTTTCATTCTTTACCGTGATACTGCAATAATACACCACATGTTTCACTAAATTTGGTCGAAGATTTGCAGTGTGCACCGTTTTTTTTTAGTAGCCTACTTAAAAGTAGGCCTACAGTAGGACACAGTACTGCAGAATCGGGCTACGGGGCTACTAGGCACAATAACCGGAGGCAATGTCAATTTCTGAACAATTACGCTTATTAGTATCCTATTTTTACTTCGTACTAAGTCCCCATTTCGACGAAAAATCCTCCTGAATATACGCCGCATGCACCAAATTAATTCCAAAATTTCGAAATTTTTTAAGGGAGGCTTCCCATACCATGGGGGTAGAGTGGGGTAAAACGCCTGTGGTCCTTGTTAGCAAATATACTGTATATTATAACGTCATATTACCCTCCTGTCAACATGTCTACCTGCGCTGCTTGTAGGTGTGTTTGGACAGAAAGAAAAAAAAGGTAAATTTTTATGATAAATTATTAATTTTCTGCTGATTTGTTATTGTTACAGCGCCAATTTCGATAATTTGTGTTGCTTCTGGCTTCGAACCCGGTTCTGATGATTTATGGTTTATTTGTCCAATGTAGGAACGATTGGCATTTTACAACTGTTAAAATTTATGAAATGAAATGTTGTGTGGTTTTCTGGCGCTTTATAACTGCTAAGGTCCTTTAGCGCCAGGACTAAGTTTTGTCAAGAATTCACTGACGTATTTTATTCTCGGTTCATTTATGGTGTACTTCCTCCAAGCTGTCGCGCTAATTGGTTTGTTACTTTGCGTTTCTGCACTGCCTTTGTTTCCACGCTACCTAATTATTGATGAGCACTTCACATTTCGGCACTGCCTTTTATTTGCTTTTCGTACTGTTTATAACAACGAACACTTTTATTTGAAGTTCTTTTTACTCGGAGTAAGTAAGCGGATGGACGTATGTTTTATTCTGAGAAGTTTTTGTGCCCAGCATCATTTTTAGTTCTTTAATTTCGAGTAAACATTCAATTATTTTTTGCCGTTTTCCGTTGCTGCTTTTCTGTTCAAGAAGCAATATATTCTTTTAATTTAATCGAGTTATAGTTTCGAAGAAGACAGTGTCGGAGCGGTGAAGGCCGGGGAGTTCCTCTCTAGGCAACAACTTTAGAACAAAATTGTGTTGCGGAGTTAGTCTGTAGCATAGTGGGTTAACTGACAAGCTATGGTGTCGCTTTTAAAGTATTTAAGCGAATTGTAACAATTTTACATTAGATATTATAGTGATTCCTTTAGGTTTTGTTGGTTATTTTTGATAAATTGCCTGAAGCACTTGATAGATCCAGGTTTATTAAAAATGACTGCCCTTGGGGTAAAAAGCCTACCATGCATAGGGGGCAAAACGCCTGCTGTAGGCGTTTTACCCCACCCGGTATATTTTGTCCTAAAAACAAAAATGGTTTTATTGAAACGTAAAATTTTCTCAAGATGTTGGCTTGGCGCCGGCTATGTTAAACAGGGGAGCCTGGAGAATCTTTTTCGAAGAGGAGAGCATCAGCAAGACCATAGTAAACACTAGGACTGCAATGTTAAATCAGTGGCAAAGTCGCTGAAATGGAGAGGAGAGCAACTGGAAGGAGTTGAGGGAGCTGGCCCCCTTTAACTGTTTAACACTCTCAGTTCAAACTGCCTATCTTTGTTTAACCCTTAACACCACAAAAAGTGTAAACTTTCAAAACATAAATATGACCTTGACACTTCATAGGATGAGGAATAGCCATGCTTATTTTGTGGAGGGCCTTTTTTTGTAACAGCAGGCCAAGAGAGAAATAGATCCAGTGTCCTGTATGAAACTTATTTTTCGGGCCCACCAGGAGTGTACACTCTGAAATTTTTAATTTATTTGTCAAAACTGCGAGTTGACAGATGAAGACCTCTCCTAATTTACAGGAATGATTTTTTTCAAGTTGTCGATGCTAATTGTTGGGTACCTTTTGTGTAAAAATTTTCTATTTGTTAAAAAGCAAAAACAAAGTTCATTTGTAAACAAGCTTTCAATACTGCACTCCTTTCACCGCGTGCTCGTGGCTCATAAAAAGATACGTAAAGAGTGGGGCAAAACGCCCACCCATAGGCGTTTTGCCCTGGTACGGGGTAAAACGCCCTTTTTAAAAGAAAAAACAAACCTCGATTTTTGGCTTACTTGTAATTGTTACGAATTCCTAATCACATTTTTTTGATAGAGTATCACTTCGTGCACACATGCAGCTAGGAAGTTGTTTTTTCCTGTACCGTTGCTGTAAGTTATAACACATTTTCCTTAAGGTGGGCCTTTTACCCCACTCTACCCTACCTTCTTAAAAGAGTCTAAATTTTTGTCGCCTGGTATATCTCCCCCACACTTATTTCTGACTGGCGCCGTCCCTGATATTTACGTGGCAAAACATTTACTTGAACGGTCAATTGACCGAAATAGCTTTAATTTTTTTCGGTTTTTACAAATTTAATTTGGACCATGACCGAAATTTCAAAATCGAAAAAAAACAAAAAAACCGGCCGTTAGCTCAGTTGCTTAGCGCACACGCTATCGGTGCGGAAGGTCTGGTATTCAAATCCCGGGTCGGATTAGACGGCACAGTGTCTCGAACGGCTCGCCACCGCTGCGACGTTCTTTCGGAGCTGTGTAGCCCAGCAGTGGCGAACGCAGAATTTTTCAATGGGAGGGGGTTTCAGTAACGTCACATCGTGATGACGTAAAGATACTACATAACAATTACAGTAGTTTAGAGGTATTAAAGTGCATCGTATTGTAATGTTTCCAGCCTAAATTGCAGTTAACCATGATTAAGCTTCATAATGCAATAACGAAGGAAACCACAAAAATATTTCATTCACACTTTTGCTTAATGCTTTGCGTTTCATTTAAGGAGAGAAAAGGTTTCACAGAATCTCAAGCTGTCAGGCCGTGGTTAAAAATTTTCTGAAAAATATTTTTTGAAATCATTTTTGGGCCATAGGAAGGTTAATTGACTAAAGTATATAGGCTGGCTAGCTGTCGCAACGTCACAAACAGGGTGCACCCAGGGGGTAAAACAAGCAATTCCTTCTCTCCAAAAAACTTTTTTAAGAAGCAACATTAATATAAACAACGCATATTGGCTAAACCTTGTCATAAACAGTCAATATACGGTACACTCATTATGAAGAGGGCAGTTTTTCGCTTGAAATTTGAAAAGTGAAGATATTGGAGCATAAGAAAAAACTGCCCTCCCTACCAAAACGTTTTTAAACTAAAATAAATTATGCGCGAGAAGAATCCCTAATCATCCGATTAAAGTCAAAAACAGCGTCGATATTATCTAAGCATTTTTCTGACAAATCACAGCGTCGATATCAGATGCTTTCAAACACATAATCGGGTGTCTATGGGAAACGAAGAACTGTAGCTTCTGAGATAGTGAGCTTACGGTACGAAAAAACAATGTTGTCTCTCCCCTTGTTCCGCCATAGGCCTCTTCAAATCTTTCGTTGGTCTATGGTCGTCTTTGGCAGTGTTTTTATCTTACTTTTGGCACTTAGAGCAGAATCAATTAAGTTTTTTATATTTTAATAAAATTTCTCAAAAAACCGGGCAATTATAGCGTAGTGTGAAAAGATTTCGCTATCGATGCGGACGGTTTGGGACTAAATTCCCAGGCCGGTCAAGTCGGACACAGTGTAGCCAACGGCTCGCAACCGCTGCGACGTTTCTTTGGAGCTGCGTTGCCCAGGCGCTAAGCCGCGGGGTCGGGCCCTGCACCACGTTTCGGTAGCCTACAACAACGAATTTAACGAAACGAGTATAATCAAGATTTGATTTGATTTTTTAAAAAAAGATTTGTGTGCAGCCATAGTTACTGCAGATACACTGCATTTAAGGAAACTCCTACTTCTTCATTGTTTCACAGCAACATCAATGACAAAAATGCACTTCAAGCAAAACACAACAGAAAAGTTAGGCTACCGGCATAGGTGGCGGAACCGGGGGGGCCGAGGGGGCCCTGGCCCCCAACTGTTGTTTCAGGGGGGGCCCTGGGGGGGGGGGGGCTAATTTACGCGTTTATTTCTACAATGTTGCCGCTGCATGAATGTATTTGAAACTTAATAGGCCTATTATCGAAATTAAAACCCAGGAAAGAGCTTAAATCCAGAGATGTCTTCTTTAAAATTTTGTTTGTGGGGTGGGGGGAACAGCAACTAGAAGCAAGAACCGTGGGTTTGAAGCCCGCATAAGATGAACATGTCACATGTGGACAGGCTAAAAATGGGTTGCAGGCATAGGGCCAGATTTACGTATAGGCTAAGCAGGCTGAAACCTAGGGCCTCGGAGAAAATGGGGGGATTCATCACGAACAATCAAGACCTTTTTTTGTTCTCTTCACCAATACTTTCACGGGAAAACAGAACATCTGAATACGTGCATACCTTTTTTTTTGCTCTTCACTATACCGATATTTTCAGTGAAAACAGGACATCTGAGGACGTGAAGACCTTTTTATGCTCTTCTAATCAGTGTGATCAAATAGCCTAGGGCCTCTCATTGCCTAAATCCGGTACACATGAGCGTATTTAGGGGTGGGGCCATTATGCCATGCCCCCCCCTTTTGACTTTAAATTTTGAATTTGAACTAAAAAAAAAAACAATGCTAATGGTACCAAGTGACTAAAATATGCCAGATTCTTTTGTTGGTTTCTGTAGCTTATGACCAGGGGCGAATCCAGAGGAATAGGATAAAGGATATGCATCCTCCCACCAGCCATTTTTAAAAATGTTTTTGATGCATACAATTTTTCTGTAATTTCGAACCCCTTCGATAGCTATAAGCCTTTACGCCTTAAGCACGCATAATTAAAAATGTGCGAACAAAATGCATCATATTTGGCCAAGCACTCAGAATTAGGGTCAAAAAAATCTATATACAATTTGCCTGAAAATTATTCAAAATGCACTAAAATAGCCATTACAGCATGTAAATTTTCAAAAATTTTCTGGGGGAGCATGCCCCCGGACTCCCCTAGAACTTTCCTGGTTTCTTAATCAGCTTCAAATTAGTTCTGTCGAAAAAAATACGCTGGAAAAAATGTGGAAATTAGGCCCCCTTCCCCCTTTTAAAATTTCTCACTACGCCACTGCCGTCCTGGTTGTAGATGAAGAAAATCTGATCATTGGTTTTGCCCCCCCCCCACTTTAGAAATGCTTCCGCCATCGCTGGCTACCGGTGTTGAAGCATTGCATCGTAATCAATGCTTGAGTAGTAAAAACACTTATAGGGGGATGGTACAACTTTTCACGCAGACGTAAGGAGGGATGATCGTTGTAGGCCTACTTCTAAGGAAATGGTTTACGCTAAAATGTTTTGTGGGGGATGGTGTTGTCTGGGATGAAAACATGATAGCAATTTCGGCAAGCTCCGCATGAAGAAAAGTTGGTTCGTTTTAAAAAAGAAAGGTTTCATTTTTTCTGCAATTGTCAAGGGGGAAGGGGAGTGCTGACTCCCGACCCCGGCGAACGTCCCTGGGGCCCATCTCTTAGCGCTTGGGTAACATAGAAACGTCGCAGCGTTGGCGACACTCTGCCGATTTGACCATCGCGGGAATCGAACCCCCGACCTTTCGCACCGATAACCTGTGGGCTTAACAACTGAGCTAACGGCCGATACCGGCCCAAAAATCGAACCCAAAACCTCCCGCGCCGATAAAGATGTGTGGCCGAGTGGTATAGCTCAGATGACCGAGTGGTATGGAGCGTCTGTCTTTTGAGCTGTAGACTCGGGTTTGATTCCGAATCGGGTCAAACCAATGACTCTAAAATTGGTATTCACAGCTTCCCTGCTTGACGCTCAGCATTAAAGGGACGGTGTGGAGAACAAGCCGGCAAGTATACTTGTTGTGCTGTTGGGAAAGGCATTCGCATTCCCCCATCTATCATTCCCCCACTTAGCGGGATTCCCCCATCTTGGTGTGGTGGACAGATGGCTGGCAACTCCTAAGCGAGCTCGTAAAGCGCATTGATCGCTTTCTCGTGATAGGAGGATAAATATGCAACTAACTAAACCACTACGCCAACTGGCCGATTTGGCTCAAAATTATGACATCGCAAGCGGGAATATCTGCATGCGTTGCTACCGTTCTCTTCCAAGATAATGCCTTCCGCGCCGAAACGTTGTCTTGTTCAGCCATAGCCGTTGAGAACAATGTCTTTATGACATCGCAACACGACTCCAGCTTTAGTGCCCATTAACCTTGTCCAGGCTTGCATTTTGAGCCAGCCACTGTTCAAGCGCTACACACCAGGAAAGTTTGACTACCGGTATTATTGCATCACAATGAAAGTTTCTCGAGATTGTGCAGGCAATTTGATACAGCACAGAAAAACACAATCTCTGTATGAAAAAACGCTAATCGATCCAAAAAGAGCGGTTTTTAATTTTTTCCAATAGTCAATGGGGGGTTTTGACCCCCAACCCCCCCCCTGCGTACGCCACTGTAGCCCAGACGCTAAGCCGCGAAGATGGACCCCGACACTCATTACACGCTTCGGCATAATATCGCGAGTATAATGAAGATTTGATTTTTTTTATGGCTGAAATTTCCGCAAAAAACAAACAAAGCAGGTTCAATAGGCCTACCGGGTATAGCCTGAAGTCACATTACTACAAATATGAAAAATGTAGCAGAGTAAGGGGACTATTTTTAAATTTTTAGTACCGAAATTTCGCTGAGACCCGAAACAAACCTTGGCTCCTGCTAAGCCTAGTAGAGCAGCATTTACGATTTGGTGTTGAACGGGCAAGCCGTAAGGCGGGCCTATGGCATTCCAGCCAGCAGCCATAATATCCGCAAGTTAATGTCATATTTGAAACAGCAAGCGACAGTTTGGGCTGGTCGTAGTCATCAAAGAGAGAATAAATTATTCCGGACGCCACCACATTTTTCCCCCAGTTGCTGGGAAGGTATGCTTTTTCCATCTCGAGAAACGCTTTGTGAAACAGTTTCTTGTTGTCTTCTCTATATTTTAAATTTTGAATTTGCACCAAATATTCAGGCAAATTTGAAGTTTATGCAGATTGTGTTGCCAATCAAACTTGCAATGCCTTGCACTGTTGCATATCAGCATTCAGCAATGCATTGAACAAGCACAATCAACATCATCGCAAGAGTGTTATTGCTAAATAACAATTTATCATTTTAGTTTAAAATAATGAAACTAAGACAAGTCTACAATATTTGATCACTAGACACTAGCCCACAGGCTAGACCAAACACTGCCCAGAGCAGAGCCTAGACCATAAACATAAGCCTAGACTATTTTTGCTGAATACAATACAAGATGAAATGGTTGTTTTTAGCAGCCAAAAAATGCTGTCAACCTCATAGGGATAAATGTGGCAAATTCCAGAAGTTTGGTGCGGTGGTGCACCTATTTGGTAAAGTAAATAGCTTAGAACAAAAACAACTGCAGTGAGATCAATTTTGGCCATCTGGCTTGCAAAAGAGGTCACACGGTTTGCTAAAACACTATTTTAAACTGCTTTTTGCAGTCAAATGTTTTCGTAAGTTAGCGGGATTTGATTTTTTTGTCGAATGACTCATCTTGTCGATCAAATCTTTCAATCTGTGCAGATGCTTCTGCAACCAGTTTGATGAGCTGCTCCACAGATTGGCCATGTGCTAAGACATATTGGAAGTGTAATACCTGAGTTTTCTCCAGACATCTATTTTTGTATCTGAAGGTTTGCAATTGCCGGAGGCTTTTGCTGGTAAGAATCAAAATTGGCTAATTCGCAGTAAGCATTTGCTTCCAAGTTCAGCGATGGTAAATCGAACAAGCGAATCAAACTGCTGCTCGGTGCATGGGGGCACTCATCGTTATTTGCACTTTCTTCAGCCACTTGTTTCCGGCGAGCTAGCATTTTCGCCACACCTACATTTTTTACATTTTTATTATAATCCCCTAACATCGTAATCAAAGCATATATACTTGGTGTGCACAATAACTATTCACTCAAAGCGCCGTAATTTCTTCAACATGTTTGTTTGAAAAATTCTTAATCACCTGAAGTAAGTTGAAAAAGCTACTGGATCTGGATCCATGGGTTATCTGATTATGTGATGATGTTAGGAGATGATAATGAAAGTGCAAGAAATGTAGCAGTGGCAAAAGTGCTAGCACATCGAAAACTAGCAGCTGAAGAAAGTACAAAATTATGACGAGTGTCCCCATGCACTGAACAGCAGTTTAGCTGCTTTTTCAGCAGCGGAAGCGGAAGCGCCGCTGTTTTTTTCTGTCAACAGCGAAAAGCGGTAGCGCCGTTTTTTTTGAGGTGGAGTAGCGACCAGCGCAGCAACGCTTCTGTAAAGATAATTGACTTGCCGCTGCCGCTACTGCAAAACCCTTTTTGATTTTGAAAACAGTGCGTTATGAAGAAACATGAAGAAACTACAAACAAAATCGCGACTTAAATTCAGACTCGCCCTGCTTGAAATTAATGCCATGAAAAAAAAAAGAAAACGTAAAGCGAAGTGATAGCGTGAGATTGCAAGTGATGTTCCATTAATTCATTAACACGATTTTTAACGTTCTCATCGCCAGACGATAATCCTGATTGACAGTTGCTGCTTCATAAACACAGCTGCATCGTGTCATCAAAAATCAAACGTTTCAGTAACCCCCTTGCTGGTGTGACTTCGCACTTTTTTGATTCGAGTATCTTGGATCGTTTTCCCCAATTAACAATACGACTCGTTCAGGGAAAAAAAAGCTGAAGTATCGTCTGTTTGATCATTCGATGATACAATTAATGTAGAAAAATCAGTAATCAGTCTTTGCGGTAGTGAGACGGAAGGTCAGTGTTGAGTAGGTTGTTCCTGCCGTATCATAAACTGTTAGTAAAATGATTTTCGATTAGAGTAATAATTTGCGATAGCCTTGCCCGTGCACAGACAAGGCGTAACTTCTATGAATATTTGTTCAGCAATACTGAAAGTACCATCATATTTTTGTGACGATTAAAAATGATATACAAAAATACGAAACTCAATTTAGCTCGAGATTTTTGAACAAGTTCAGAACTACCGAAGTAGATAATAAGCAAAATGGTTGTTTATTTTATGCCAAAAGTGGTAAAGACAGTTAGCATAACAAACAGTAGGTCTAAATTAAGTTGAAAATATTCTTAGTGCATCATTTTTATGATGCGAGAATTTACCCTCAGCTTGATTTATTTTGGCTCTTTAAAGATTTAGATCGAAAGAAATAAAAGTGAATTGCCAATGATCAGAGCTTTTGTGTCATCAGGCTTATTAATTTAAAAATAATGCATCGATTTTTGGAAAATCATTCTGAAAAAGCGCGAGAAGGAAACCAAGGTCAAGGAGCAGCCATCATTATAACCGAAAGTGAAAACAACATAGTTGATCCAAGTTGCACCGGTACAGTCAGCAATGAAAATGGAGCTTCAGGTCAAAACCCATGGCCGTATCTCCATCCATATTTTCAATTTTTAAGAAGCAAAGGCAAAAACTTGGAATTCATGTGTTTACTTTGTCGACCAAAGTCTAAAATGCTGTCGGCTAACCAAAAATCTCTCTACAATTTGAAGCAGCACGTAAGGAAAATTCACACCAAAAGCCAATATGATAGTTTGAGTCAAGGACAGTCGACGAAAAAGAACAAATGTTTCGGAAAGTGAAGGCCCCGCAAAAAAATCCCGTCAATCAACCTTGGAATCTTCGTTTTTAAATTCTGGAAGATTTGTATTTAATCAACATAAATTTGAAAGCAAGGTATTTTATTCAGTGGCGCGGGAACGTTTTTTAGACAGGGGGGGCTCAAAATAGTAAGATCGTGTCAACGTCTGGGGGGCGAAGCCCCCCAGACCCCCCTTTTTTCGAACGCACGTTTTTAAGAGCAGGACACTCAGAAGACCTATTTTGATAGACATCAATTGCATGCCGCTCAAGTGACCGGAATTTTTTCAGGATAATCTTTTATCATGGAAAACAAGATTGCTTACTACCATTAGGCTTTTCTAACCATGCTCGAATTACTACTCATGTATTTGTGAAATGCAAATACCTCAATCACAAAACCAAAAAGTAGGCAAACAAAATTTGCCCGATCTAACTTTTGCTTTGCTGATCAGAGTTACATGCAACAAACAATGCCCCATTGAGGTTTAAAAATAACAAAAAACACACAATCAAAATATAGCACTGAACCATTTTTTAACATAATGAGATGTGTAGATATAGGTATTTAGGTAGGCGTACTAGCTCAATTTTAGTAACAATCATCGGCAGTGCTCGAGTTGTGAAAACACTTATGGGGGGTGGTAGGCTACAACTTTTCATGCAGACCTAAAAAGAGATGGTCATTATAGTTGTAAGGGAATGGTTTACGCTAAAATGTTTTATGGGGGGGATGGTGTTGTTTTCAGGGGGGATGGCATCCCCCTCAAATCGAGTAGCCTACTGATCATCGGTGCCAGTTTAGTAGTGATTTAGCCGCTTCATTGGGTTGGTAGAAAAAATTCAAAACCATTAAAAAACTCAACCAGAAGAGAACTTGCACCAGCTCATATGAGCTAAATTAGGGGTGCCCAACCAGTCGATCGCGATGTACCGGTCGATCTTTGGATGCTTGGCTGTCGATCGCGGGTCAATTTGGCATGTACACAAATCAGGTTGGCCACCAAGATTTCCAGTTCATGTAACGCGTCCGGGCCGTGAAGACCTTTTTTTTAGCTTTTCACAAAAATTTTGGTGGAATTCGGAACATCTGAAGGATTGAGGACCGTTTTTTTGCACTTCACCGCATTTTCGTTTACGATTTACGTAATTCCCATGATCAGTAGCGACTTTCATTCGAGCATTCAGAGTAGTTTGGCGTAAAGTGTTTGGCAGCTACAAGAATTGACAGCCATTATACTTTTACTGGGCCATCGTCCATGACTGCTGTAAAGGTTTGCAAACGCTGATATAAAACACGGTTAAAAATGAACTTCAAGCATTGAAAATTTTACCAAATTTTACGTTGACCAAGTGAATAATAACTGACTGATTTTTAAAAGAATAGTGATTCTTCGTTGGTTAAAAGCACTTTAAAAAATATTTGCTTCATTACGTATGTACGTTGCGAGCATTAATCACGTCGCACTCAGTGCATAATTTTTTTAATTGTCAGGGGGGGCTCAAATGGTTCAGGGGGGGCTAAAAAAGTTCAGGGGGGGCTTGAGCCCCCCCTGGCACCCCACTTCCCGCGCCTATGATTTTATTAGTGGGAGTCATTTATCAGTCCGTGTACGAAGTCAAATAATTTGAATTTAACTTAAATGGTGTTAGGTCTTAAGTTAAATTTTTGACTGTTTCTCACGCAAGACTTGATATCTCACTTTCAATTTAGTTGAACTTTTTCGGTTCTTGATGATATCTCTCAGACTTGGTTTATTGACGTTAATAAACAATAATAACAACGAAATTCAGCAATTGCGAAGTATTTCCGAAGAACGTAAAGTAGACCATGATCAAAAGATTTATAGCAAAGCAAAAGCTGCAAAACATGATTTAATCAGTTTAATGATTGTTGTAGTTGGTGAACTTCTTTGTGGACAATATGCTACCTTTTTAAGTAAACGAATCACCAAGTTTCCAAAATTTAATTTCTTCTTGCACGCCGTCAGGTCACGTCATGTCAAGGCGAATATTGAACAGACGAATCGAAGAAAGATAAAAATGAAATTACTTTACTAGATTACTTTCGTTTCTGCAAAATAAACAAAAACATATTAAACCTAACAAAAACTAATTAAGACGTCAAACTTTAATAAACCAAGAACTTGATATCTAGTCAATCACGACGATGTTCTGACCTCTGGTCGGCTCGTACTATATCGTTCAGTATGAGTGTAGAGCGTTGGTATTTAAATACTGTAACTTAATTTTTGAGGTTCGCTCAAGAAAAAGTGAAATTAAAGCCAGAATTGGCTGAAGTTATTTCCGTGGCGACAATTGCTGATGCATAGACTTCCCGACACAGGTATTTGGCTGTTAATGAAGTAAAACGTAACCTAGTGGTGCCCACGTTTCGAAGCCTGTTTGCGACCGATACCGGTATTTCAAGTAAGTCCGGTAAATACGTAAGCCTTTTAGGTACACGCTTATGAAAACCGCTGGGTGAACAATATTATAACGTTTGTTTATATGCTCATTGTTTTTTCTAATTATCTATCTGCATTTAGTTTTTACTGAATTTCAAATATATCCAAATCTGAACTTGCTCAAGTTGCTTTCAAACAATAAATACCTCGTTCGAAGCCATGAAGCACAAATATTGGTACACCATCTCAACCAGTTTCAAACTTGTACTGCTAAGCAGGATGCTACGATCGAGATAATAAAGAAACCAAGCTTACGAATGTAAAAGAAGCGTTGACAATATTTTGCTTTAGTACTGTGGCCGTTATGTAACTTTTTAGCGAAAATTAATCTTATAGTTTTACAGGAAGTACAAACCTGCTCGCAAACTAGCATGTAAGTTGTGGCAAACGTGAGTGGTTTTGTAGATATAAAAAATGGACTTTGCTTGAATTTTAGGTCGTATCTCGGAATGACTGTCCATTGCATCGATGAAACCACTTAAGCTAGAAAAAAATCAGTTTTGGCTTGCCGACGGTTGAAAGGTCGGCACACATACGATATTCTGGCGAAAGAAATTAATGGCATAGATTTTTTTTTTTTAAGTTGCAGATTGGGACTTTCAAATCGAAGAAAAAGTTATTATGACAACAACAGATAACGGATCCAACTTTGCTAAAGCGTTTACGTGAGTATTTTTAGTGGTGTTTAGCAAATTAATTTAGCAGCAGGTATGTCAATCGAACCAAACGTTTTTTCCTCAAAATACCACATCGATATTCAAAAAAAGAATCGCATCAATATACTGTATAATCGGTTGCATCCCGGCGTACATGATGAAAAGCAGTCGCGTTTTTTTGTAGGTCTAAAGCTAGCCAGTTGCACTGTTTGAAAAAGATACGCAACCACTTCGTCGACGCGAAGTTTAATCTAATTTTACAGAACATCCCAAAAAGTCAATCTAACAAGTTCTGTCCAAGAGCTGGCGGCATTGTTTGACTTTTGGTGAAAAAGTTATCACACTTTTAATGATTGCTATTGCTCTAATTCTTTTTGTTTTGACCACCGTTTTCATTTTACACTTTTTAAATTGTTTTGATGTTAATTACGCGTCCTTTGAGGAGCAAATTGCTCTGCAAAATCACGAAGCGAGTAGATAAAAAGGTGGAAGAGCAAATACTCTCATTTCTTCGCCTTTTCCCGCGATTACAATATCTAGCACCAGCAGTTAAAGATGGACTATTATTTCGCAGAAATTTTGGAAAGGAAAATAACGATGGAAATTCTAGTGGTTATGTTCAGGATTCTACTTCCAATTCAACCGCGTGCGACGATGAACAAGTTCATATTGTTCTGCTGACCTCTCTTTTACAAGGTTGTTTATAACTTAGTTTTATTAGATCATTTTAAATATTAACTTACCGAGGAGACCTAAACCCAATTATAAAAATATTAAACTAGATATATTATGTTTTAAACCATTTTCAGATGCTTCTGATTGCATTGACTCGGATTACGCTTTATCTTCACATATGAGATGTTCAGCTCACTCTTTGAACCTGGTGCAACGATGGATGCTGACAAAGCATTAGGCAATGATTCGAGTTACAAAAAATCCTGCAGATCAGTTTTTGCAAAAGCACAAGAGCTTTGGAAAAAGCAATCCAGGTGCTTTGTCTTTTTCAGATATTACTATTAAAATTGTCTGCTACGCTAATCAGTAGATTGAATCTATAGCGTATTTTACAATCTGCGTTACGCGGAATAAAATTCATGGATCTTATTCCGCGTAACGCGGAATAAGATTTGTAAAAGGTGCTTTTAAAAAATAAATTTGTAAAAGGTGCTTTTAAAAATATGGTCTGGCTACTGAGTTGCTCTGCTGAGTTTACTTTTTGTTTTTCTTTCTTTTTTGTCTCGCTGAATCAACTAATGCGCAATGTTTTCGATAGATCCGTAGTTGGCAGAAGTTTATGTCAAGTTTTGCGGATCAGTTTTTCGGCTTGGTTTCCCAGTTATTTTTTTGTGAACTCGAAGCCAGCAAGTAGAGAAAATTGATGCGAAGCAACTTATGCCTGATAACACGACAACGTCGGGGGTTGAACAAACAATGTGCGATAATGATCACCGTAAAAAAGGTCTACATTGCCGAGCGTTCCAACTTGGCTTCGGTGCCGATACTGCAGCAGAAGCGAGAAGAAATGTTAAAACAATAGCCTAACTGAATATAATTTTATTTTGTAGCTTTCGCCATTTTACCAATGATTGTTGAATTTTTTATTTAGTTGCATATTTATCCTCCTATCACGCGAAAGCGATCAAAGCCCTATACGAGCTCGCTTGGGAGTTGCCGACCATCTGTCTACCACACCAAAATGGAGGAATCCCACTAAGATGTGAATACCAATTTTAAAGTCATTGGTTTGACCCGATTCGGAATCAAACCCGAGTCTACAGCACAAGAATCAGACGCTCTATACCACTCGGCCATCTGAGCTGTTAAAATGTGAAAATATATAGCTCACACACTAACATGGACCAATCAATTTACGTTTTAGGAGTTCTCAAGTTGCGGACAGCATAAAGGATGAACTAGGATGTTTATTGGTTATTCCTACAATTCCCAGATCGAATTCGATGTTTGACGCAGAGAACAAACTTGTTCAAATTTTGCAACACAGAGACTGACATGCCAAGTGGTCTTAATCGCATCTGCACTTCAATCCGTCTTCCGATTTTTACAAACGGTTAATAGTGTTAAGGTTTGTATTATGTAGCCAAAACTATTTCCGTTTAGTTAACGGTGGAAACGATTATCAGTTCTTTAAGTTTAAAAGAGCAGAGATCAATTTCTGTTTAGTTAAACGGGTTATACTGTCACTTGCCACCTCCACCTGCACGTATTGTTTTGTTACAAGCTACCGTTTTAAAATTTTTCAAACGGCGTTACGTTTTGGTACGTATACGCTGCGAGGATTGCGTAATTTGACTCTCTGAATCTGGGAAAATACCTTCGTTGATATTGATGTAACGATACTGACATATTGCCTATTGTTTTTAGCTGATGTGTAGTTTTTGGAAGAGTACCAAGCCATAATGAAGCCAATTGCCCAAGCTCTGGACATTTTGCAGGGTGAAGAGCGAGCGTATTTCGGTGTTTTGCTGCCAAGGCTAACAATGTGCTTAAAAAAGCTGAAACATGTTGAAACTCACATCCATGTTTGCAAGCCATTGTTAGTCGCGGTTCAGAACGGTATCAAGCGGAGGTTTAATGCCTTGTTAAACAACAACGACAATCACCTTGCTTCTGCATTCCATTCCTGCTTCAAGCTGGCATGGTTACCTTTCCTGGCCTATGCTGGTTTTGACAATCAAAGCATCGACATGCTGAGAAACCAAATTAAAAGAAAAATGGGACATTTGGTGCAAAACAATAGTTTTTCTCACGACAGTCTTTCAGACAAGTCCGGCAGTAATTCGGACAATTTTGTCGGAGATGATTTTTTCCAAGACCTTGAACGCCGTGAAGACGAAAAAACCCAATCACCAGAATCTCATGCCATAGATAAATTTTGAAAAGAGCCCACCATTTCTCATCGTGAAAGGCCGGCGCCTATCCATTTCAAGAATGCAACAATCAAGGACTTGTTTATAACATACAACACGGCGTTATCGTCAAGTGCAGCCGTTGAAAGACTTTTTTCAATCGGAAAAGACGTGATAAAACCGAAACGCTCTGGTTTAACAGACGAGCATTTTGAGATGCTCGTCTTCATGAAAGGGTCTTGCGAACAATTTGTTTGATTTTTATTTCCTGTGAAAATGCGTTTTTGTTTTGTTTTTCATTAAAATATCATCGACTGAGATCGAGGAAATTCACTTACATTCATTGTTGATCGGAACTTTATAGTTTTTATGAAAACTTTTGCAGTTTCATAATTTTAAAGTAGCGGCAGCGCCCGCTGTTTTGCATGCAGTAGCGGCAGCGCCGCTACTTCTTTGTTCAAGTAGCGGCAGCGGTAGCGCCGCTGCTTTTTTCGTCAAATAGCGACAGCGGCGCTACTATTTACGTAGCGGCTGCCCAGCTCTGCAAATGCTTAATACGAATTAGCCAATTTTGATTCCTCCAGCAACAATCTCCACCAACTGTTTGAAGCTGCATTTATTTCATCTTGTATTGTTTTGTTGTGTAGTCAGTCTTGACACCACCCAGCCTTTATATGTTACATTTTTTCGTGTTTCATTTAAAAACAATTTCGCATCGAATTAAAACCAATTTAATAAAATCACTAAATTAGCTGTATGCCTACTTCAGTGACTTCCTCTTGTGGTTAATATGTCCTTGCTGATTTGAGGCAATTGTTACTACTTATCCTATTTCAGCAATAGTGGATGTCACCATCCGTCCCTTCATTAATGCATTATAAATCACAAACAGTGTTAGTTATGCGAGAGGAATCACTTTCACAGATCAAAATTTAGCGACTGTGCTTCTTACACGATAACTCATAAATGAATTTTCCGAAAAATTTATCAAAAATGGTCATGATTTTTGTTTTTCAGCTGTAACTTTTTTTGTGGTAAAAATAGAGAAAACTTCTTCTTAGCACAGATAGGAACATGGTATTTCCGCAGATTTGAGCCATATACCATTACTCTCCGACCAGTGGTTACCAAGATATAAGAATTACCTCCTGCGTCATCAATTGCGATAACATTTTGGGGGGTAGCCAGCTGGAAAATGGGAGCAACCCTTCAAAACCAACTTTTCAAAAAGTTTTAGACCATTAGCCAGGATCTGAGAACTACATTTTTTTCGATTTCAAAAAAAATTTTTTTTCACTCCACCCTACTGCACAATGACTGCAGTACCGGTGAGCAAAAGTCCAGAGCCTTTTCTACACTAAATGTTATCAGCAACTTTAAATTGCTTGAAACACACCTACCAGCATTTGTAATCTTCAAAACTTTGACAGATGGTTTTCAAAACTGAAAAGCTTGTGAATTTCATCTGCCAATGACAATGAAGGCACTGCAGATATAGGCAACTGAATAAGCTTGTGTGCATCCAATAGTCTGTAAGCTGAAAATTCTACGAGCTTTAAAACAGGAGTTCGTTCCGAATTTCTAGGGGCTACTTTTTGAAAGAAAATTATTAAAGAGTATGGTCACACAAACTTTTTGTAAAAAGTTCTCCAAAAAATATCCTGCAGTATTTTAGTAGTTTAACTTTCAAGAAATTGCGCATGAATACAAACGTTAGAGTTGAGTCGAGTGACGTGTAACACGCTTATCCAATGAAAAAAAAGAACACTTTAGGGCATTCCCCATATTTCCAAGGAAACTAAACGCCAAAGCGATTGGCGATAATAGTAATCCGTAAGTATAGGTCCAAGTTAATCAAAGCAAATTTGATTTGAATCAATTTTGATTCGAAGCCGTTTTATAACTTACATTTCAAGACTTATATCAAGCTCAAAAAGTGATATGGGGCATAGTAGGCGACAGAGAAGATACTGATGGGGTTGGATAAAACAAATCTTTCGACGTTCGTCGTTACTATTTGACCAAGCGTTCATTCCATATCAAGTCCCAGCAACTCTGAGGCCAAACATCTATCCTTTCACCACCTCAGTTCTAAGTAGTAAGTTTAAAGTGCACTTCAATAAGCATTAATTCAAAAATCTAGATGCGGAGGTATGGCTGTGCATTTACTCGATTGGATCTTGCGTTTTCGCAATAGGTTTAATCAACGTAAATCAGTTCGGTTCAAATACATCTATTACTTGACATTGAAAATTTTATTTATTTACGGTATTTTATTTGTTTAAATCAGGCACAACGATGCGGTATGCATTCACAGAACACAAACATACCCAAAAAATAATGATACGGTACTGGTAATAATAATAACAAAAGCAAATTTAACGTGACTGAAACACAACATTGTTTTAAAGTGACTGAAAATTTTAAAGCGAAATAACACATCCGAATTAGCAATAATTCGTCGATAGAAACCATAAACACTCTTTACGCATATGAGCATCAAAGGTGGAATATTGGCATTAACTTAACACAATCTAGTGCTGACATACCTTGGTATACCGCGTTAATGAACGAAAAGCATTGTTACACGCGACTCGAATCTCGTTATTGCTTGACCTTAATTAATTACACTACAAATGAGCTAAGTACATATCCGCGCAAAATATGACATTTTTTACTAGTTAAGCTCATATATGGAATTGAGATCTAATGGTGTTAGCAGCACTATATAAATAAGAAGCTTGCCTGGTAATGTCAGCATCATTTTCATACTTTAATTACATCAGTAACAAATTTAATAGCACAGTTATCCAACTTGATGTTAGGTTGGAAGTCTATAGTAAGCAAAGGAGAAGAAGAAAGCATACCCACAGTCTTATCAGGATTAAATTTAATTTCATGAGTCAGAGCATATTTTTCGCACACCTGCAGCATTTTGCGTAGTCCCTTAACACTCCCAAGAGAAGATACAAAGGTCATCAGCAAACATTAGGTGATTTATTTATACGGTTACCAATGTAGCAACCAGCTCTGATCTGATTTAATGCAGAAGACAGGCTATTAGTATGTAGAGCATACAAATAAGGAATCAAAGTACCACCACGTCTTTTGCAACGTTACTGAGCATAAAAAAGATAAAAAACAAGTTCCCCATTTTACAACCATTTGTAATGTGACTACAAAAAACTAAGCAAACAAAACACAGAGGGGCATTACGTTCAATCGAATTATGAAATTAAATATTGTAACTAACTCGATCCAAGCTTTCGACGAATCAACAAAGACAGAAAACACTGGACTAACTCGTTCATTATAATGGCCAACAACCTGTTTTAAAGCAAAAACACACAAGTCAGTACCATGCTTTGCTTTGAAGCCAAATTGGTTGTCACACACAGAAAGAAAAGCAATTTAGTAGAATCCAAAGTGACACGTAGAATGTTGGTTCATGTGCAGATGCTGACACATTTGCAAAATGAAATACTGGCACTGAAAAATTATCAGTCGTTATAAAATACTGCAAGAATCAAAAAATGCATATGGGCTAAACTACACAATAAATTCAGAGGTTAAGTTTACTTCCAATTAATGAACAATAAATCTGATCACACAAACCTCCATCAATAGTTCAAAAGGTTTCATTTGACTACTAGATCATTTGGCAAATAGTGGGATCAGCATTTCCAGATCTCTTGAAGATGGTATCATTTGGGAAATAGTGGGATCAGCATTTCCAATTCGTTTTCTGTGTTGTTGTAATCTTTTGTTGTAAATAAACCGCTTGTAAGAGACGTTCTGATAAGTAGGTGTTCATTCTTAGACTATATCATTGTGCAAAACTTTTGGTTCGAAAAATAAGCATCAGCATTTTGAAAAACTCACTCCTTTTCTGTTTCCGTTAGGTTAAACTCTTTTCACTCATCACATTTGGTTTTCAAAGTTTTCAGCCGAATGGCAACACTGTTTGTACTGGTATCTAAACTCTCATAGTGAACTATGCACGTTTGACCAATAAGGCTAAACTGAAGATTACAATTGCTGTGTTGCATTGTAACAAAGCAAAATTCTGCAATAGGAATTAAACACAAGATACTGCTTAAAAATCACATTACCACCACACGCAAGCATAGAATAATCTGAGTTAAACAACCATAACGGGTCTTGTTTAGAGTAAGCCGTCTGCGTAAGGCGATGAAAGGTGTGAACGACTTACTCTAGATGAGACCCAACCTAACTACACTTATGGCCAACTAGTAGAGAGTACCGGCAATTGAAATGTGCTTTACACTTGCATTATATGGTAAACTAGCTTAAAAGTATATACTTTTCAGTTTCATTTAACATGCCCTTAAACAATTAAAAATGAACCCCGCAAAAGAACTGATAATCAGTACTGGTACCTAAGCCTAGTACCGTACAAAACTTTTATTTTGCCAGTGACGTAAACGCCGGTATATATGTATATAAAATATAAAGGGTTTTCCAATGCTCTAGACACTTCCTTAAAAAAACACTGCTGGCAGTTTATCTAACAGCTTTAACAGTTTAAGGTGCCTTTCACCACCACATTTAGTTGGCAAATGTACTGGTTTAAAGTTGGATGTGGTAATGGTGAATAAGACTAAAGTGATTTTTTGATAAACCTACTAATAGAAATAGCATGATTTAACGGAATACACCTGAACAATGACTAGTCTATACCAGTACCGGTATAATTGGCTTGCTCGTAGTCTAGAGCAGTTGCACAGTGTATCATTCGTAGGCAAGGTACACTAGCTACTTGGATTCCCTTGTCTTCCTGCTTATTTATTTTGTTTCTTAATTTTAAACAGCATAAAAGTGGCCTTGAATGATTTAAGTTCGTTTCTGCTTTCTTTCAACCTAAGCTTAGAGTGTAATTGACTTCACATTCTTGCACTTTTGCAAGCCGAGTTGATGACTAGTTCCATAGAAACCAAGGGGAAACGCCCTAACTGCACATTATTTCATTGGACAAGCACTTTGTTACGTCGTTAAAACGTCATTGGTAAAAACAAAAATGTTTGTATTCATCCGCATAGTTTAAAGTAAGATTGTAAAAATACTGCAGGAATTTAAATGGAGAACTTTTAAATTTAAGTTATTCACACATTTTTGTACATAATTGTTAAAAAAATAATTAGCCCCTCGCTAGCCGGAACGAAGTGAGAAGTTACAGCTTTTAGCTTACTGACTACAATACATGCATCATATTTCTATTTCTAATGCAACTGCGGCTTGTTTTGTTGTAAATACCCCGATAATTCAAAATATATTTAAATAATTTCAGATGCAAGGACGTTTTCAAAGTAACTTATTGGTAGAACTTCACAGAGTTACAGTGATAACATAGGCTACTGGTTTTCACACCACTTGTCTTTGAGCTAACATTGATTTTAAAGCCTGTAAGCATACATAAGTAAACTTTTAAATTACAACACCAACTATCTTTGTTATTTAAAACAAACGAATCAACTTCACTAACCTAGCCTGCTGAGGTAATGTTAGCCTGCTGTACTCCACACCTACCTTTGATTACCAGCAAACTTTTGCAAGTGTTTGGCTATCGCCAGGTGGCGCAATTGAAATGTGTTCACACTGCCTTTTCCACTAGCCGTCCAGGGGGGTTATTACAGGATGATCGTTAAGCGGTTTACGAGCTCGCAAACTGCTCGGTTAGAAATTTTTCCTCGCTAACGCGCTTTTCGGCATTATAGGATTTTCCTAGCTGGCGAACTCGCTCGGCAAGTAGCGAGAAAAAAAATGAGCGCGTTAAGTTACCGAGCGACAATTTCATACACAACTAGCCATGGCAGAGCGCGTTTTTTTAGGTCATAGTTTATGCACAATAGCTAGTACCTAGTATATGACACAACTAGAGCTTTACACAACTCTCGCGCTTGTTGTGAAATGGTTGACTCAAGTTCAAGTTTATTCATTCATACGAAAGAGGCTAGGCTCATCAAGTCGCCACACTCTATCTCAAACATGACACGTGTCGGCAGAAAAAATCAGATTTTCAAAAATAAAAAACAAAACAAAAAAGAAAAATGCAAAGCATAGTCTACATACAAATACATACACATCAAACTAAGATTGGTAGGCCAGCTGCTAATCACCGGTACTAGCTAGCGCCTAGTCCAGTGCTAAAACTGTGCTAGTGACTTATTACAAAGTTGGGATGGTTTTAACTTGATTACAGGTAAGAGTGTATGTAGTACTGGTGTCTACAGATGTACCGGTATAGGCTTGTTGTGAGGTGCTACGTGCTAGACTAGCAGCTGCTCTTTGCTGGCTGGCACCTAGTCTGGTGTTAAAACTGTGCTATTACGCCTATTGCAAGCATGCGCTGGCTGCAGACTTAGTTAGAGAGTATGTAGTAATGGTAGCTTCCACCATTAACTGTGTGAGGCCATGGCCAGCAACTGCTAGTCTAGCACCTCACAACAAGCCTATGCATCAGTAGACACCATTACTGCATACACTCTTTACCTATAATCAAGTCAAAACCATCCCAACTTTGTAATACTAGCACAGTTTTAGCACTAAATTAGGCGCTAGCCAGCAAACAGCAGCTGCCAGTCTAGCACCCCACAACAAGCCTATACATACCGAGCAGTTAGCGAGACACTCGGCTTTACCGAGTAACTGCTCTTTCTGCGAGTGCAACCTGTAATCCCAACTTTGCGAGCACGTCATCTCGGCTGCCGCTCGGAGAATTTCTCCTCCGAGGAGAATTAGCGAGAGAAATCGCTCGCCAGCACATAAAATCCTGTAATCACTCCCCAGACTAGGTATTGTAGAGACTGTGGATAGGACAACTAATCCGATAAAATTTACATTTACTGTCAGTTGACCTTCATTCAGTAAATGAACCGAAATACCGGTTATTATTAAACAATCATTACTTTTTCTAACTTGAGCAACTTTTTACAGCTCGCAGCGCAATAAAGCGCAAACTGTTGCATTTTTTCAGTTCGAAACGCAACAAAGCGCAATCTGTTGCATTTTTTTCAGTTCGAAACACAATAAAGCGCAATGTGTTGCATTTTTTTTAAGTTGCAACGCAATAAAGCGCAAGTATCATTTACTTTGTTTGAAGCGCAGCGCAAGTTGCGCAACGACCAAAAATAATGTTGAAGCGCTTCAAAAGTTCCGCAATTGCAAAAATTGCGCTTTAAATTGCGGAATGCCCACCTCTGCATCTTGGGGTGCCAACGTGTTTGTTGATTTTGTTTGAGCAGAAAGTATAATTATGTTGGAATGGTTCCGCAGAAAATCTTGTTTGTTTTATTGCAATAGCATTAACTTCACAAAAGAAGCAAAGTATGACAACAATAAATTGAAAAACTTGTAAGTGGGTTCACCCCTGGCCCGATACAAATCCAACACATTACCCACTACGCAATGCCGCCAGTTCGAGAACCGGTATTATATGTAGCCCTACATCTGTCTCGACTAAACCTCGCCGGTCCCTTTTCCCGGGTGAACCATACCGAAAAAGGCTACCCGACACACTTAGTGTCGTAGAGTCGCTTATTTAATTATTAGCATCAAGTTGAATAACCACACTAAAGTTGATGCAAGAAGTTTTAAAAGAAGCTGAAAGCTTGGATTAAAAAAATTAGTCATTCAATCCGCTTGCAATATTCAATAAAAAGGCTTCAGTGCCAAAAAAGCTTTTATACTTGCACGTTTAAATTAGGGAGTGGAACCGTTTAATTTTTCCGGTTCAGGTTCGGTTTGGGTTTAACAGCAATTTCAAATTTCGGTTCAGATAAATTGAAACGCTTCGGTTTGGGTTCGTTCCCGGATGGCAGATGCTTCCATGTAGCCCGGGCTGTGATTAAGTCTGTACAAAGCTTTTCTCAGGCAAAGTTACAATGACAGACCGAAACCAAATCTGCCGACCCGGAAGGGTATCCACTCTTCCCGATGCTCAGCCAAGGCCTACTAACCGGCAAACGTCCTTTTCAGGACGGGGCGATGTTTGCTCTGCTTCAGGGCACATCGTCAACAAGTTCCGAAGGCCAGCAATCCTGCAGCTGAACATTGAAGGCCTCACTGCAAGCAAGATGAATGTCCTTCACCATCTCGCTGTGCAGTTTGAGGCACTCGTCATCCCACTACAGGAGACCCACTGTGCTTCTACCGACAAGCTTGTGATTCCAGGCTTTGCACTAGCTGGGTCCTGTTTAAACAGGATACACGGCCTTGCTAGATTTGTCCATGAGCGACTAAAATGGACCCTAGTAGATCAGTCTCCATTTACATCAGAGACTGAGTGGTTATACGGAGACGTTGATGGCTATAAAATTGTCAACGTTTACAAACCTCCACCTACACCATTGCAGACTACCGACCTACCAGTGTTTCCACACCCTGTCCTGTACTCGGGTGATTTCAACTGCCCGCATGTGAATTGGGGCTACAGCAGCAACAGCGCTGATGGAGAGTGCCTTGTTGCTTGGGCAAGCCTTAATGGTCTTGTCCCTCTCCATGACCCAAAGGACATGGCCACTTTCCACTCAGGCCGCTGGAACACTGGCACCAACCCGAACCTGGCGTTTGTTAGTGTTGGTCCTGATAGTCGCTTACCTGACAGGCGTATTTTAGAGAAGTTTCCTAGGTCACAACATCGACCCTCGCTTATTGCCACCAAGGCTCACTCTGTCAGTTCCGAGTATGTCTGTTAAGCGATGGAACTTCCGCAAGGCCAAATGGACCCATTACAATGCCTTGACCAACCAACTCGCTAAGAGCTTGTTGCCACCTTATACATCTGATGTGGACCGGGCATACCAGGACTTCTGTAATGCCATCAGCACAGCAGCCAAAAAGTATATCCCACGTGGTCGACGAAACGACCACATTCCGTGTTGGGATGCTGAGTGTGAGAACCTCTATCAGATGTTCCTGCAATCGCCTGAGGGATCAGACTCTAGCAGGGCTGCTTCTGCCCTGCTGTCCAGGCTTGACAGAAAACGCAGGGACCGATGGTCTGAGGCAGTCCAAACCATCGACTTTTCTCACTCCAGTCGTAAAGCATGGAGCATATTAAACAACTTAACTGGTAGATCACGACGCTCCCCTCGGCATGGTGCAGTTTCAGCCAATGCCATCGCATCAGTACTGGTCAATAACAGCAAATACGAAGATATTGATCGCAAGTCATCCCGGTTTGTGTCTCAAGAAGTGTCTGATCTTTGGAGGGCCTCTACAACAAGTGCAGTGAATGTCTGTGGAAGCTTTACTCCCTCGGAATTCGCAGCCGCCTTCAAACATCTGAAACCAGGAAAAGCTCCAGGCCCAGACTCTATCTGCCCTGAGCTTTTGCTCCATGCTGGAGCTGCCCTGAAATCCTGGCTGTGTCGCTTTTTTTCATCCTGTTTGCACCACCTCAAAATTCCAAAAATCTGGAGAAGAGCGTTGGTTGTCGCGATCCTCAAACCAATGAAACCTGTGGAGGACCCCAAGAGCTATCGCCCCATCTTTTTGCTCTGTGTCCCCAACAAGGACCTTGAGAGGCTCATTTACACCTGTATCGAGCCCATTGTCGACCCGCTTCTTCCTCGGGAGCAAGCTGGGTTCCGACAGGGGAGGTCCACAGCAGACCAAACTGTTCTACTTACCCAACTCATCGAGGACTCATTTGAGACCAAGAAGAAGGCCGGTGCTGTTTTTGTCGATCTGACAGCTGCTTATGACACTGTCTGGCATCGTGGCCTCACCTGTAAGCTGCTGAGACTCCTTCCTGATAAACACATGGTCCAAATGATTATGGAACTTATCCGGAATAGAAGTTTCACCCTTTCCATCGGTGACAGCAAGCGAAGCAGGTTACGACGTTTGCGAAATGGTCTCCCACAGGGATCAGTCTTGGCTCCCCTCTTTTTTAACATCTACACATACGATCTGCCTTCCACAATTTCCCAGAAGTATGCGTATGCCGACGACCTGGCATTGATGCATTCCTCGAAAGACTGGAAGACTTTGGAGGGCACTTTAAGCCAAGACAGGATACACTTTCAGCGTATCTCCAGACTTGGAGGCTGAAGCTCAGCCACACTAAGACGGTGACGACGGCCTTTCATTTAAACAACCGAGAGGCGAAACGTGAGCTCAAAATCTTCAACAACGGCAAACTATTGCCATACTGTCCATCTCCAACCTACCTTGGTGTAAAGCTGGACAGGTCGCTCACTTTTCGTCATCACCTAGAGGCATTGCGCAAGAAACTTTCCACTCGCGTCACACTGTTGAGGCGACTTGCAGGCTCGGGATGGGGTGCAGGAGCCAAAACATTGCGAACAGCCGCCTTGTCCCTGGTTTACTCCACAGCTGAGTACTGCGCACCTGTTTGGTGTCGTAGTGCTCACACTCGGCTAATCGACAGCGTTGTAAATGACGCCTTGTCACTGGATGCCTGCGACCCACTCCAACGGACTACTTGCCAATCCTCACAGGCATCCAGCCAGCTGAGCTTCGCCGTCGAGGAGCGACACTCTCCCTGGCTAACCGCGCCACCCTTAACCCTGATCATATTCTACGCGAGCAGCTGGTCGGGAAACAAAATGCGCACCAGTGAAGGCTCAAATCAAGACGCCCGTTTGTACCCGCTGCACAGAAATTACTGGATGGTCTGACCAAATCAGACATTCGCGCAGCGCAATGGATGGATTATGTATGGAACATGGAGTACTTGAAAAGTGCATCAAGGCTTCATGCTTTTATTCCCAGGGCCAGTCCTAAGCTTCTTGGAATGGGTTTGCCCAGAACATCTTTGGTAAAACTGAATCGTCTGCGGACTGGCGTGGGGCGATTCCATTCATCCATGTACAAATGGGGTGCTGCTCCTTCACCGAATTGTGTGGTGCCTCTGAGCAAAGTGCAGACCACATTATTTCTACATGCCCCCTACATCGTGCACCAAAAGGAATACAAGGTCTGTTGGTCCTGGATGATGACACCCGACGCTGGCTTAAAATCAACGCCGTCAACATCTAAACCGTCGGCAGAGGATGCCCAACCACACGACGACGAGCGATTTCAAATTTCGGTTCAGATAAACTGAAACGCTTCGGTTTGGGTTCGCTCCAGTAAAAAATATTCCAAAACCGGTTTAGAAAGTTCCGGTTCAGGTTCGCAGTAAAAACTGCTATATATCTAGTAACACAAGTAAAAAATAAAACTTAGGCAATAAATCATCATCATCAAGATTTAATAGCGGTAAAGTGGCACAACTTGTATCGGGCTAGGGGTGAACCCACTCACAATAAAGCAATTTTTTTCGCATAGACAGGCCAATATAATGCATAAAATATTTGTAGTAAAGTCAATTTTGAGATAATTAAATTGTTACTATGCTCTGACACCGGCGGCGTATTTAATTCACAATAATTAATGTTAAAGCGCTTTGTTTAGTCTGTTACGCGTGTACTATGGGACCGGGTACATCAAACGTAGAAGACTTCTTCACCATGCATAGATTACTTGCATAAGTGACTATTATTTTAAATTCGAACCAGCTTCAAAGTGACGCAAAGGACGTCACGGAGCGAGCCGCTTTTTCAATCGGTGCGGGTTCGGTTTAGGTTCGCAAGTACTCACATTATTCGGTTTAGTTCCGGTTCGCTCTTTGCAATAATTGAAAAATACGGTTCGGGTTTGGTTAAGGTTCGACAAAAACAGCGTAAAACCGGTTTATAAAACTCCGGTTCGGGTTCGGTTCGACTCCCTGGTTTAAATGGATCAATGCTTTAGCTTCAAAGATTGCGATTGTTTATACACAGGGACTTTTCTCAATTCTTTTTATACACGAAGGCAAGTCACAACACAAACAAAGCAAGGAAGTAACATGATCACTGATCATGTTGTAATAGAATACCAGAACTACATGTTGCAAGCTCACAAGTACAATAACAAAAGAATCACATTGGTAGGTAAGCATTTAAAACGAATTCTGGTAGCAATTCAAGCGCTTATCCACGTGATTCTGTTAGCGCAATGACATTCTGAGAAATGTATTGTCTCATGGAATAATAAATCTGATGTTAACTAATCGCTAAATTCTCGAAACTTCCACTTTGTTTCTGGGCAGACATAACCCATCATATATGTGGAAAAGCAGACGGTTATTGGCCAGGCACGTTCGTAGACCGTGCCCCCAAAAGCATTCGTTTTTATCCAGGAATACAAAAAACTTATCAAAACAAAGGATTGTAATCTAAAACGTTGAAAAAAGTTTACTGGGCCCGAGCCGATTCGCGATGATTTTCTTCAGAGATAAATAAGTAATAATTACCACGCACTTCCAAGAAAAACATAAAAAGCGGATGTCCAACAAAAAATAAAAAGCAATTACGAAACAACTAAACACGCTCTCTCACAAAACACTGCAATTCCGCGTAAATGTAATTCAAACAATTCGGCTAAAAATTCAAACAATTCGGCTAAAAATCTGAAAGAAGTTCAACCTTAATACACTAACATTAACTCTATAACCAGTACTTTGTGGTGTTACGTTCAATTATAACCGATGTTACCTTACAATCAAAATGATGGTGCTTTAGTCAAAAAATGATAAATTTAATAGGCTATTAGCCCGTGAGGTGCAAGCCAAATTTGCGCAGTGCTAATCAAAGACGTACAGTAATAATAAACTTGGCATTATAAGATTGTTGCAACATATTTATGAAAAATCAGGCTCATAAGTGAACTGAAAATATGAGCTTTCTCACAATCAAATTTCATGGACGCAGTAAATTCATAGCTGCACACATTCAGTGAGCGATGGAAGCCAGATTCTTGATACCCCACGCGTGACGATAGTAATAAATTAAAAATATGTTACTGTAGTACCACATTTTAGGAAGAACATTAGCGAATCTTGTGAAACCAGCCACACTTTTAAAAAAAAATTAAGCTGAGAGATTATAAGCATCATCGATATATTATAATCACGGTTTTTTAGGAAATAGCGTAATACCAGTCAAACATAAAAATTTTTACGATATTAAGTTCCATAATAACGTAAAAAAGCTACCGGGATTGCTTACTCAACCCTCCACGAAAGCACATTGTTGTTTATAGACGGAGTTTCAAATTTCGTTCCATCTTTGAAATGCCACACAATACATTTTTTCAGAAATAAAATGCAAATCAATCGCATTGACAGTAATAAATAGCTGGTCAAAATGTAAAAGACGCCAGAAGGGGTATAGACGAAGTTTCAAATTTCGTTCCATCTTTAAAGTGCCATACAATGGCTACATTTTTTCAAAAATAAAATGCAAATCAATCGCATTGACAATTACAAATAGCTGGTCAAAATGTAAAAGACGCCAGAGGGGGGTCTCAAGCGAAACTATCTTATTCTTAAAATACAATGAACTCTACGAATTAAAGCTTTGGTTAAAAGAAAATATTGCAGATTAAACAAAAAACGTAAAAAGTACGAGACAAAGAAATTTACATTCACAATTTCTCATAAAAATTAAAAGAATGACCTTGAGCATACGTGACTGAGTCAATGCAAACCAATTCGGAAAATCTAAGTGATCAACACCAAACTGAATTTTTAAGACATTCATGCATTTACCAATAAAGATTTTCGGCATTCGGTCTGTTTGTGGCAAAATTACAAACGCCTTAGATTCAACTTCGCTATACTCGATCGCCTGTGAGAAATTGACGAAAACAGCGACACCAAGTACATTTTGTCTAATCAAATTAATCAGTTATAATTTGCTCCCACACATACTTATTCCACTAAGAACACAGATTAACAAAAGCAATCGTATGAATACATAGTTTAAGTACCCATCTTAAACCAGAATTAAGATATGGAAACTGCAACTCATTTTCGAGTTTCGACATAACTCTCTAATCTCATTGGAAAAGAAAACTTAACTACAGTGGTTAGTTGGTACTAACTCTAGTAATCGTCAGATGAAAAAGATAAGTTGAATAAGACCTCACTAAAAAGGCACAAATCAAATTATTTGCAAAATCAGCACCCGCTGTTAATAACTATAGTCAAGATTACAGGACACATTTCGATGCAACACACTAATTCTTATAACCCAAAATATATATAATAAAAGCGTTAAATGATTAAGCTTATCTTTCACGGTTAAATCAAAAGTGGTGACTATGTTTAGTTAAAACATAATCTGTAAAATACACAATTCTTCCTTTTGGTTTAATAAAATCCAAAGGGAAAATTTACGTCCAAAAGTTTGGAAAGCAATATTTCTATTAATATACAAATCTATTAGAAAACATAACTGCGCTGTATAATAAATAAAATACAAAGGATCAAGCTTAAGGCAAAGTAAAATACATCAGAAAAACGTGTATTGTGTAGTAGTGTACTATCATACATCGTGAACACTGAAAAAAACTCAGTAGGCACACTCAAGATCAGTGTGTCAACAAGTCTTGTCTACTGACTGCCATTTGGTTTCCAATTTGGATTAAAGTGCGGCTTCAGGCCTTCCCAGCACTTGTGGTAGTTTTCATCAATGCAGTGACAAGTGTCATTACCCCACTTGGTAAGGGCAAGACCAAACGAGGTTTCAAACATGAAGGCCAAAGAACCTTTACCGATAAATTCAGGCTTCAATTCAGCTTTACTAGCACCTTCAAAGCATTTGGTGTCAGGACCGTGAGGTGTCATCATACTATGCAGGGTCGCAGACCCAGGACTACTTCCAGCCTTGGCTTCATAAGAACCTTTTATAATGCCCATATATTCACTCATACAATTTCGATGATAGTATGGTGGTCGGAAAGTGCGTTCATGCACCGACCAACGTGGTGGAAAAATTACAAAGTCAGCCAAAGCAACACCAGGTCGAGTAGTCTGCGCTGTCAAAACTGTAAAGATGGATGGATCAGGATGGTCAAATGACACAGAGTTGACAACCATGAAGTTATCCATATCATACTTATAAGGTGCATAATTGCCATGCCAAGCAACCACGTCAAAGGGGGAATGATCTTGATGAGCTTGAAATAGTTTTCCTTGATACTTTGAGATAACTGTAAAGTCACATTTGACATCTTCATAATGTGCAACAGGTGTTAGGAAATCACGAGGATTCGCTAGTCCATTTGCACCTATAGGTCCAAGATCAGGAAGCTGAAAATGAGTCCCAAATATCTCCAAAATATAGCCACGGCTTGCACTGGAAACATGCACTTGAAATCTCATTCCTTGTTGAATAACACAAAATTCTCCAGGAATAACATCCATCAACCCAAATTCTGTAGTAATCCTCAGATTGCCTTGCTGTGGAACAATCAACAAATCTCCATCCGCATCATACATGCAGCGATTCTTCATACTTTCATTGCATGTATAAATATATATTGCAGTGCCATTTCTTGAACACATGTCACCTGCACCACACACAGTGTGCAATCCATCCACAAAATCATGCTTCACATCGGCAACGGGAAACGGTTTCCATTTCAGTTGATTTGGATTAGGTGCTTCTTCTTTCCAATCGTTACTTAAACAGCCATGTATTTGAACATATGGCTTAAAGGGTGAGTGTTTTACAGAAGGAAGTATGCGATAAAGCCAGCTTCTTTGATTACTAAATCTTGGGCAAGTAAATGCAGATCCAGAAAGCTGCTCTGCATATAATCCATATGGACATACTTGGGGACTATTCTGACCTTTTGGAAGAGAGTCAGGGCAACGAGTATCTTCACTGGAAAAATTATTTCCAAATCCACTCATATATTTTAAAGAACTCATTGTCAGAATATCGTACAGGAAGCTAATTGTTCAAACAATAACTTTAAAATAAAAGGTTTGGAGTAGAAATTTCTATATATTTATTTCACACTTCTTCAATTATGGAAGGAAATTTCTTGACAAACGAACACACTCGTACTGAAGTTTGCTAACATAAACTGCAACTTAACTTTAGCCGTAGCAGATGTTACTATTATCATTGGTAAGCAAGATCGTTCAGCTATTACTGGCATTTTTGCTAAGGAAAAAGTCGCAAACGAATGAGCTGCCTTAAACTTACTAGTATGTGCCCAATTCAAAGTGCATCAGTACTTCACATCTTTACACAATATATTTAAAAGAAAACAGATGTGTACCATAGTCTACAGGGTCTCAACTAGTCTCCTAGCAGCAAGTTCACAATTACAGAGCAAAAACAATGATCATGCTTGTGCATTACATTCTGCTATGACATTGGACATTACATGACTCACTGATAAGTGATAAGAATAAACTTCATCCAGTTTACTTTAGCATTTCACATGCTGGCAAATGCTACAGTAGCCTACATAAAATGACAAAAAAAAAACAAAAAAAAAACTAAGGGAGCCATAATAAGGCAGTGTCTGGAGCACCAGCCCAGTTTCCATAATCAAAATGCTGCGGCACCAGACTGCTTGTTTGTTACTGTAAAATGTCTGCCGGGGCACTAGACACTTCCTCATAATAATGTCACTATTGATTCAACTAGAATACATTGGAAAGGAATTGTCATGAAATGGAAGATGACGTTTCTATTCAGCTGATTTTGTTTCATTCAGCATTCAATACACTGTTCTATAGTCTACCAACAAAAAGTTAATTTCATCCGTAGTTTTTTCATAGTGTTTACCCATAAATTTTTGGAAGCTTATATTTCACTGTAAAATTCGGGTTACCTAACTTTGAAAATCAAGATTGCGTAACCATTAACTTCCCCCACTATGAGAATGGCATTACAGGAAACGAAAAACGATTAAGCAACCACGATTTTCAAAGTTTGGTAGCCAAAATTTCCGGTGAAATAGATACTTTCAAAATTTTTTCTCACAATGTGGCTTTTCCAAAAACATAAAAATGTACCGGTAAGTTTTTGTTATAGCCTACTGTATTTTGGCTTGAGGAGCAAAGGCAATTAATGTGCATAAACTAGCAGATTAGTCAATACTACTCTGTACTACATATATACGCTCTGGGCTAAAGCTTAGTCCATATATACCAGTATACACTAGGCTAAATGTGAAATTTAATGATGCGTCAACTAAACTGTAATGGAAAAGGCTCCAACTGTTTAAATCATCCAAACTCTGAAATTTGCTTAGAAACAGAAAATATTGAAAATTTTTGTTATCAGACATTGCAAAAATTTATTTTTTGTGGACCAAGATGTCAACTGTTTAGAATTAATCTAGTCCAGTGGTTCTACAACTGGGGACTGCAGTCAGAGATGGGCAGTATCAAGATAAATGTATTGGCGATACGTATCGCGCGATACTTTTGTATCAATATTGGCATCGCTTTAGCTACTTTTGAAAGTATCGCGTATCGGTATCGCTTAACTCATATTTTACGTATCGATGATACATGTATTAATAAATAATCGTCGAAGTATTTCTTAACTTTTCCAATTTTAAATTTTTTCCAATTTTAACTTTTCCAATGTTAAATCGTTCTTGCTCTGCCGCATTAATAGTTTCGACAACTTTACAGTGACGTAATGAAAATTCAGGTACTGTTCTTTGAGAGTTGGTTGCCATAAAACCGTATGTTGCAATACTTAATTTTAGCACGCGATACAGACACTGGACTTTTTTGATTTCAGGAAAAAAAATGCTTTTAGAATTGAAAGTCAAAAGGAGGTTCAGGCAGATAAAAGGAGTAAAACTTTTAAGAATGCAACAGCTTTGTGGGTGAATGCTAAAGCTTCTTTTTTAGATCATTATTTGTGGCCAAAATAGAAAAATACAAAGAAATATAGCATAGGTCTGTAGGTGAACGGTGAGGTAGGGTAGACTGTTTGCATTGAAAAAAGTAACTAACTTCTCAGTGTTGGGACCCACTTTTTATAACCACAGCTTATTATGACATACTTTTTTGTCCGAATCTCTAAAAAAAGGTCTTTAATATTTGTTTCCTGAAAAAGGTCTTTGATCAGCTTAGGTACCCAAAATTTTTTAAATTAGCTTGCATTTTTGTCCAAATTTTGTTATTACATGTGAGCATTTTTCTTAAATTTCTATGTCTAGAGCAGGGGTGGCCAACCTGCAAGCCGCATGCGGCTCTTTTACACATGCTTTCTTTCTTCTATCAGCAGCCTAGTTCTGTAATCATGTTGCGTTTGGCTATGCATAAGGTGCACTATCACGTGATAATCACTTTGTTCAGAGAATTACGATGGGGTGTATTACGAGTGGGCGGTCCATCTTCGCGGCCTTGCGCTTGGACAACACAGTTTCAATGTCTGAAAAAACATCACAACGGTGGCGACACTGTGTCTGCTTTGACTGGCCCAGGCAACAAACCCCAGACCTCTCACCCCGATAGTGATAACGTTACCACTGAGCAAATTGGCCAATATGCTGTTAATTTAGCTGAGCAAAAGTAGGCCTATGTGCATCAATAAAAGGTATGGTGATTGGTGATGGTAATGCGATCATTATTCCTTGGGCATAATGGCTCATTGCTGAAACACGGAAAGAAATTTGGCTTTTAGCATCTGATTAGTTGGCCACCCAGTGCCGTAGCAGCTCAACTTTGGCCCCCCCCAAAACCCTTTCAAGGGCCCCAATACTTAGCTTTCGATATAACTGTTTTAGGTTTTTCCAGGGGTAACAACTCAGTTTCTCACCACAATGCGAATACTGTGGTAAAATTAAAACATATTTTATTTTGCACCAGACGGGATACGTTTCGACTATTAAATAAAGTCTCTTCAGTGGTGCTTAAAACTTCAAATCCATGAAGTAAATCCATCAACTTACAATGCATTCTACCTAGCACCTTTAAAGGTTACTTCTATATCAAACTCAAGAATTTGAAGGTTAGAATTTTTTTTTTTTCAGGAAGGTGGGAGGTTGCTATGCTGCACTGATGAGACCATAATAAAGGTCGAAACGCGTCTGCAGCTGCAAATGAGTGGGTTGCCATAGGGGCTTCTAGTGATGTGGGCTAGTTAGGCTACCGGGAACTTAGTTGTGGGGGCTAGTGGTTATATTTTCTTTCATTGGGTATCGTTGTTTGGGGCCAAAAACTTGAGTTTGATATAGAAGTAACCTTTAAAGGTGCTAGGTAGAATGCATTGTATGTTGATGGATTTACTTCATGGATTTGAAGTTTTAAGCACCACTGAAGAGACTTTATTTAATAGTTAAAACATATTTGCGTTATCACTGTGTAAAAATAAACGGTGTAATTTTAAGACAAGTTTGTTACACCCAATTCATTTTCCATTAAAATCGTCTAGCTCAGGGTTTTTCTACCTTTTTTTGCTCATGGCCCACTAAAATGATAAAATATGATGGTGGCCCAATAACTTCTGCTAAAAGGTACAAAGTTAACGTGATGGCATGATTAGGGAATGCTGATGTCGCTCTCTAGTCAAGCTCTGTGGCCCACTGTTGGGCCATGGCCAATAGGTAGAAAACCTCCGGTCTAGCTAGAGCGCACTTTTTTGTACACAGATGCTCTTTTGACAGCATCATAATCTGGAGATTAGGCGCATTAACTTTTGATTCACAACATGGCCAGCAAAGAACCAATCGGATGGCCGAGTAGATAGAACATGTGCTTCTGATACAGAAGGAGTGAATTGACTGAGGGTTTGATCACTGGTCAAGTCAAACCAATGACTTAAAAATTGGTATTCACAGCTTTCCTACTAGACATTCAGCATTAAAGGGATAGTGTTAAGAAAGCCGTCAAGTTTGCTTGTGCCGTTGGGAAAAACACTTAACGAGATTCCCTTATCTAATTGCGGTAGGTAGACAGATGGCCGGCAACTCCTAAGGGAGCTCATGTAGCGCCCAATTGCTTTCTGTGATAAGTGGATAAAAATGCCAACAAATGGAAAGAAAAAAGATAGTCTGCTGTTTGCCATATTCGATGTAATAAACGTTTTAATAAGTTTCAGTTTTCTGAAGCTTTGTTCAGCACTGGTAACAGTAACAACGCATTTTGTACACTCGAGGAACAAGGCAAGCGAGCACTTACAGGTATCACTATTGAATTAAAAGTTCAACGGTATTGAAGGGAGACTGCCAAACGAGCTTGTACTGTTCTGATCAGCAACCATCTGATATAAATATCAAATGCAATAGACTCCAGCCATGAATTGAACCCGTCGCAAAGAATCTGAACCTGCGTGTGCTACTGCCAGATCATATTGCTGACAATGGCTGTTCATGCACGAAGCTGCTGGGTGTAAACAGCAATGCAAAGACAAAAGCAACATCACATGTCAGCTTAAAACTTTCCAGTATCGACATAATAGCCTGGTCCACCAGTTGGTTAAAAAACTTTGCTTTGAATCTCTTCCTCAGAAGCTGTACGATATAGATTTGCATCGTAATTAGGGATGTGCCTCGAGGAAAATTACTTGGACTCGCCGAGTAACGAGCATTCACGACGTTACTCAGCCGAGTCTGAATCCGAGTCCGAGTATCTACGACGCCAAAATATGGACTCAAAATTAGGTGAAGAACAAAAAAAAGTCATCACGTCCGTAGAAGTCCTAATTTCGACCCAAATTAGTATAAAAAGCAAAAAAAAAGGTCAAAATGGTAATGGTTTCATACTCGGCCGAGTATCAATTAATACTCGGACTCGGCCGAGTAATGCCTTATTACTCGGCCAAGTACTCGGACTCAACTCCACATATCCCTAATTGTAACTAAACATTCTCTTTTTCTATTTTCATTCTCTTTTTTTAAACTTTTTAATCGAGGAAGACCGGACCAATGTCCAATTCCTGCGCTATTTCAAAAGCACACGTTTTCAACTAGCAAATCCTTTTTCAATGGACTTTTGTATTCGGTGTCAGATTATGGTTGCTGACACAGAAATAGGGTAGGATTGAATTTAATTTACCGATCAAATGGCCGAGTGGATAGAGCATCTGCTTCTAGATTGGTAGACTCCGGGATTCAATTCCGAGTCCGGTCAAACCAATGACTTGAAAATTGGTATTCACAGCTTTTTTGGTTGACGTTCAGCATAATGGATAGTGTGAAACAAGTCGACAAGTTCGCTAGTTGTGCTGTTGGGAAAGGCACTAAACGGGATTACCCCATCTAAGTGTGGTAGACCGATGGTCGGCAACTCCTAAGTGAGCTCGTAAAGCACCCCGTCGCTTTTTCGTGATAGGAGAATAAAATTGCAAATAAATAAAAAATAAATGGACAAAATTTTAAATTTGCTCACAAGGTGTTAATGAATTTGAATTTAATTTTTTCAAAAGGAATAAATGTGAATTTAAACTTTGAAAAGTGATTGCATTCAACTATGCACCGGCTTCCTTTTTCAAGTCCAACATGCACTCTTACACAGTGTATTGTTTATGACATCATTACACAGTTTATGACGCTATTTGAAAGGAAACAATTGCAAAAAATTTTAAAACTGAAATATATAGAATCTGAGCGCAAAAAATCCCATTCAACGCGATTTGCAAAGCAAATTTTTGTTTTTGAATTAGAGCAACTTTGGGTCCTTCAAGACAATTTGGGGCCCCTTTTGGCAGTGTGAGTACCCCCAATTGGGGGGTTTGGGGGGGCGGCTGCTACGGCTCTGTGACCACCCCTGGCCTAGAGGGAGCACTGCTTTTCGTGACCTAGTATCATGAAAAAATTAGCTTCTGACAAAAAAGTAAAGGTTAAAAAATTAGCTTCTGACAAAAAAGTAAAGGTTAATAAGAAAAAAATCACCACTGCATTATGATGTCAAACTTCATAAATAAAACTCGTTACAAAAATGTATCGAGATACAAGCATCGGCGATACTGTATTGCGTACCGTCAAACGGGGCTACTTTGTTCACCAAATAGAATTTGTAAACAAGCACCGGTATTAAACCCTATTTAATACGCAAGTATCACACAAATTTCTTTTTTAGTTTTTCAACCAGTTTTATTTCCTTATCAACAATCGCGCGATACGCCTGACACAAATTATGTCATAAAACTTCCCATTACTCAAAGTTACTAAATCATTTGTAAATTTTACGCAACTAATTATTTAATTGTTATTATCAAACTGTTTTTTGTTTCTGTATCAGTCGCGCAATTCGCGACCTTTGATACTACACAATACACAATTATGACGTCATAATGTTGTTGAAGTATACTTTCGAATTTACAAAATTTTGTGTTTTCAATATTTTCACAATTTTGTAAATTTGAAACAAGTAAACTTGCCGGCTTGTTCTTCACACTGTCCCTTTTATGCTGAGCGTCAAGCAGGGAAGCTATGAATACCAATTTCAAAGTCATTGGTTTGACCCGACTCGGAATCAAACCCGAGTCTATAGCTCTTGAAGCGGACGCTCTCACCACTCGGGCATCTGAACTGTTAATTTTGATAAATAAAAGTAACTGGCTATTTTTGCGATGTGAGTCCCTTTACAGTTTTTAAAAAATTAAGTGAACAAAGTAGCCCCAACAACGTGATAACTTTGATTGCAAGATGTTCAGTATGTTAATGGCATGTTGCTCGTCACGCTTGATTGGGAGGACGGAAACATATAGATGCTTCGAAAAGTAGAACCTAGAGTGTTACGTTGCCCATGCAATCAGTGCGATAAATGTTGGCGAGGTAGAGCGAGAAAGCGAAAACCTTCCAGATTGATCAAAGTAGCCCCAGTTGGCGGTATCGGTATTGCTAAAGTGATGTTTCAAAGTATCGCATATCGGTATTGCTATAGCTCAATTTCAATGTATCGCGTATCGGTATTGCTTAACGCAAATTTAGAGTATCGTGCCCATCACTGACTGCAGTCCTCTTGGGGTCTACAAAGTACTTTCCAGGGCACTGCAAAGAGATGATGATAAATCATCCCATTGACAGATTGAATTGTGCTCGTAAATTTAATGAATGTTACTTGCTTCATTCTGCTTTTTCTTGCTCCAAATACCTGTTTGCTTAGTCCACATCACTGTTCCATCTAAGGTGCGAAATTTGAGAAAAATGAGAAATTTTGGGCAAAATTTTCCAATTTTTCTTGTAAGATTGCCGTCTGAAATGGTGATTATTGTCAGAATTGAACTAAAAGTGATCAATATTTTAGGGCAATGCAGAAGTTATATATATATTCTACAACTCGTTCTTGAGGGAAAAATTGTATCAAACTTTCTTCAACAGTTTAACCCCCATAAATCTTTGGGCAAATTTTTTATTGAAATCTATATTTGGGCAAATTAACACTTTCCATAAACTTAGAGGGAACAGTGGCGCACATAGAATTTTATTTCAAATGTCCATGTATTTAACATTAGCTACACTACTACTGGTACTTGTTGCTGCTGAACATGAATTTATGCTTAAAAACAAAGGAACGTGAGTGATACAAAAAATATCTTTGGGGACTGCATAGTCAAAATTTTAAAACAGTTTGAGAACCATTGATCTAGCCTAGTCCAAAACAATGCAGGCTGTGGAACATATGGTAGTCTTCCATTTATTGTCAAAATTTTAGATTCCTTTCCATACTTAGCAGTGGATAACGTCTAGTATCAGCCCCCAGGTTTGGTTACGGTTAGACTCTAGGTTTGGTTGGATTCTAATGTTTTTACATGTAATTTCTCCTAGTTGAAGGTTGTTCCAGTTGGTACCACAAACATTAAATAAATCTCCAGTAGTTGATTCATATATGAATCAGAAACTACCGGTAGCTTATCTGATTCAGCAAGCTTGTTCGGTTAGGGTAGGGCAAGGGTTAGGGTAGATTTAGCCTAGTTATTATTTTGCTATTGCAGCTGACGTCGCTTACGTGAATGACCCTGAAGTGGGAGAAATCATATGTAAACACATTATTTGGTTGGGCTAAGGTTAAATTTAGTTGGGGTTCAGTTCAGTTACAACCCTAACCGAACCTAATCCAAACCAAACCTAACCCTAATCAAACCTGGGGTCTGATACTAGACGTTACCCAACTAGCATATTAATTGCACATTAGCCAGTGCAGTTGTTTCAAAACAACTGACAGGGTAGACTACCAGCATATAGCCTACAGTGCTGTTTCTCAAATTTAAAGGATAGGCTAGATTACCAGTACATACTGTACTGTAAATTCTAGGGCTAAGTCACTAGCCCCAAGTCTAGATTTACGGTACCTACACTAGAAATACCATTAAGTTAATAAAAGAATAACTGTACCTGTGTACCTGTACTGTACCCTAACATTGTAACACTGAACACCAACTGTCAACACTAGTCTAGTCTACTCCTCCGAATGCGTGGCGCTGGGCGTGTGGACGTGTACAACTGCAGTGACTTTGTTCAAATAGCCTACTACAGCCTTCTTTTATTGGCAGTTTCTTTTGTTCATTGGGATTGCCTTTAATGGCAAAATAGGGATACCGATTGTCTAAAAAATAAAGGCGTGTAGTCTATTGATGAGTTGCAGCTGACGTCATCATTTTCCCGCCAAAAGCATTGGACGGCAAAAAGAGCTTCATTCTTTTATAGTGTACATGCGCTTAATATGAAAAGATGTGGGGTGAGTGGAGGAAAAGCTGGAAGAGTGTGGGGGGGTGAGTGTGGAGAAGTGTGGGGGAGGTGTGAGAAAGTGTGTTGCAAGTGTGGGGGGAGGTGGGGTGGGTGGAAAAATGTGGGGAAGGTGGAGTGTGTGGAAAAATGTGGGGGAGGTGTGGGAAAGTGTATTGGGGTGCAGGGGAAGTAGCCTAAAAAGAGGTGTGGGGGAGGTGAGGAGAGGTAGGGGTGTGAAAAAATGTGGGGGAGGTGTGAGAAAGTGTGTTGCAAGTGTGGGGGGAAAGTGTAGAGGGGTGGAAAAATATGGGGGAGGTGTGGGAAAGTGTTTTGGGTGTGGCAGAAAGTGAAAAGAGATGTGTGGAAGTGAAAAAAGGTGTGGGAAAGTGTATTGGGGTGCAGGGGAAGTAGCCTAAAAAGAGGTGTGGGGAAGGTGAGGAGAGATGGGGGGTGTGAAAAAATGTGGGGGCAGGTGTGGAAAAGTGTTTTGGGTGTTGGAGAAAGTGAAAAGAGGTGTGGGAAAGTGTGTTGGGGTGTGGGGAAGTGTGTTGGGGTGTTGCAGATGTGGGGGAAGGTGTGGAAAAGTGTTTTGGGTGTTGGAGAAAGTGAAAAGAGGTGTGGGAAAGTGTGTTGGGGTGTGGGGAAGTAATGGGGGAGAGGTGTAGGGAAGTGTGATAGGGTGTGGGGAAGTGTTAGAGGAGGTGTGGGGTGTGTAGGGAAGTGTGTTGAGGTGTGGGAAAAGTGTTAGGGGAGGTGTGGGGTGTGTGAGGAAGTGTGTTAGGGTGTGGGGAAAGTTGTGGGAAAGTGTGTTGGGGGAGGTGTTGAGATCAGCCCCAGGAATGCTCCAAGGACTGACCCGGAGAAAACTAAGGATTCTATTTTAAACAAGATTAGCTCGACCTCAAACGTCTGTCGGCCTTGAACCCGGCGAAGCTCACGTTCGTACTGCTCACAATCACGTATATGGAACGAAATACGATGTATTGCAATTGTAACAGCTCAGATTCAAAGGGGCAGTAAATCATAGATGTTTCACAACAAAATCAACATCTTATGAACCGTTAAGGATAACTTATACCTATTCTAATTCAAATAAAATAAAAACAACGTTAAATTACACCAACCAACCCAGTTACGCCAGGTCGGAGAAAGTATCATCAAAAGCTATCAGAATGCAATAAAACTAGGTCTACTACACTAACAATCTCGCGCATGGCTAAATAGGAAATACGTCTACCAGTAGGCTACTGCAGAACCACGTGCACGGAATATCAACAATTAAGAGCTAACTATCTAATCAACCAAAACATACCTGACAAGATATTGAACACTTACGTAACTATCACCAGCAATTATGCACATAAAACAGGCTACACTTTACTCTCTAACACTGCCTAGGAGATTAAGAAAGATTGACACAATCACACCATAGTTCTCTATAATATGGTTGTACAACTGTGTCACGTGACTCACTCGTCACGCATGAGTTACAAGGTACGCTCCGAATTGCTCCCAAGGAGCAGATCAGATTAGCAGTTGAAACGACATGAGGACAAGTCAGCTAGCAATGATTATAGGCCCATATATAGGAGTGTTTATGAGGGAGTGCTTATATTTACGAGGAATTGCCCATTCGCCGAAAAAATATTTTAGATTTAGTGAAATGCATTAGGTTGCTTGACATAAATTGTTTTTTGGTCATTGTTTGAGAAGAGATGAAATAGGCGGGTCAAGTAAGTTAACTGGTATGTTGTTCATGGTTATGCCAGCATAGTTCTCTGTATAATGATGCCAGTA
This sequence comes from Trididemnum miniatum, assembly GCA_964006365.1. Lineage (NCBI taxonomy): Eukaryota > Metazoa > Chordata > Ascidiacea > Aplousobranchia > Didemnidae > Trididemnum > Trididemnum miniatum. The sequence continues at coordinate 14,349,215 of OZ023232.1, read as the reverse complement.
ACATGAACTGAGAGAAGTTTAAAGGCAGCGTCTGAAGTATGGTAAAATTTGAAAGATCAGTGGCACAATCAGTCTTACATAGCCTAATTATTAGGCTACTTTAATAACAGTAATATGTAGTTTTTATTCAAATTTACCTACTCTTGTCTTTTCCAGCGTTTTGCACCAAGGATAATTCTAAATTTTAGTTTGTGATCTGTGACATTTTATAAGGCCTATCAATTTTCTGAGGATTCAAAAATGCTACGTATAAAGGAAGCAGATATTTACAATTGGGATAATCTTCCAGCTGAAGTTGTGCAAGAGTTGCTTACAGTCGAGTTTAATGAAGACACATTTGGAGAAAACGAGTCTGATTCAGATAAATTCACCAAAAGTGATACTTATCCTTTTGTGCCTGACAAATCAGCTAGTGGAGAATTTTTGGTCAGCATTTGGGAGAAGATAGTTCAACAGTTTGAGTTATCTGATTTTGGTAAAAAGAATATTAAGCAGTTGATAGCTAAATATGTTGAAAATGGCAATAAAGATCATGTAGCGAAGTATTTTTCTATTAATTGTCTTCAGTCACAGAAATATTTTGAAGAAAACCTTTTATCTGAAATAGCCACAAAGAATTTGTTGAAAATAATCAATTTGATATGCAGTGCGGAAAAAAATGTTGAAATTAGTCAAACAGCTGGAATTTCTGGGTTTGAAAACAATGCCATTCAATATTTAGGAGGATTTGTTCTTCGTAAAATTAAATCAAAATTTTCCGAGTCATCTTCATTGCTTCCATTTTTAAGTGACTCAAGCTCTCAGGGAAATTTGATAAAAATCATGGAGAAGAAGCAAGGGTCATTGTTTTGTCCTGATGAAAATTTTTTAAGTCTGCTGCATACTGTTTATTTGTTGTGCAGTCGTGAATCGTTCAAACAACCAAACCTGATTGATTTCAAAAGAGTTGATATGGCAGTACAAGGTCATCCCCATTATCAGGCATTTCAGGAACAGTTATATGAAAAACAATTGGAGTTGACACATGAAACTGTGCAAAAAATTTTAAAAGATGCAATTAGTTTGTTCATCAAAGTTCTTTCTTACACCCTAGCTAAGCAACTTTTTCATAACATTTTCAAAAAACCAACGAAGCAAGCAAAAACTTTAAGAAGTAGTTTGAAGTAAAACTATTTTATTTAGTATTTGCAGCAAGCTTTCATTAATTTATGAACCATAGTGTTTTATTATCTTCTTTTTGAATATACGTATAAACTGTTCTAAATTAGTAATGTTATAAATCAGTGGTTTTCAACCAGGGTCTGCACATCCCAAGGGTGAGTGAAGTGCCTTCAGGGTCCGTGAAAAGTTCTGAATTTACAGTACAATTTTTAACTTCATTGAAAATACTCAGTTTTGAAAATGGACATGTTGTGATTTGCTTTTTAAATAGTTTGGAATATTTTTTAATATTTGCTTTTTTGTGTATTTCTATTTAGCTGCCACCGAAACTTGTAGTGATTTATCACCCTCATTGTGATGCCCAAATGTTACATTTATCCGCGGATTAACAGTGAACGATGTGACAACGTTGTTGGATACTGTAAAGTTAATTAATTCGATAAAGCAAATGGTTATTTACTGACAAGATCAGGGGTTCCCACCCTTTTTATGATCGTGGCCCATTGTCATTTTCCAAGTTTTCCATGGCCCTCTTTTTAAAATTTTAAGTTGAAAATATACCACCAGATGGCCTAGCGATAACGTTCGTGTCTCTGGAGTGGGGGACCTGGATTCAGTTCGGTCAAATCTCGCACAGAGCTGCCAGCGACTCGCTATCGCTGTAGTAGTTTACCTATGTTCGTAGTTGTGTTGCCTAGGCGCTTAGTTGTGGAGCATCACCGCTAAAGCGTGATGCGCGTAAGCGTATGAAGCAAGTATAATGAAAAATTTTTTTTTTAAGTGGAAAATTTCATCTAAAAGGAGACTACCTGTTTGCTTACTAAACGCATTTGTTCTAAATTGTACAGTGCAGTACTCCGAATGATAGCACATGAGACTTTTATGATACCACAGAGACTTACGTCCTATCTAGCAAATTTTATCGATGGTGTGATTATGATGACAATTATTAAAGTTATTAAAAAATATCAAGAGGTTTGTTTACCAAATTGGTGAAGAGATTACAATACAATGTTTCTTTGCCTTGAGATGTGTTTTCATGAGTTTAGAATAATTTTGCCTTGATTGTGGATCACCATCGACCTATTTCTGAACGGAGGCTACGCAGTTGTTGCTCTATATTGTTTCTGGATTACGATTACCACAAGGATATCCGTTTGTAGGCCCAACAGCAAACCAAAACTGAGCAAGCAAGTAAACTCGACGCGTCATTTAATCGAAGAAAAATAACAAAGTACACTTAGCTGAGAGAAATAATAACGCCAGCCGAATTCAATGCATAATTAAAAAGTAGCCTAGAAACAATGGGTAATTTCCTTCTTGTTGCTCCACGGCCATGTCAAGCTTGCACCATCATGACGATTTACGTTTCGGCATCGGTTCGTCGCAAACACTTGTCCAAGGATTTTTACGACCATAAGTAGTATTTCCTCCTTTTATCTTTTTAATTATTTTTCTGGACACAGTATGTTGTATCGCATAGGATGTTTGATGCACGTCTGGGTTTGAACATCGTCGGCCGTGACTTCTCTGCAGATTTTCATATGACTTGTTAGTACAGTTAGTAGGGCCTCGCAAGATTATTTGAACAATATCTTAGATTGAATTACAGTTGGGGGGGCATGGCAAAAATATTATTCGTCAGCAGGGCTAGGCCAAAAAAGGTGAAGGAAGAAATTAGTACTAGCATAAGCCAAAATTATCGATAACAGAAAGTCTACCCTGCATGTAGGCCTATAAGCAAGTAGCTTATACTTTAGAAATGAGAGGAAGAATTGAAGATGGCAATACTTCAAAAAGAATAACAAGGTGGACGTTCCGGTTTGCAAAAATTTCACAAACATTTGCATCGTCACAGGGAATACAGCAATGATATATATATAACATTTTCCGAATTGTGTCAACATGCGGGCTGACCAGTGCGTTTCAGTAGACCATAAATTACTCCAATAGAAATTAGGCCTACTTACTATATTTCCAAAAAATGCCTCAAGCACATCTTGACTGCATGTCCTCAAGCAAACTTTCAAGTGTCCATGTTGCAGTAAATAGTTGGTCAATCGTATTAAATTTTTAGTCGTGAACATCAAACCATCTAAGGTTGTTTGCGCCATAATTCGTTTGGTTTCATTGGTCCTCTGTTTCACTTCCTCCTGCGGAATATAACTTAAATTTTTTCATTATTCTACGTCGTGTTCGGATGAAAGATTGATTAAAAGAGAGTTTACATGTTCAGGCATGTGTAGGGACAGTCAAATCACAAAATTACTATTATTAGCTACGAGGCCAATTGTCCTTTTCGAATGAAAAGAGGGAGGATGATTTGTTCAACCGCTCGTTTCCGTACGTTGCACATCACTGGCCCAAGTAAACACGCTAGGTTTTTGGAACGGTGGAGAGAAAATAAGCTAACGCCAGTTCTCTAACGGTTAAGCCTTAACCAAGGTAGTTAGGGAGTTTTTTGTGGTGATAGACTGAGCTCCGGTAGGAACGATAAATAGCGTGCTTTTTAGCCACTCTTTGTTCGAATTGCGATCCACCAACAGTATTGCATTGGTTTGTGATGTAGCAATGTCATGGGCCTACTCTTATCATTTATAAATCACTAGATCCCGGAGTTCATACGTAGCATGAGAACCCTAAGCCAATCTTTACAATTTAATGCTAATATACTGTAGTTGCAAAATGCTGCATCACTGTTTTCAGATGAAATAAAGTATCTACGGAAGTTAACACAACCCACCTCCCACTCCTGGAGGTAGCGGAGAAATTCGTTTTCGAGCCAGTGCAAACGTTCGTCATCGCTACTTCTTATAGGATTGCGCCATCCACAATTAACAATATCAAACCACCTATAAACCGTGTATTGTAATTAGTACGGGTAGAAACACTTTCTTTCGGAAACGCTTAAATAGGCCTACTTACGAAAGAGCCAATTGTTTTTCAACATTTGATAAGTTAGCATTAATTGAATAATTGGAGTCATTGTAGCCTACTACTGACTGCAACCCTGGCGCAAAAAACTTCCTAATATTGGAAAAGCTGCAACAAGCGAAGCACGTTTTTTATCCTATTTCATTTTACGCTTCCTCGTTACATTGCTTATCCGGTCTGTGGTAGTCGTAAGCCAAACGCAACACACAATAGCTGTAAGATACCTCAGCACTTCAAATTGACAGGTGTCGAAAAATACTTTTCCATATTAATTCTTATGCCGCGCCAAACATGATGTTCAATCGGTTACCGGAAAATCTGCTGCTTACTTAGCAAATAATTCGACGAACTCCGCTGTTCCTTGTGCATTGGGAAGCATCCTCAAACATTTACCAACGGCCCAACTAAGTATGTCTTTTGCCAAGTTAACTTTCATCTGCAATAGCAATTTTTTTACAAATATTATCAAATCTTGATTATACTAGCTCCATACCCTTATGCGTGTCATTAGTTAGCGGTGCCCATCTCCGCAACTAAGTGCCTAGGCAACCCAGCTCCTAACGTAGGCAACTGCTGCAGCGATGGCGAGCCACCGACAGCACTAAGCGAAGTTTGATTGACTCGAGAATTGAACCTAGGTCTTCCGTTCCAGGGGTGCGTATGAATTCACGAATAAAATAATGAGTCTACTTTTTGAATGCGAAACGAATAAGCTTAAGGATAAAGTCGCCACATCAGTTCATGTTAGTACACAATGTGCATCGCGCTAGCTTAGTTTTATTTTGCTAGACATTACCCTGTTGATGGACATCACCATTTTAACCCTTTTTTTCGTACGAATCTTATTTTTTGCCAGTAACACAATAGAGCAAAATTTCATGGCATAAGCCCTGAAACTTCTTTTATAAGCTTTCTGACTACACGCTATGGGCTACCAGTACCAGTTTGGATTTAGCTGTTCTGTTCTTCTGCGTTATATTCGGTATGCAAACAAAAAAATGAGAAATAAACAAAATATCTATTTACTATCATACTTGCTCGCCGTCAATGCATGCCAGTAACTGGTAGAGAGAACTATGCTTAGGCTACTTAATTTTATCAACGTTTAAGCAGCAGAATCAGATCTAACTAGAAAAATTGTTTTGGCACTTTCACTTCAAATAGTTTTCACTTCACTTCAAATACTTACTTTTGTGTAACTGTTTAAGCTCACATGATCTAGAGATAAACGGCATTGCTGTACCAATAAACTTTTCTGCTCTAGCTTAACCAACTCAACAATGTCACCCCACAAAATATCTTTTCCTCCCTTGCATAAATATTTCGTTCCGCCTGGCTTTGATGAATACAAAGCATTTCGTGTCGTCTGAAATACATCAGTTTGCATCAAGATATTACTTTTTCAAGGTAATGCATACATTTTCAATGTCGGTTGTATGAGAGTTTAATGTACGACGAAGCGCAAAGTTGATCGAACGTCTGCTTTGATCAAGGGTTCAGTGTTTAAATTCTACCGAATCTGCCGCACCGTTAGCTTGATGATATTCAGGAAAACTGTAGCCTAAATGCTTCTAATCAAAAGACAAACCTTTAACAAATGAGAAGGATCAGAAATAAGCAGAACTGGTCTTTCCGGGGCATATGGATTGGAAGCCACGTGACCATTGCCAGATGGAAGGTCACCGGAGATGAGTTTGAAAAACTTTCGGTTGCTTGGGTGACCATCACATACAATGGCTAAAATAGAAGCGCCTCTACATTCGCATTCACCCAAAATCTCCCAAAAGAGCAAAGAAAGGATATACGCAGGAGTGCTAGCAGTCGGGTACCAAGCAACGGGAATTGAAATTCGGCCATCGAATGAGCGCAAGTAGAAAACTTCAAAACAAAATAATCGTTAAGACATTCGCGGACCGATTGGTGAAATAATACCAGTCCTACTCTAATGATGGACAACTTTCTGGTCGAGGTAGGCGTCCAACCACCGAAGTTTGCTGCTATAACAATTATTCTGCCCTAACCTGCACGTAAACAATTAGGAGCATTTGCGCATTACAGGTTTCTGGCTCTACCTTTTCGGCAGAAATGACGACCTAAATCAAAGTAACCGTTTGGGCTAGCTGCAATGTAGCTCTAAACCCCATAAAACATCTCGTAAACAAGAAAACAAGGTGGACTGCCACATTTGGAAGACTAGAGTTTCTTGCAAACAATGATAGAAGGTACGATTGAGGGAAAACGAACAAGAAAGTTAGTTATAATGTTTAATGACGAAACGCCTACCGCGAAAAGGCAGATTACCCATGGTGATTAATCCAACATAATTGATACGCTTAAATGGCTGTATATCTTGACAACAATCAAGGCTTTATTTTGGCTAGCATAAGGTTACTTACCAAGCACGCAAGAAGCTATTTGTGGCATCTGAGGCAATTCGTCGCCAAAGTAGACAAATCCAACCAGTTTTCCGTCTTTCATGACTAAATTTTCTTTTACTAAAGCAATGCAAAAATATAAAATTACTTAGGACAATAGTCTTTTGAGGTTGTGGTTGAAATAATGTGCACATAGTCGTAACGCCAGACTACTTTGCCAGTATGAAACTTAGGGTGCGTTCACACTCAGAGGTTTATGCTCCGATTTTTCAAAAGTTAAAAATCGGAGTAAATTTTTGAAAAGTTAAAAATTGGTGTGCTAGCACTTTGCGATTTTTGCTCCGATTTTAATTTTTCAAAAATCGAAACATAAACCTCTAATTGTGAACACAGTAACGCACGTCGCACGCGCTGTTCGGTTTTAAGTAAACACTACTTACTCTTCATTTCATCCAAAGCTAAAAAGCAATGCAGCTGCTTGGCCAAGTCAGCACTGGCACTGACACGACTGATTTCGTCCAAAGCCTGAACACTGAGTCCTGGCGTAGAAGAGATGTTGTTTCTAAAAAAATACGTGAAAATTTACTGTAATGAAAGAAATTTCAACTTACGTTTCATTAATCACTAACCTGTAAGAGGCTATAGTAGCACGATTCGGCAAAGCTAGTACTCCACTAGTTGTAAGGTGCAAATAAGCTGCGGGTGATCGATGGTACAATTCAATGGACCATCTCACAACATCAGGATGATACCTACAAAATTACTTGTAATGCTTAAAAACGAAGCTGAATCATAACTTTGGGGCTAACAGAAATAATACGCATTGTATATAACCAATAAGCAAATGCCGCACAAACGCCATATCTGTAACACATGCTTTAATTCGCACGATTTAATTGATACGCATATGCACCAAACTCACCTACGACCATTGTTGGTGGTGTCAGCATACTTAATCTGCTCATTAAAAAACATCCGCTGCCAAGAATTTAACTTTTCCTTATCTTTGGCGAAGATAGTCTGCAAACACAATACGACTAGGAAAATGCAACAACCAAGGCTTGTGATTGAGACTATACATCAATCACTTACTACTACATCTTTACTTACTATGTTATGGCTTTGTTACAACTTTTGCGTAATATCTTCGATAAAATAAGTGTATATAGATGTTAACTCACAACAAAAGTTGAAGGGTCTTCTTCTGAGATCAATAGGCCGTCATCGTTAACGGTTGCACTTTCGTTGCCACTCGTCATTCCAGTATCGAAATCACAACCACTTGGGGAATAAGCAGACTACAAAGAACCACTGGTTAAAAATGGTCTAGCCATACAGTTACAGGTTACCATCAATGAACAATATTTTTAACCACGGAGCATAAGCACTCTTTTTTGGCTATGCAAGCAGCCTGTTAACTTCATTTGCTAGTCACACATTACTAAAGAACATATATGTAATAAAAATGTAAGTTTATGGGAAAACATTTTGATACACAATTAGCTATAAGAAACAATGACTAGCCTACTTTTCGCCAACATGATAGTGGAGAACTGTAAACATACTAGAACTTTAAACACGCAGTCCGTTTTAACTTCTGCACACTTTTCAGTATTGGAAAGTGACCAAACATAATTAGACACACATGCGGTATTACACTGGTTTACTAAGCAATTACGCACGCTCTTCACTACCGATTTTGTACCTACCCTGGAAGCTGTTGAAACACATTCTTGTTCCATCGCTGCATACTGTGCACAGGATGCACATTTATTCATTTCATCACCCATGCAAACTATGCAGAAAAAGTGCACGATATATTTTTCTTTGTATTTAGAAGAGAAAAAAGAAATTTAGTAAACTTACACAAAGTGCAATGAGTGGAATGGTATGTGTTAACCAAAATGACTTTCCGATTATTTGATTTTAACACAGGATGCTGGCATAACTTGGTAACATCTGAACACTCATCAACACCTCTGCAAATGCGAATATTTTCGATGTCACCTAAATATATCACATATTATGTATATACATTATATACTAGTAAACATACAGCAAAGCTGAATCAATTTATTGAATTTTAGGAGTATAATCCTTTCACCATCAAATTGTATTGGCTGATCTAATGCAAATCATCATACAACATTTGACTTACTCAAAAAAGAATGCAAAGTAGTAACCAACAAATGACTTATATCCAACGAAGAAAAATCAACAGGCCATCCATATATTTCTAAGCCATCAAGTGCAAGATCATCATCCACTGTAACCCTAAATTACCGTTGTGCTCAATCGAGATTATAGCGCATGATAAAATATAAAACTAAACACGCAGTAAATGACTGTGGAAAGCTGTAGTTACATAGGTTACCGTACTAAGCCTTTAGTGACACATTATGCAATAATATCAATATTAGGGACAGGTATATCTGTTGTTAGCTTTATGCGATTGTAAACTGATCAAATGCGATGTTGCATAGCTTATTAACCATCAAACCGTAATATCAATAAACCAAGTTAAAAGATTTTACGATAGGCCTAGAGTAATTTGCCCAATGTCGCATAATTTTGAATTATTTTTAAAATTTGAAAAACTATTTGCAAGTTATATAATATACAGGTAAGTTATGTAGTTGCAACTTACTTTATTTTGGGAATGAGTTCATCAGTTTCAAACCACAAAAATGTAATACTGTTTTGAGAATTACTCATAATCCATTTGTCTGCAAAAGAAAACGAATCAAATACAATGGATAAAATTTTTTATGCAAAGACACCACTTATGTACTGTTTAGAAACTGTAATTGGGCCTTTATCAGTCACCAACCTAATTTTCATAAACTATGAAGTTATGTCCTTTCTGGCCTACTGAAAGGGAGTCATGACGACATCCTCTTGTAGGGTCGGAGGCTATAACAGCTCTCCATCACCAACAGCTGCAACGCAACTCCAGTAAGACGTAACCGTAGAGCGGGACAGCGCTGTTTCGACTACTTCAACCTATTGCAACAGTCACAAATAGATCTTGTACTTTCATGTGAAATATATAATGGCAAAATAACTCAAACGGAACTTTGACAAATTCACGTCATTCATCTTATAGCTTATATGGTTATGCCTTAATTTCTGTTGAAATTTGATGTTATTCCAGTGTCAACAAAACATGCTGATAGATAATGATGATCACACAATGAACTACCACATACTTAAACTTGTGTTGAGGTACATATCCTGAGCGGCTAATACTCTGATTTTGATGTATAGGTTTTTGCGCAAATTTTACCTTATTGATTCGTAGGTACATTTTGTTTTGTGATTTTGCTTTATGCCACATTATTTATTTGTAAATATTCAATACTTCTGATTTGCTAAGATGTCCATATTAATATCATTCCCATATATCATATCATTTCTATATTAAATTCTCCCTTTCGTACCTAATATGTATAATGACAATGATGTTCATTCTTTTTTTTTTTCTTTTCTTTTATCATTTCATAATTTTTATGAAATGGGTACTGCTCAACTTATATACGATGCATATGTATTAAAACAATAATTAATCAACACATAAACTCCAATGAAAGAAATCTAAACTTTTTAAACAATTTACAAACACAAAAAATCACCTCTTGTAGCAGAAGATAATTTGTTGTAAGAACTTACGACATCACTTAATTTGCCATGTCGAATAGGTTGATCCAAATCTCGCTTACATGGTGGTTTGCGAGTTTTGCTTTCATAGATCACATTAGATTTGGGTAAGTTCTTGCATGGTACAGCACCACATTTTAAACGTTTTCGGAGGCTTTGCCCTATAGTAAGTATATCTTCTTCTTTGAAATGTTTTTCACAGATAGCTGCTCTGTAACATACAACACAGCATAAAAATAGCATATATATTGTAGCAAAGTATTTGAAAGAAACTGGTACTGTGAAAAGGTAATCACAAAAAAACTGAGATATACCATAACTACTCATCAAAATGAGTTATTAAAACTTTTATTCACATTATTTGTACTTCGAGGCTTTTTGAGCAAATCTTTGCTTCAAGAAAGAATGACCGAAGAATTATTGTTTTATCTTCTTAGAGTTGGTGCAATTATATTGAAGATCATAGTTGGTTCCAAGCTCAGAAGCTGCCACCTTGAGATTCATCACCAACCCTGTCTCTTGCTGCAGAGGATACAGATGCGATAAACATTCAACTCAAGCTGTTGCCCTTTCAACTCCAAATAGAAAAGCGAGATTGGAAAATAAATGAACAACTTTTACACTTAAGCAAACTTGCACTAGACAAAATCTTAAAAGAAACATTACTCAAATCAGCAGGTTTTAGGATTACCAGTTATTGTTGCTTTAAATTTGAACTTACGTCTCTTTTTTCAACATATCCTTGATACAATCACCCTTGCTAAAGTCTCTCAATGAGAGAATAAATTTTGTCAGGGTTAGGCGATGTTTTTCTTCTTCATTTGTTTTCGCTAAATCTGGGCGATGGATTGCAAAAAGTGCACGCTTTTCACTACCAGTACCGGTACTACTTCGTTTACGTTTCGAATAATTACATCCAGGCACAGAACAATGCGTGGCACCAACCATCACTGTTAAAATGTCAAAAGGATCACAGCAGTTTGAACTAACTAAAACAAAATCTAGACTATGATTGATGCTTTTCACTGAAAAATATATAAATACAAATAATAATAATAATAATGTTTCTTCAAAAATAAAAAGATAGGCTAGAAAAAGATTAGCTTCTCAGCAGTTTCCTCATCTGAAAAAAGCCCAATTGCGACTTATTAAATAACTCAATTTTTTTTACGAAATTTATCACTTAGCTCTAAACTTAGCTATAACTGATAGCCACCCGGGTAACGTGTACGGTCAGCCGTCATTATGGACAGCTGCTAATACTTTAGCAATAATGACGGCCGAAAAGTAACGTTACCCAGCCACTCTACCATTTCACTCTTCGTGATATTAACCAGCGGCAGAATTTTTTGCACATTTATTGTCAGCGATCCTAGAACCTAGGCCTAGTTATCAACTCATTCTACCAGGCTCTATATTCTACTCATCAACTAAATCCTCGCACAGGCTAATAATAACTTCTGTTCTGTAGCCTAAAACCATAAACACACCGCCGCAGCAGCTGCTCGCAGACAAGAGACGGTAGTTAACTAGTCCAGCTGTCTAGTTATGCTGCGTTGCTGTACTGAAATATCGTGGGAATTCTACTTCCGTACCTCTTCATTGAAGCGTGACAAGATAAAAGAGAGAGAAAGAAGAAAAAGAGTTGTACAACCATATTATAGAGAACTATGATCACACGCTCACTTGGAACTATCTACCAAACAGCCATTTAACCAGCAAAACAAGATCGTCATAACAACATTACGCAAATGAGAGCAGTGAACCGTAAAGAGGTAAAATTGACTAAAATTTAGAAAGAAGTTACAATTCTCACTGTGACAGGAGGTGTGGGAAAGTGTGTTAATATGTGGGGGAGGCATGGGAAACCCCAACACCTCTCACAAAATCTCCCCACAGCCTCCACACCTCCCCTAACACTTCTACACAGCCCCTACACCTCCCCAACACTTCTCGACATCTCCCCCACATCCCAACACGCTTTCCTACACCCCCCAAACTTTCCGCGACACTTTTCTACACCTCCCCCACACCCCAACACACTTCCCCACACCCCCTACACTTCTCCCCACATCTCGCCTTACCTTACCCACACTTCAACACCCTTTTCCATTCCTCCCCCAAAACTTTCTCACACCCAAACACTTTCCCACACCTCCCCCACACTTTAATTCCCACACCCCGTCACCTCTCCCACACACTTTCCAACACCTCCCCCCACACCTCAACACACTTCTCCACACCCCCTACACTTCTCCTCACATCTCCCCTTACTTTCTCCACACCCCAACACACTTTCCACACCTCCCCCAACATTTCCCAACACTTTTCCACACCTCCCCCCACACCCCAATACACTTACCTACATCTCCCCTAACACTTCCCTACACCTCCCTCCACATCCCAACACACTTCCCCATACCCTCAACACACTTTCCTATACCCCAACACTCTTCCCCACACCCCCTACATTTCTCCCCACATTTCCCCCTTACCTTCCCCACACCGCAACACACTTTCCCACACTTCCCCCCAAATTTTTTCATACCCCCCAACACACTTTCCCAAACCTCCCCCAACACTTCCCTACACCTCCATCCACACCCCAACACATTTCCCCACACTCCCAACACACTTCGCCACACCTCCCCAACACTTCTCTACACCTCCCCCCACACGCCCTACACACTTCCCCACACTCCCTACACTTCTCCCCACCTCCCCCTTACCTTCTCCACACCTCCCCCACACCCCACACTACACCTCCCCCAACACACTTCCCCACACCCCCTACACTTCTCCCCAACACGCTTTCCCAAACCTCCCCGACACTTTCCTACACCTCCCCCCACACCCCCAACACTCTTCCCCACACCCCCTACATTTCTCCCCACATTTCCCCCTTACCTTCCCCACACCGCAACACACTTTCCCACACTTCCCCCCAAATTTTTTCATACCCCCCACACCCCAACACACTTTCCCAAACCTTCCCCAACACTTCCCTACACCTCCATCCACACCCCAACACATTTCCCCACACCCCCAACACACTTCGCCACACCTCCCCAACACTTCTCTACACCTTCCCCCACACCCCCAACACACTTCCTCACACCCCCAACACACTTCCCCACACCCCCTACACTTCTCCCCACATCTCCCCCTTACCTTCTCCACACCTCCCCCCACACCCCCAACACACTTTCCCACACCTCCCTTATATTTTCCCCACACCTTCCCTAACACTTTTCCACACCTCCCCCCACACCCCAACACACTTTCCCACACCCCCACATCTCCCCCAACACTTTCTTACATCTCCCCACCCCAACACACTTCCCCACACCTCCAGCACACACTTCCCTACACCTCCCCCAACAATTCCCTACATCTACCCACACTTCCCCACATCTCCCCTTACCCACACCCCAACACACTTTTCCACACTTACCCCACATTTTTCCACACGTCCCATCCCCCCACACACTTCCCCACACTTCTCCGCACCCATCTCCCACACTCTCCCATCCCTTTCTCCATACACCCCACACCTTTTCAAAGTAAGCGCATGCAGCGGACACTATGAGAGGTGACAGAAAAGACCTTTCTGCCGTCCAGTGCCTTTGGCGGGAAAATTCCGTGACGTCAATGCAACTCATCAATACCAAAATATGTTATCAAAAATATACCAAATATATACCAAAATTTCGAAAAAAAATCATCAGTTTATTTGCAAAAACGAAAAATAAGTATTGCATTTTTGAATGACATAATTAATTTCTTGCTCAATCTCCCAACAGAAGTATTGTTACACTGAACATTTTACACTGAACACTGAACTTCACAATTCTCATATAACATATTGCTTCAGAAAAAGAAAATTCTAGAGCTTTTGCCTCATTGGCACATTGTGCAAAAAAATCGTCACTAGTAATGTTGCCAATTATGTAAAACTGCATTGCTCAAATCCGTAGAAAGGATTTATTAGGTAATCCGACAATTAAAGAGCTTTCTAGTAATCTTCAACATGTCAGTTATATTAAATTTCTGAAATATACCAGACGCAAAAAAACACTACCAAAAGGCATAAAAATATACCAAATTTAAGGACATATACCAAACCATAATTTCACCTACCAAACTGTCCAAAAAATATCCCAGATTTATGAAATATATCAGATTTGTGAAATCTGGTATATAAATATACCAGTTGGCAACACTGATCCTTAATCACACGCGTCTTTGCTATGCAAAAGTACGCCGCCTATCTGGATCACTACTTCGGATAACTGGATCACACGCTAAAACATGCTTTTGCCACGCAGTGATTATGCGGGTAAGCGGGTAAAGGTAAAGGCACGAGACAGCGGGTGCAAGTACAAATTGTTAAGACCAATTGCGGCCCATTACAATTTTCAACCATGAATGATTAAACGCTGTTAGAGGACATACATAACAAACAACACGCATACACTTAACCCTTCGCGCTTCTTTATCAGCCGAGCGCGTGGCGGGAAGCTGCGAATACTATTTTTAAAGTCTTTAGTATGACCTGACCGGGAATAAAACCCAAGTTTCCCGGCTACCAAGCGGACGCTCTTAAACGATACACGAGTCACAAGCGGGTAAGCTACTGATGAACCAAAAACAATAGGAAGATTTCGAGTCATGTTCTCACAGCAGACTTGAAACAGTTGTCTCTGTGTCGTTTTTTTCCGCAGCATTAACTTTTTTTTACAATAAAACAACTTGTCTTCGATGACTTGATCTTTTTTTTAAATACGCAACTTTTTGGCTAATTGGATCAAAAGCTCTCTGCCCGAAGTGATCCAGTTAAGCGGAGTCTACTGTATTAGCAATTTGGTGTTCAAGTACTAAACATCGCCCTCTAGTGGTGGAATTGAACACCAACTGTTTCAGAGAGTATAAAGAAACACGAAGTAGTTTCAAATTGAAGATTTTCTCGAAGACCTATCAAAAAAGCTAAAACTTGTCATTAATCATGCATGAATTGCGATAAGGGCGCGGTTGACTAACAATTTGAAAACTTGATTTTTTGCGTGTGTTGTTTCTACGCACGCTTCCCTTAATCTTCGAAGCTTGGGTCTTGGGTCCTTCGATTAGAGATGGCATGGGCCGCTAAGAGACTCGCTAACGAGCCGTTGACCAGTCTTTTTACTGGTCCGCTAACGGCCCAGTTCCATTTGTGTTTTTTACTGGGCCGCTAACAATTTTTGAAATTCCTTAAATTTGTTTAATATGATTAAAGGTTCATAAAAAAATGGGCTTTGGGCGGGCTGGGCCAAGGGCGTAGCCAGAAAAAAATTGAGGGGGAGGCCAAATTTTGTAACCTTTAAATCTGACGTCATTTACTTATAGCAGCAATGCAGCGAATTTTCCTCATATCGATGAAAACATAAATTTAGTGGAATTTCTTTCTAAGTCGTAAACTGATCGCTAAATTATGCTAAAATTTTAACTTTTTCTCCAAAAGAGTCACTTGGTAATAATTTTTACTAGGCAATTGTCACACACTACGCTGTTGACCCAGACACGAGGTGCGTAGCGAGAAAGTTAAGAAGGGGGAACATAATTTCCAAAGTTTTTTTCAAGCGTATTTTTTTTTCGGCAGAACTAAGCTAATTTTAAGCTGACTGAGAAACAAGAGAAGTTCCAGGGGGGTCCGAGGGCGTGCTCGCCCAGTGGCGTAACAAGGAGGGGGCGCCCATGGCTACTTTTCAATTTTTTTTTATTAAAAAAAATGGATGGACCATATAGGCGCACGCAGCTAGGGGCCGGGGGCCACGGTGCCATGGCCCCAACTTTGGCCCTGTCATTGTTGTGGATACCAATACGTGTTATTAAAATTTCAGACACCGGTGTGTTCTTTTTCGACAAAAAAACTTTGCTAAAATGAGTGTTTTTCTTGTAAAAACCCTAAAAATCCGCTGAAGGCTGAGGGCTCTGCTCCCAGACCCCCTTGGCCTCCGGCGGCTGGGGGCTTCGCCCCTAGACCCCCGCTTGTAGCTTCCCTCTGTCAGAAGCGTAGCGTAGGGGGGGACAGTGGGGTACATATGTACCCGGGCGCCAAGGTACAGGGGCGCCAAAATGGGGCGTGCAAAAATTTCACAACAAGGGTAAAAAGCCGATCACAAGCAAGATTGCACCGGCGGCAGACATCGTCTGATAGTAGTAGACTGGTATGCATTGTAGGGGAAGGTGGGGCAAAACGGGACACGGGGAAAAACGACAGTAGCGTAGCGAGGGGGCAAGTGGGGGCACGCGCCCGTAGGCGCACCACCTAGGGGCGTACCAAGAAGTTCTTTTCATACTCTTTTTTTGACGTATTCACATAAATTTTAAAAACTACTTCGTGGATTACTGTATTGTAACGTATGCTGTTCGCAAAGGATTCAAATCACGCCTTACTTCCGACCACAAATCGCGCACCAAAGGGGCGCACAAAACAGTGATTTTATACACTTCAGTTTCGACGTAATCTTTTAAACTTTAAAACAATCAATTTCTTGCAATGCATCTGACACCTGTATATGCTTTTGGCAGAGAAGTGAAATCACTCTTTACACCCGATCACAAATCGCCCGTTTACTCTATTATGACATCACAAAGAGGTTTGAAACTGCGCGTACATAGTTATTCGACTTTGCAGCAATTAAACAGAAGGAAATAGAACTCTACTAGAAGAAAAGTAAAGAAGAGATAGGTATCTACAGTATTAGATTTTCATTATTTTAGCGTTAGATGGATGCTAAAGATTGTTGGTAAGTCGATTAAGAAACGCGTATAGGCGCTCGCTGTAATACTGTGCTAAACCCAGTGGTGTAAAGTAACGAAATACTTTTACTTGAGTAGTTTTTTTCGGTAACGAGTACTTTTTTGAGTAATTTTTTTTTGGCTATTTTTACGTTTACTTAAGTACTTTTAGTATAAAGTAACTCTACTTGGGTAGTTTTTATTTTGGAAAAGTAGAAGTAGTTTACTATTGTGGCATTTGAATTACAGTACAGTCTCGCCTTGAAATCTCTCGTTGCGCCTAAAATCTGTATTTATACTCCAATTCTCCATTATTCAACTCCATAACACTCGGTCTCGTCATCGCCATGAAAACTTCACTCCATGCGATAAGAATTACGCTGTCGCCTTTGATACTAAACGTCATGCAGGAAGCTATAAATCCCAATTCTTAAGTCATTGGTTTAAACCAACTCTGAATCGAACCCCGATTCTACCGTTCCAGAAGCAGACGCTCTATCCAATCGGCCATCTGGGCGGTAATAATTTCTTTCGGTTCACCATTTTGCCACGTTCAAAGCAAGTCCATCATCACCGCATCGGCAAGTGTGTAGTTGACACTTTAACGTTTGAAAACGCTATACGAGTACTTTTACTTGAGTAGTTTTTAAATGACCACTTTTTTACTTTTACTTAAGTGCTTTTTTCAGTCAATACTTTCTACTTTACTTCGAGTAGTTTTGCCGTCAGTAACAATACTCTTACTTAAGTACTGTTTCAAAATACTTTTTACACCACTGGCTAAACCTACACCACAGTGATCCTAAACTTTTTTAACCAATAGGCCCTTTCTGATAATACAGCGGACAAGTGCCGATCGAAGCATTAACTAAACTGAAGCTTTGCCTCAATGGCTTTTCTGGGTGTTTTCTTTTGCAGTTCGTATTGTTTTGCTACCGTGATTGCTTTGTAGACTGTGATTTCCAATGCGGATATTTTGAGTATTTGACAGCAATCACAGAATGAGAAAATAGGAAAAAATCTGGCAATTTAGGGGCTGCGAAGCGCAGCCCCGTTGCTGCTGCTGAGATAATTTAGTTACAAATGTGAAAGAATTGCAGTATCGTAGGAAAATATTGCAGCTGAGCGCTTGATTGCCCTATATGAAATGCAATTCCGTTTTCTAGATAGCCTTTTTTTCAGATCGACGGTCAAACTTCTTGTTGAGATTTTGAGCGAAAAAGCTTTGCAGTTTGATGTGGGCAGCTTTCCCCAGTGTGGGCCCCTCGCCGACCGTTGGGATGCTGTCGTCTCCATAAAAGAAAAGAAAGGTCTTCACCCACAATTCTCTGCCCTTAAATGGAATCTTGGTTCCCTTGACCGCTAAGTGGTCTCCAAAAAAAAAGGTCTTCATCCGAAATTCGGTGACCTCAAATGGAAACCGGGGACCCTTGACGGCTATGTGGCCTCTCCAAAAATAACAAAAAGGTCTTCTACCATAATTCGGGGCCTCCAAATGGAATTTGGGGCTCTTCGACAGCTAAGGGAATCTCTCACCACACTACTTTGGGACCTCTATGATGGGCCCCTAAAATGCTCTTTCATGGACTCCTACACACCCATGAGCCCGGGGCAGATTGCCCCCTGTAATACCCAGCCCCCCTCTTTTAAGCCCTGGATGGGGGGGTCCTGTAGTGTGTCTTTTGTATCCTTGACATTCAGTTGGGACGATCTATTCTACAGTATTAGAGCAAAAAATGTAATTTTGGCCAAAAGCTGCCAATTTCGTTCTGCATCTCTCTCCACAATGTCTTCTGATTGTACTCAAGGGATTGCATGTGATAAGTTTTCACCGGCCCGCCTCTGACTCAGAAAAATTGCCGCACCGTTAAATAAAATATCTCTAATTTCTGAAAACAGATCAGCGTTTTTAGAGTTTACATTGTTAGCGATTTAAGTGGTAGGAAGATTATGCCAAAAAAAGAGAGTGGAACTCAGAGTCGAAAACGGCGAGCCCAATTTGAAGCGTTTTTGAATGAATCTAGAAAATTTATGAAAAAAAAATTTGAAAGTAGTGGCTATGCAAAAAGACAATCGGCCGATCTACGAAGACAAGGTGAATCTGCTGGTACAGATAATCATGGAATTGTAAAACACAGGGGGCGCAAAATTTTTGTTTGCCCCGGGGCGCAGGACACCCTCGCTACGCCACTGCCCTCTGCCAAATTTTGAATGCGTCTCTAATTTCTCCACTCTTCTTCGTTTCTTGCTTTGTTAATCTTTCTCCTTCGTTGTTCTTTTCCAAACTGCGAATCATTAGCAACTCCAATGAAACACCAAATTTCACTGTCATTTTTATAATTTGTGCAAAATTCAGAGTGAAAGCAGGGGCGCAGAATTTCTTTTTGCCCCCGGGCGCAGGGTACCCTAGTTACGCCACTGTGCTCGCCCAGAATAATTTTGAAAATTCGCATGTTGTAGGCTTAATGGCAATATTTTATTGCTTTTTGAATAATTTTCACGCAAATTTTGTTTTAAATTTTTTGGCCCTAATTTTGAGTGCTTCGCCAAATATGATGCATTTTATTCGCACATTTTCGGTTATGCGTGCTTCAGGCGCAAGGCTTACAGGAAGTTAAAGTTATCGAAGAGTTTCGAAATTATGGAAAAATTTTATACATCAAAAACATTTTTGAAAATGCCTGGTGGGAGGATGCATACCCCTCATCCTACCCCCTGGATCCACCCCTGGCCACAAGCTACAGAAACCATCAACAGAGTCTGGCATATTTCGGTCACTTGACGCCATTAGGTTTGTTCTTTTTAACTAAAAGGCAGAGTCAAAAAGGGGGGGGGGCATGGCACGCCGAACGCGTCGGCCTTCATTATTTTACTTGTTGAAAGTTAGAAAGCGACGAGATTAGTGAGCGTATAACAAAGATAAGGTTACTAAGTTAGTAAGGGGTCAGCACGTAAGATAAAGTCGAAGTCAAAGTTCATCAAGTTTTGATTCAAGTTCAATGCTTATATCAATTGACGAAATTACGCTCAGAAGTCCATTCGCCGTCGCTTTTCACCAGCCATTGTTGCTAATATTCGATTGGCCTTTTCTCATCTACCCTTTCTTGATGGCAATGAAGCACGCACAATTCTGACAGGTGATCGGAGGCCATAGCCGAACGCAACCAAGTTTTTTGCTCGTTTCATACACGAAAATAACCGTTCAGCCTCCACGGTTGTTATGGGCAGCGTCATAATAATGCGATTTTACTGATCTGATACAGTTTTATGGAAAAAGGCTTGAATACAATTTAACTTTAATTGTGACGCATCGCGCAGTTACGGAATTTTAAGGAAAATACTCCCATTGGTAGATACCGTAGATTAAACTTCTTGATCAAAAAAGCGATGTTTTCACAGCAGCTGCGTGCAACAGTGCGTCGTATTACTACAAAAGAGCGCTCAACGGGACGTTTATTCCTTCCAATTACCAAAACGTGTTGTCTGTACAGTACATCACTCGCCTGCGACGTAACAGAAAAACTTCGGCATTCGGCGATGTTCAAAAAATTTCAAAGTATAAGAATGTGTAAAGCCACACCCGACTCCCCTTCCCTCACCAACATAACTGCTTGAAATCAATAACGATTACTTACATCAGAGGCGCAAAAAGCTTCAAGCTTTTGCTTTGTTAAAGATAGTTTGTAATTTGATTTAAATTTCAGGGGGGGAGGGGCATGGCCCCTTTGGACCCCCTGGCTACGCCTATGGGCTGGGCTTTATTTTTGGTATGAGTTGCCGGCAGTGGTGGGCAGTAACGAGTTACAATTGTAATTCGTTACTGTCACGAAGTACTTTTTGAGCAACGGTAACGCCGTTACATTTGAAAAGAAGTAACGAATTGCGTAACGAAATTACTATATTGGCAATATTTCAAAGTTACTAGTAACTCGTTACAATGCGCTTTGTATTAAATGAAAAGTTAAAATGATAAATTAAGCAAATGTCATTTTTCTGTGGACTTTCGGAACGATTTCACTTTATGCGAATGAGTTTGAGATGTAAACAAAAAAGGTTTGTGAGTGATGGACAGAAAGTCCAGACCAGACTCCAGCAGTCAGCACCTTTTGAAAATCTTTATTCGAAGCGACCTGCAGCTGCTGGAAGTGTAAAGCAGTGGTTCTTAAACTGGGTTCGACTGAACCCCAGGGGTTCGGTGAGGCTGTAGCAGGGGTTCGGCTAAGATCAGAATAAGTTTTTGCAAAAAGGCATACAGTTGTAGTAAATGACTATCTCTGCGTGGAATGATGCATTCCCCCACCATACTCTTTCAACGCTGTTTTTGATGAATACAATTTTTCCATAATTTCAAACCTATTTGATAACAATCATCTTTACGCCATAAGCACGCATAAATCGAAAATGTGCGAACAAAATGTATCATATTTGGTGAAGGACTTAGAGTTAGAGGCAAAAACATTAAATAGAATTTGCCATAAAAATTGTTCAAAAAGCTCTAAAATGACCATTACAGTGTCTAAATTTTTGAAAACTTTCCGGGGAAGCATACCCCCGGACCCCCCTAGAGCCATATTTTTGTTCCTCAATTTGCTTCAAATTAATTTTCCGGAAAAAAATACGCTTAAAAAATATAAAAATTTTATGCCACCCTCCACCGCCTTAAGAATATTCTGAATACGCCCCTGACGTGAAACATTTTCAAAGAGCTTATGCTTTTTTCCGGTTTAGACGTCTAACGTCTTTGCACTCATTTAACATTCAACCTAATTCATAACTGCATCCCCCACTAAAATTTTCTGGATCCGCTCCTGGTTATAATTAAGGGTTCGATGTATGCTTGCATGACACCTGTTGGGTTCGATACTTCCGACAAGTTTGAGAACCACTGGTGTAAAGTTTCACACTTTGCAACAAAACGAAGAAACAAAAAATACAACAAAATGAGAAAACGATAAAGCGACAAATTTTTTTAATGTCTTTTATGCGAAGCAGAAAGTTTTTTGAAGCCCTTTCAGAGTTGCCACATGCGCTACCTTTCCGCCAGATACCGGTATATTCTTTTTAAATTTCTCCGGCGGGCGAAATATTCTCTATGCGGTTGAGAAAATTATTGAAAGGGTTTGAAAAAAATACTTCGCCGATTTTAAAGATTCACAAGGCTTGATTGATGAAAAATATATGATCAAGCTCAAGCAAATTTGTTTTTTCACCAGTTCAAAATGACTTGTGTTTGCATACTGTTAATTGTTAGTTTAAAATCTTTGGGTAGATCTTTTACATTATAAGTAGGGCCTTTTTTTGACCTAAAAAATTATATTTTTGACTTTATTTTAGTAAAATTTTGACTTTATTTCGACTTAACCGCTTCCGCGTATTATTTATGTCTTGTTGTACTTTATTAATTAAATATGTTTTATAATCTGCAATTTACATAAGTTTTTAAAGAAAAAGGTAGTTTCGAACATTTTCTCAATTACTCAGTGTTGAAGCTAATGCAATAAAGCGACGCATGACGTTAAAACCTAGGATAACGAGCCATTGTGTGCACCGGTATCAATTAGTGTGTAATACAAAAATTGCGTAGCTTTCGTAACTGTACTGTACACTCGTCGTCGTCGTCGTTTGGCGGGGCATCTCTTCCAAGACAGATGGAAGGACCAAGGCCGAGGGTTTATCCTTTTACCACCCTGGCCACCAAAACTGCTTGGGTCAGATGCTGACTGTAAGGGACTTCAGCCAGCATCTTGTTTCGTCATCCAAAACCATTAGACCAAACATACCTCGCGGTGCCCGATGTATGGGACACTGTGAGATGATGTGATCTGCGGTTTGTTCACTGGCACCACACTCACAATTCGCTAGAGGAGCGAGACCCCATTTGTACATGGACGAACAGAAACGTCCAACACCAGAACGCAGACGGTTGAGCTTGACCCAGGCTGCCCTGGGCAGACCCATACCCAAGGGTCTGGAGCTAGCCTTGAGAATGAAAGCGTGGAGTGACAATGCGTTGGCAGAGTACTCCATGTCCCATTTCGTGTTCGTCCATTCGGCTGCACGGACGTCCATCTCAGAAAGACTGTCTAGTAATTTCCGAGCAGCAGGTACAAATGAGCGTCTAGATTTCAATCTCCCCCTACATTCGTCCTGTGACTCAAGAAACTGGCCATGTAAGATGTGGTCAGGGTCCAGGGAGCTGCGATTGGCTAGGGAGAGTGTCGCTCCTTGGCGGCGAAGCTCAGCTGGCTGGATGCCTGAAAGAACCGGAAGGTAGACCGATGGAGTGGGACGCAGGCACCCAGTGACAATGCGCAAGGCGTCATTTATTACACTGTCGATAAGCCGTATGTGCACGCTGCGGCACCAGACTGGTGCGCAGTACTCGGCAGTCGAGTAGACCAGAGACAGGGCAGCTGTGCGTAATGTCTTAGCGCTAGCACCCCAACCTGTTCCAGCAAGTCGCCTCAACAGTGAGACGCGAGCACATAACTTCTTGCACAATGCTTCCAGATGAGGACGATATGTGAGCGATCTATCCAGTTTGACCCCAAGATAAGTGGGAACTGGACAGAAAGGTAAGGTCTTACCGATGTTACAGACCTTAAGCTCACGCTTAGCCTCTCGATTGTGGAGGTGAAAGGCCGCCGTCACCGTTTTAGTGTGGCTAAGCTTCAATCGCCAGGTCTGGAGATATTCCGAGAGTGTAGTCATGTCCTGGCTTAGAGTCCTTTCCAACTCCTTCCATTCTCCAGATGTATGAAGTATCGCCAGGTCGTCGGCATAGGCGAACTTCTTGGAGGTTATGGAGGGGATATCATATGTATAGATGTTGAAAAGGAGGGGGCCAGGACCGATCCCTGGGAGACGCCATTTCTCAGGCGTCGTAACCTGCTAGACTTGCTGTCGCCAGTTGTAAGGGTGAAGCTTCTGTTGCGGATCAGCTCCATAATCATACGAACCATGTGCTTGTCCGGCAGAAGCCGCAACAGCTTGCAGGTGAGGCCACGGTGCCAGACAGTGTCATAGGCAGCTGTCAGGTCGATAAAGACGGCACCGGCCTTCTTTTTCGCTTCGAATGCATTCTCAATGCTTTGCGTGAGCAAAGTGACTTGATCCACGGTGGATCTTCCGCGTCGAAAACCCGCCTGTTCCCGTGGGAGCAGAGGGTCAATAAGAGGTTCGACGCGGGCGTAGATAAGTCGCTCGAGAATCTTGTAGGGAACACATAGCAAGGAGATCGGACGATAGCTCCTTGGGTCCTCTACCGGTTTCGAAGGCTTTGGGACCGCTACTACTAGCGCTCTTCTCCAGATCTTAGGAATTTTGAGGTGGTGCAGGCAGGAAGATAGGAAGCCACGTAGCCAAGATTTTAAGCCGGCTCCAGCATGGATTATTAGCTCCGGACAAATGGAATCAGGTCCAGGAGCTTTGCCTGGTTTTAAATATTGGAGGGCAGCAGCGAATTCCCGATGGGAGAAACTCCCGGAGACATTCGCAGGATGTAATGGATCAGCCCTCCAAAGGTCAGACACTTCCTGTAAAACGAGCCGAGATGAGCGTCGATTCACACCTTCGTATTTCCCGTTTTTAACCAGCTGAGAAGCAATAGCTCAGCTGAAACGGGACATTGACGAGAGGATTGTCGTGACCTACCAGTCAAGTTGTTTATAGTATTCCATGCCAGCCGGCTGGAGTGCGAAAAGTCAATGTTGCGGACCGTCTCTGACCAGCGATTTCTCCGCTTCCCGTCGAGCCTTGTGAGTAGGGCTGTAGCAGCCCTATCCGAATCAAGGCCCCCAGGTGACTGCAGGAAATGCTGATAGAGGTCTTCACACTCCGCATCCCAGCAAGGTATGTGGTTTGATCGTCGACCACGAAGGATGCATTTCTTCGCCGCAGTGCTTATTACCTTGCAAAAGCACTGGTAGACCTGATCGATGTTCTGAGATTCAGGTGGCGGTATACTCTTGGCCAGTTTGTTGGTTAGGTTAGAATAGTGGTCCCAGTTGGCCTTGCGGAAGTTCCATCGCTTTACAGGCTTGCTCGGTTTTGGATGAGCAAGTTTGGGTGGACTTATAAGCGAGGGTCGGTGTTGTGACCTTGGAAACTTTCCTAAGATACGTCTATCAGGTAAGCGACTGTCCAAATCGACACTGGCAAATGCAAGATCTGGGTTGGTGTCTGTTTTCCAGCGGCCAGAGTGAAAGCTGACGGCCTCCTAGGGGCTATATAGCAGGGTGAAGTTGTTGGCACTGGCCCAGCCAGCCAGGCATACTATACACTAACAGTATGTCTATGATTTTTTTAGCAAAAGCCACGCAGTATAATTACAAGGACATTTTATTGTAATACAGCATCATATATTTTTTTACGTTCTTAACATCAAAATTTCTGTCTTTTCTCAGTAATTTATTGAGCATAGAAAACGACCTCTCAACAGCAGCAGAGGTTGGCTGGGCTTTTTGCAATACTGTAGTGCGTAGCTTGTTGGGTCAATTGTCAAGTTGGTACAGTTTATTATTGTTTCTAAATCAGAGTTGGATAGTCGTTTGTTAATGTAGTCTTTAATTGCGCAAGGGTCATCATCGAATTGCATATTCTTCAGCAGTCTGTTTGCTTTGGTTATTGTGCAGGCACTTCCTTCTAAGAACTCTACGGTGGCTGCTAGAGTCCGGTATTGATTTATTTTAACCAAGTCCGACACCAAACCTTCCACATTGATAGCGTCTTTTGCTCTGCTGACTAAGAGGCCTGCACTTGTCTAATTGTTGACAATGGTACGAACAGCTGGAAGGTTCTCACTATAATATAAGGCAGCTCTAAGCCAAGTTGCCCATCTTGTAATTACAGGGTTAGGAGGAGATAGCAGACCAGCATCATGAAAATCTTTCTTGCGATGTTTGTTTTTGATTGTTGCTGCCTCGATCGTTGCTATTACTTCATCAATATTTTTAAAATGAGCACGCACACGCATAGCGCAGTTATGTAGTAAGTGCGTAACGCAGGTAATATGCATCAAAGAAGGGTATAATTCCTTTAATGTCTTTCCAGCCGAAGACATGTACCGAGCAGCATCAGTCAAGAACAAAGAAAAATTCTCACGTTTTATTTCAAGTTGTCGCAATATGTCATCCACAGTGTGCAGAATAATACTGCTATTAACATTGCGACCGCTGTCAAGTGGATGGCAATCAACGAGGAATGTCTCATCTGGAGCATCTAAGCTGCCCACAAGCACACTAATGTACTTTTGTTTAGCAACCTCTGCTTCATCCACAATCAAAAAAATTTTTTGTCACGAAGTGATTCTTGAATTTGTTCCTCTTTTTGGGATGCCAATGTAGCAACACATGCCCGGGCTGCAGTCTCCGAAGGCAATACTTTTCCCATTCTAGCAAACAGAGACTTTAAAGGAGGATGGTTCAGTTTATGAAGTGGGATATCTGCAGCTAAGAATGAAGAAACAACCTGTTCCTTGAAGTTTACTTGATCGAAATGTAAAAAGGTTTGCTTACTTTGAGATTTGTTCTTTGTCTCCAATCTTCCTTGGTGTTGCTTACTTTTTCGGTGGCTTTCCACAAAAAACTTTTTGTTGCATTGGACTAACACGTCGCAAAGGTTGCATCGCAAGTCGCCGGCAGGGGTTGCCGAAAACTCATCCGGATATTCCTGGCAAGTTTGCCTAACTTTCGCTATAGAAGATTTGGCTTGTTTTGGCATTCTTTGCTTTGCAAGCTACAACTTAAAAGACCACGTGTAAAGAGCGCGAGGTTTTTATAGGATTAGATCAATTGTCTAACAATTATGTATTTATGCATTAACAATGACGTTTCATGCGTAATAAGTGCTATTTTCCTCTCAATTACCGCACGCATTATTGTGATGATAGTGCAAATATTGCAACTATTTCAAAAGTTTAAAATCAAATAAAACCGCGCATAAAATTTTAATAGCAGCTCAAAAATTCAAAAAAATATTTAAAAAATATAAATTTGTTCGTTTTTGTAAGGAAATTTTTGATAAAGACAATTTTGACAAATTTTGATTTTATGCAAAATTTTGACTTTATTTTGACTTATAAAATCTACCTAAACAGACTCCTGAACACCTGAAACGAACGTTAGTACACATTTGATCACGTAACAAGGTCCTGAAAAAATTTTGACTTTATTGACTTTAGCGGGCCCTAATTATAAGAAAAAAGCTATATGTTATTCTAGTTGGTAGAAGTGGGCTTTTAAATTGCTCTTGGGATTTGTTGTTATTTATTGCAAAGGCAACAACGTGGCACTTAATTTTGTAAGTACAACCGTAGCTATATGATATTTTTTTTTGACTGTACCCGTAGGCTTTGTTAGGCTAATTAGTTGAAACATATTTAGTACTAAATAGCGGTATTTATTTTGGCAAAATAGCTACTAAATGAGCATTTGTAGGCCTATGGTTTTTCAGGTTTGAATATTTTGGGCTATACGTTTTGTCGTGTGTCGGCCCATCTTGGCTAATCTTTTTGTGAGTTTTGGTTGTGTCTTTCAAAACATGGCAACACTGAAGCTTTTATGCGACCGATTTTCAGCACAAAAAGAGCATCAAAATCGTTGCATTTAAATTTTTAAACATCTGCTAAAAAAGAACCTTTTAATGTCCAAGTTTTTCTGCAGCAAAGTTAAGAGAAACTTTTATTAAATAAAACACTGCCCTATCATAGAGCGCCGCTGTGAAAGGTTAATTTCACTTGGAAAAGACGTTTTAAAACCGAAACCTTCAGGCCTGTTTGACCGGCATTTCGAAACGCTGGTCCATTCATGAAGAATCGATGCGGTGTGTTGATATTTGAAAAGCTGTTGCGTAGCCTATTATGGTTTTACCATTTGTAATTTACTTCAGAAAAATCTAATCTTCATTATACTTGCCATATTATGCCGAAGGGTGTAAAGAGTGGCGTGGCCTATCTCCTTAAGTTAGCGCCTGGGCAACACCCGCTCGTACTCCGAAGAAACGTCGCAGCAGTTACGAGCCGTTGGTGACGATGTGTCCGATCTGACCGGTTGAAGGAACAAACCCCAGACCTACTGCAGCGATAGCCTCTGTCGCTATATTGTAATGTAAAGGCTCGTTATTAACTTTTCGGTATTAAAATTCGTTCCTACTACCAGTGTTTTTTTAAGGCGTTTTAAGGAACCAAAACGGTCTCTCAAATTTTTATAATGGTCTCTCCAATACGCTTTTTTTCCATGTTTTTTAAATAGGCACACTTACAACATATTAAATCACAATAGTTTTTGGTCTTTTAAAACTTGTAATCGGTCCTTTTTAAAGTCGAATTAAAAAAAACACTGTCTGCTACCCGTAGTCTATGCTGCTACACAATGCAGCTGCTTTGGATTTGGCTTAAACCGCAGCACTTCACAATCTAATTGTATCTAGTTGCATACTGGTATATAACTGTTAAGTGCACTAATCTAATGGCGAAATAGACCTAAAAGCTATTTTTCTGTTAACGGCATAGCAGACACATTAAGATACAACACAATGGTGCTAGGTAATAAGTCAAAGCACACTAATGCGTGAGGAAAAAAATAACACAACATCAAAATAAAATAAATAACTTGCAAATTAGCAGCACAGAGTAGCAAAATATGAAAATAAAGGCAACTGTATAATAAATATCATTAAAAAAGTAAGAGATGCAGTAGAGCAGAGGTTCAAGTTTTTTAAAGACTTCCTAAATACAGCAATATTGGGCACAAAAACTAAATCATGAGGGAAATTATTCCAAACTTTAGTAATACGTGTAAAGAAGAAATTACGAAATTGGTCAGCATTGGCACAAAATTTGGATTTAATTGCAAATTTATGAGAACGAAAGTTGTACTTTCTATCACAGTATTTAAAATATTCATCAAAGTGCAAATCCGAAAGATTGTAATCAATTTTAAACATTTTTTGGGTTAGGGTTTGGGCTAGGTAATTAAATTTTGATATGACTAACAGCTAAGGGCAAAATAGGCCTTATTGCTATCTTGACAGTCACAGCACAGCAGATGCAGTACTACCATAAATTTAATTAACCCATGCATTAAACATCTAGGTCTATCCTATTCCCACCAGTAACTTTTTTTGTCAGGGACTCTAGAACAATTATGGCACACAAACTTTACATGAACCAGTGTGGTATGGTAGCCTACTGGCCTATATAAATCTCAATCTCAACCTGTTGTTGTTCTTAAATCTTAGCCGATAATCACTTGTACCAGTGTACTTGTCAGGCAAATAATTTTAAATCATATACCTATCATATCTAATTACGTTGTTTCTTTGTTGAACATAACTAGACTAAGCCAAGCTTTTGTTTAGTTGCATATTTATCCTCCTATCACGAGAAAGTTTGTGTATTGTAGATTCCAGGGGCAAAGACATTATATCGATGACTTCAGTGATATCTCCAGAATTAGGTTAGGGCCTACTAAGCAAGCTTAAAACTGGAATTAAAGAATTACTGATTTGGCCTTTGATCAAGCCTATGCCTAATCATTCACTCTAAATGAACTTTTGAGTTGTTCTTTGTTTTTACAAAATTCTTGTTTGTTTTTTCCTAAATTCTAATTTTTTACGTAAAAACAGGAAAGTGGAAACTGGTAAAACACAGGTGTGGAATAGTTTTAGAGTTTCAAGGTAATTTGGCAAATAAAATTTGCTCTCACTATGGAACCATTAACAAACTGATTGCTAGTATACTACAGTAACAGACTATTTGGATGTATTATTTTTAACCGTTCAGTTCAAGATCAAACAGAGGGTAATAAAAATAGCATGATTAAAATATCAACTCTACAGCTAATATACAACCATCTATAGACCTTTTTATGTTGACTTATCCTATCCTTAATCTTCTTATACCGGTACAGTAAATCTTGACAGTAAACAGTTCTTTTTTCTTTAATTTTAACCATTTTTTTTTATATGCTCATTTTGTGTATTGTTGTAAATAGTGTTGTTTCTTGTTTATTTCATGCCATTGCCACGACCTTCAAAAATATGTTCTAAAAATAGTTGTTCTAACAATATTAATGTCAGCCAAGTAACAAGCAATGAAAAGATAAGCAAATTTTACTCAAGCAAAGCCAATGCTGGTACATTTGATGCAGATTATTTAAATTTTACCTTTGATCATAAATTTGTACATTTGTTAAATAATGATAGTGAATTAGACATTGATTCTTCCCTTACTCTAAATGAACAATATTTGGAATCCTGTGAGATCAAAAATCTTTCTTTTAACAATAGCTTTAAAAATACCTTTACTGCCTTAGCCCTTAATATTAGATCTATAGTAAATCCGTTGAACTTCAGCAAATTGGAAGCCCTGATTTTGAGTATGCAATGCAAGCCTGATGTGATTTCTATTTGTGAAACTTGGATCAGACCAACGCACTCTGGACCTTACAATAACTTAGATGGGTACAAATTTGTATCGAATAGTCGTAAAGCTTGTCTGGGGGGTGGGGTTGCCTTTTATGTGAAAAACAGTCTTCAGTTCAATGTCATTAATGAATTGTTTGTAATGGATGAGAAAATTTTTGAATCTCTTTTTATTCACGTGCAAGTAGGAAAAGAAACTATTGTTTGTGGTACAATTTATCGTTCCCCAGTCGACCTTGTTAAAGCACATCTAGATTTTAGACTTCAACTAATAGAATATCTTGAAAAGCTAGATGCCAAAAGAAAATGTTATATATTTGGTGATTTTAATTATGATCTTGCCAAATCAAATGAGAATACTCATGTTAGTGATTTCACTGAGGTAATGTTAAATCATAACTTCTGCTCTATCATAAATAAGCCTACTAGAATTACAGATACTAGCGCAACAGTGTTAGATCACATATGGACAAATGCGTATACTGATCATATAAAATCTGGAATTATTTTGCATTCTGCATCAGACCACTTGCCTGTATTTATGTGCGCTGATAAAAGTAAAGCTACTTCCTCAAATATCCTTACTAGAAGCTTTAATGATGCTAATATGAGAAAATTTAATCTTGATTTGCAAAATATTGATGTAAACCCTGTTTTAAACGAAACCAAAACTAATCAGTCTTATGTGTTTTTGGCAGATAAGTATCACCAAGTGTTTGATAAATCGTTTCCATTGATACAATTAAATAACAACAATAAAAACAGTTGGTTTGATAAAGATTTGCAAAAACTATTGCAAATAAAAGAAAAGATGTTCAGAAAATACTGCGCTAAGAAAAATTTGCTTTCCAAAGTTAATTACAATAAAGCAAGAAACATCTACTTTCGTACTTTAAAAGAAAAAAAGGAAGCTTATTATTCATCAGTTTTTGAGAGACATAAAAATAATTTGAAACAAGTATGGAAAATTGTTAATAATCTTCTCGGTAAAAAGAAATTAGATCCCTGCTCTACTCTTAAAATTAACAATCAGTTGACCAGTGATGCTGCAACAATTGCTAATCACTTTAATCTTCACTTTGCTGAAGTTGGCACTAAGCTGGTCAACAACCATCCTCCTACTTCTCATAATTTCAAGGAATACTTGCCTCTTCCTTCATCAAATTCCCTTTACTTTAACCCCACTTCTCCTCTTGAGATTAAAAGAATTATTACTGATTTAAAATCAAAAAATAGTAGTGGAATGGATGGGATCCCTTCAAAAGTTTTAAAATGTACCCCGGACAACATACTATGGGCTATTGCTCACATTTTTAATCTCTCTTTAAGTAACGGTGAATTTATTGATGCTTTTAAAGTAGCTAAAGTAGTACCTGTTTTTAAGAAAGGTTCGACCTATGATGTTAATAACTACAGGCCAATCAGCTTATTACCTGTGTTGTCAAAAATTTTGGAGAAATTGGTGTATAAACGCCTTGTTAGTTTCTTGACTAGACAAGGTTTTTTTCACAAAAATCAATTTGGTTTTAGGAAAAATTTTTCTACCAGCCATGCAACTACGCTATTAGTAGAAAATATCACGACAGCCTTTGAAAAAAAGCAGTCAATGATTGGAGTATTTTTAGATTTATCCAAAGCGTTTGATACTATAGATCATAAAATATTGTTACAGAAATTAATGCATTACGGGGTTAGGGGTCTACCTTTAGAATGGTTTTCTAGCTATCTGAATGACCGCACTCAACAAGTAGTATGCAACAATCGATTATCTGATATTTTGAAAATAAAGTGTGGTGTCCCTCCAGGTTCTATTCTTGGACCTTTGCTGTTTTTAATATATGTAAATGATTTTTGCAGATGTGTAACAAAAGGTAAGACTATAATGTTTGCTGATGATACAAATTTATTTTTTAGTGAAAGTTCTTATGAGAAAGTATTCCAAGTGGCTAATGAAGAGTTAGAAAGTATTGATAATTGGCTGACAGCTAATAAACTTTCTCTTAACATAAATAAAACTAATTACATTGTGTTCCGCACTCCAAATAGTAAGCTTCCTTGTCAACATGCTCTCCAGTTGAGGAACAGAGAAATTAAAAGAGTCGTTTCTGTTAAATTTTTGGGCGTTATAGTACATGAACATTTGTCTTGGAAACCTCATATGGAAGCGTTATTGAGTAAAATTAGAATTACATGCAGTATTGTTCACAAAATTCGCAATCATTTGAGCCAGCGCATATTACTTTTGCTGTATAACTCTATGATAAAAAGCCATCTCCAATATTGCATTATGACTTGGTGCAATGGTAATAAGACCATGGTTAAAAAACTTCAAAGTTCGGTTAACAAGTTTATTAGATTAATATTTAAGCTGAATTATAGAGATAGTGTAAAAACTCTGATGCAACAGTATAGTCTTTTGACGATTCATCAATTAGAAAAATTAGAAACTGCTAGCTTTATGTACAAATATTTGCACGATGAATTGCCAGTCACTTTTCGGAATCTTTTTGACAACAACCAGTTAGCTAGTAGTACCTCTCGTCAGACTAGAAGTCAATCTAATCTATTCCCCCTGTTTTGTAGAATCGAATTAACTAAACAATCTTTGAAATATCGAGGTCCATTGACTTGGAATTCTATTCCAGTAACCATTCGGCAAAACAAATCGCACAATTCTTTCAAAAAAGCGATAAAAAAAAAACATGCATGGTTTAGCCTACCACTCCAGTAACTTATAAATTTATTGTGAAAAGGTCATAACGTAATTGCATTATGTAGCTTCATTTAATTGATTTAAAAGGCAAAAACAGGTATCTGCTGTTAGTTTTTCTTTTACAGATTTGAGTTTCTCCAACCATCTCCCATTCAATGAGCATTTTCAAATTTTTTTGGTTTTCCAGTTTCCAATCCCAACAATCCTACGTTGTATGAAACATTTCTTTAATCTGCATCAGTTTTGTTGCCTATTCAACTGATTGGAACAATTTGAGCGAATTTACTGATGAAAGTTAATAATTATTATTTTTTGAACCACTATCGGTATCGTAGCTGAACGTCAAATTATAATTGGCTTACTGCTTAACTCTAGTTCAAGTAAATTTTGCTTTGCAACCCATTTTTTATTTTTGGTCATTACTGTTTACGTGGCGTATTGTTTTTTTTTTTTTTTTTTTAAGTAGGCCTATAGCAAACAAAAGTTAACCTAAGGTGCAGCGACCGTGCTTTTTTTTTTTTGAAAAAGTTGTGTTTATTTTTTAACTCCTGCACGTTTCAACGTATATCGTTTTGTCGCTGTAACCTGTTTTTCGGCCATTGTTTTTGTTCCTTGTTTTTGTTAGGTGTTTTTCTGGTCGTTAAATAAAATATACTACTACTACTACTTAGGAGTTGCCAACCATCTGTCTACCACACCGAGATGGGGGAATCCCGCTAAGTGCCTTTCCCAACAGCACAATAAGTAAACTTGCCGGCTTGTTCTCCACACTGTCCCTTTAATGCTGAGCGTCAAGCAGGGAAGCTGTGAATACCAATTTTATAGTCATTGGTTTGACCCGACTCGGAATCAAACCCGAGTCTACAGCTCCAGAGACAGACGCTCTATACCACTCGGCCATCTGAGCGGCCATCAAGCTTGTTACATTTAAAAACCTACTATTTGACAGTATCTAATCTACTAATTTACCTGGCTTAGCTTACAACTGTCAACTTAAAATCGCTAAATTGAAACTATTTTATTGGCTACCTAGACTAGGTAGCAAAGTTGCTTCTTGTTTGCATTACCCGTATGTAGGCCTAGGCCTACTGAACTTTTGTGCCTAAGTTTTACAATACTGGAGCTGAATTAACAGTTTAATATAGGCTGGTCATTTCTATCTGCCAAACTGACACCGTTATTACGTTTAAAACCACTCTAAAAATAGTTTTAGTACAAATCTTTTGACTGTCCCCTGCAAAATTTGCAGGACTAACCACTGCTTTGGATTGCGAAGTTTACTACGTCAGCTTCACGTGACTTTTCACGTATATTTATAGCAATCTGGGAGACCTGCAGTCGATTTTGAACCAGAGGTGTTGCCAATTATTAAAACAAAATTCCGTTTTGCTCCGCAAGAAAAAAAAACTCAAAATAAATTTTGAAAAAAATAAAAAATCTGGATTCGCTAGATCTGATTGGGGGTGCTGCAGCACATATACACGAGCCGCCCCTGCTTGGTTTTTGTATGTTTTTGATGATGTTCAGCAGCGCACCATCTTGCATAACCCCTGGGCCTTTCGTTTTTCCTTCAATAGCTAATTTTACACGGCTGAAATAAATTTCATTAACGTGGAACATGCATTCCAGTGTGTGAATATCATGCCCCATAAGTCTTCAATAAAATAGTCGGGAAATCTCCTGTTGACTCCGTTCTTTTCCCCCGAATTCAACGATGTAGTGTCAGATATAACAGAATAAACCTTGCTTAAGTAGGAAATGCACGCTTCATCCACAATAGCTTCAAAAACAACTTTAGTAGTGACCGATTTCTCATAAAACGACTTTACACCCAAAACTTTTTCACATCTGTCTCCATTTACATCAAGAAATTGACCCAAAAAGACGTACCTATCTATACCATCAATTCTCTTTGCGTCGTAAGAAAGCTGCAAAGCATTCGTTGCTGTTAGAATCGCTTCAGAGTTTTCCAGGGCTTTCACTCTGCATCTATTTCTTTTGCGATATACTGTAGCTGGCGATGCTGCAATATTTGCATTTTCAGTCTGCATAGAAACAAGTTGGTCTGATCGTTGACGAATCTATATAAAACGTCTATCAGAATATGCAGTCTATCAGTATATGCAGCTAGCATCACTCATTGAAACTAGCTTTCTAACATATGCTTTTATTGCCACCAGTCTCATCCCTCACTTCGAACCCAGTCCCATCTTCTTCCTCAGTTTTGACAATCAAGTCAGAGTCACTACAGGAGCTGTCGTTGATGTTCACGACAGGTTGCAACTTCCTCAGTTTGGTTGGCACAATCATAGTTTCGTTTGCTGCTAAAGAAATTGCGCTCGTGGTAGATTGATCTGATCGATTCTCTTCATTGATTCTTCGCTTTTGCTCATTTAATGCCTCACTCTTTTTTCTAGAATAAACCATGTCTTTTTGAGACATTAAAATCATCTTCCTCCTGGTTTTATGATCGTTTAAAAACAATATCTCCTCCTTTGGAATTCGGTGTTCCCACGAACAGGAGCATGAAACCTTGCCATCGAATATTTTCGGATTTTCTGGGATCTCGCACTTACATTTGCATATATCAAAGGTCCTGTCCGACCAATCCTCTACAACTCCATTAGCACAACTTTTGCTTATCTTTGCCCTTTCAAATTTTGCCACAAAATCTTTCAATTTTGTTTGGATTCGACTATAACTGATAATTGGTAAACTTACAGCTTGCCAAATATAGATGACATCATTCACTATTTCATTTCTTAAGTCGTTGAAACCAGGCATTTTATTCAAAAATTCTTGCTTACATTCACTGTAAGACTTGCGTTAATAATAGTAGTGATTGATTACATCTATGTTAAAAGGTAATTTATTCTTTTCCAACTTCACATACTTGACCATAGTCTTTTCGGCGTCTGATCGTTTTACTGTCATTTTCTTATTCTTTACCGCTACTAGCTCAACTTCCCATTAACTTAAATCTCACAATCTGCACTACGCAGTTAGCAACCTGTTGCATTTATCATAATGTTCTAAATTCTTTTA
Source organism: Trididemnum miniatum (assembly GCA_964006365.1). Taxonomy (NCBI): domain Eukaryota; kingdom Metazoa; phylum Chordata; class Ascidiacea; order Aplousobranchia; family Didemnidae; genus Trididemnum; species Trididemnum miniatum. The sequence continues at coordinate 14,313,131 of OZ023232.1, read as the reverse complement.
TTATTGCATAACTAAATATTATTGGCCAATAATAGATATTATAAGTGGCAGGAAAAAAATAAAACAGTAGTGATATACTATATTATTCTGCGCTGTTTGTTCTTCCGGTACGGTAAAAACGGAGACAGAAAAAATCTACTCTGCAATTTCATTTTTGACGTTTCGCTTGGCAATGAACGCCAAGCTTCATCAGAAAATACAGTGATCTGGGAAGGAAATCAATCCAGGTCGAGAACAGTAAAACGTAGTAGCACTGATTTAACTGAACTGATTAAAAAATTACGAAGTGTAAATTGGATCAACCCGATTAACTATTGCGTCACAAAAAAGCGAAATGCGTGAATAATTATCAAATTGTTATGTGCAATTTTTTAAAAAAACAGCAATTTTTTTATTTTTGTAATAACTTTTTTTCTGAGTCAATTACACAATATTAGTCTGTAGAAGAGGTATAGGAAACCGACCCTTCTGCGCATTTTGACACCACTCCCAGCTTTCTAGCTTATGCCGTTTTCGAGATACGCGAAATTAGCTAAAATGCATTATGACGTAACTTCAGAGACGCGCTGAAACCTCTTAATGACGTCATAAACGAAACAAAACTTACGCATGTGATCAGTGTCCCAAACTCTATCAGATGTGACCCCGAACGTGTGTCAATTCAAAAATGCTGAAAAAAATGAAACATCCTACTGCCTACTAATTTGTTTTTAACCAGTTTACTTACCGTAGAGCGTGACAGCGCTGTTTCGGGCTATTAGCCCTCATCAACCGCCCTCAGGCTTAATGTACACTCATCGTTCCAAGTGCTTGACCTTGATCAGCCAAGCACCCTTCCGCATTTGTATATCTTAAAAGAATTTAACCTTTGCGGTACCCATTCCCCATCACCAACAATGCAACTGTTAGTGATGGGGGATGGTTTGTCCTCTGACCCAACACGTGGAAGTCATTCTGACTTCCCATTCAACAGGCCAGGTAGGACGACGTTGTGTCTAACTACTGTACCTTGGCCACATGGGGAAAATAACCTGAGTGGTTATCTAACATGATGTTGGCTACCACAAAGGTTAAATTCTTTTAAGATATACAAATGCGGAAGGGTGCTTGGCTGATCAAGGTCAAGCACTTGAAACGATGAGTGTACATTAAGCCTGGGGGCGGCTGATGAGGGCTCATAGCCCGAAACAGCGCTGTCTCGCTCTACGGTAACCATGGCTGGAGTTGCTCTAACAACTGTTGGTGATGGGGGATGGTTTGTCCTCTGACCCAACACGTGGAAGTCGTTCTGACTTCCCATTCAGCAGGCCAGGCAGGACGACGTTGTGTCTAACTAGTTAGTTTACATTGTTTCACGATGATAGGCATCTCAAGAAAAAAAGCAATTACACCTAGCTCCACAGGCTAAGCCAAGCATGTGCAACTTTTTTTACTGGCGGGTCAAATGTGAAATATTACACTTTACTGCGGGGCGCATTCATTCGTAGCATGCGGCCCATTTTATGGATCCATGTTTTGGCAAATCAAGTAAACGGCCTTGGGCAACAAAACATTTCACGAACCAATCGTCAATAAAGTCCGCTTTTTGTACATGAAATGGACCTGAATTGTGATATAATTCGTTTTACAAAACAAGTCTGAGTGAGGCTCAATTTCCTCTGGCTGAGTGCTCAATAACTATGGCTAGCTAGAGCTTAATTGTACTTGCATAAAATCACTATAAAAACGTTATAACATTTTATTTCAGTAAGATACTTTATACCACCTGAAGAGCCGACAAAGGCGAAACAGGCTGTAGTGAGAAATTTGCAAGGGACAAATTAATGTTTCGACTATAACCAAAGTCTCGTCAGCCTTGCTACGCACAGCCAATCCAGGCTAAACTCATTCCAGACTGTAAAGACTCTTTTTTTGCATTGCTTTACCTGGACATCTCGACTTCACCTCTTTTCTAGGTTGTGCCCTTGTTGTCTTTTCTAGGTTGTGTTATTTTCTAGAAGGTTTTATTTCAAATTTTCTACCTTAAGCAGAACGAGTAGAGGCTTAGATTTGGGGTGTGTAGTTCTTTTGAAGGTTAGAATTTTTTTTTTTTCAGGAAGGTGGGAGGTTGCTATGCTGCACTGATGAGACCATAATAAGGTCGAAACGCGTCTGCAGCTGCAAATGAGTGGGTTGCCATGGGGGTTTCTAGTGATGTGGGCTAGTTAGGCTACTGGTAACTTGGTTGTTGGTTAGTGCTTATAGGTTCTTTCATTGGGTATCGTTGTTTGGGGCCAGTCGCCTGCCAAAAATAGGGCACAACCTAGAAAAGAGGTGAAGTCGAGATGTCCAGGTAAAGCAATGCAAAAAAGAGTCTTTACAGTCTGGAATGAGTTTAGCCTGGATTGGCTGTGCGTAGCAAGGCTGACGAGACTTTGGTTATAGGCTGTAGTGGTTTTTACGTTTTTTATAGTGATTTTATTCAAATACAATATAATTCGTTCCAAATAGCTTTCTGCAAAGAAATTAGTTTAACATTTGCAAATTGCAATTAAGTTTAAAAAAGCTAACGAAAGCTGAAATAGACTAAGGTTGTAAATTTGGGACCAGTTTATAGAATCCCGGGATCGGGATTTCCCGGTATTTTAGACTTATAATCCCGGGATTATTCGGGATTGAGCGAATAATTAAAAAAAGTAGTATGGAAAGAACAGAAATCTCTCTGGGCAGAAGCTGAGCTATCTGTTAGCTGCTATAAGTATTAGAGGCATTAGAGCACATCATACTGTTTCCATCAACAACTTTATCGAGTGTAGAAAATAGTAACTTTACTTAGTCTCTCTCTGACTCCACTCATGTAGAGCAGCATGCCAGGAAAAGGGTTTTGCGCCAAGAATATGACTGTAATAATTGCAATGTCGGATATCTTACAACTTCAAGATGGTCATCGTATCCAATTGTATAAATTCCGAAAATAAAGAATAGTGCAAATAACAGGTCGTAAATTTACGAAATACAAGTTTGGCGCACCTAGCTAACCCTTGCGGTGCACCATTTGAGAAACGCTGAGCTAGGGTACGTAAAACTTAATTCTGTACTTTAGAATTGTAACATTACATGATGCTCACTTCCGTAGGCTGACATAAAACGGTCAATCAGGGGTATAGTAAATTTAATAAGTCCCGGGATTTCTAGACATATAATTCCGGGATTGGGATTGGAAAAATACCCCAAATCCCGGGAATTCGGGATCGGGATTTCCCGGAATTACAACCCTAAAATAGACTTGATAATTCTAAATCTCTATCCGCATCAAAACACTAACTCTACAATTACCAAGCAACTTCACAATGCTGTTGCTTCCTGATTGTCTCTTTTTCATACTAACATCCGATTGCTGTTTTGCAGATTGTTCAAAGCAGCGTTTACACGCAAAGCCAAAAAAAATGTCGGAAGGATAAAACACTGAAATAGTCATGGCTAGAGATGTAAAAAAAACGTTTTTTTTCGCTTGTTTTTTTTTTTGTTTTTGCACTTGACAAAACCAAAAAAAGTTTGTTTTTACAATAAAACTAGACAATCAACGTCAAATCGCACGACTAACATCACAGAGTATCGCACATGTCATTGTACAGGGTGTCCATAAGTTATTGCTACATTTTCAAAAATTCGCCAGTCTTACTTTTTAAGATATTTTCAATTGGTTTGTATTATAGTAAAGGAAAATGCTGCAAGCTTACGTAGATACTTGAGTATACTTTTACATGTGAACCATCAGTCGCACGTAGGATATTTAATCGATATTCAATTTCTAGCCATGTTCTTACTAACATATCCACAGTAACTGTATCAAGTGCTTCAATTATTCGTTGTTGCAAATCACCAACGTACCTGACTTTGGTTCGGTAAACGATATCCTTTACATAGCCCCTCAGGAAAAAATCCAGTGGTGTGATATCAGGGAAACGTGGCGGCCATGGAATGGGACCATCACGTCCAATCTATCTTTCTGGAAATGTATCATTCAAAAATTGACGAACTGCAAGACCCCAAGAGGGGGTGCACCTTCTTGCTGGAAAATAACTAGTGGTTACTGTTCAAGGTGTGGTGACTCATATTTTGTCAAAAGGTCGAGATAAATTTGAGCTGTAGTTGATTTCTCAGCGAAGAAAAACGGACCAATAATTTTATCATGCACGATTCCACATCATACAATTAGTTTTGGGGAGTCTCGTTCAAGCTCGTAGGTTTCATGCGGATTCTGCGTGCCCCATATTCTTGAGTTGTGTCTGTTTATTAATCCAGAAACGTGGAATGTTGACTCGTCACTAAAACAAACATGTTTCAAAAATCCTGGGTCTGAATCTACTCTTTGTAGCATCGTCACTGCTAATTTTTTTCGTCGTGGCTTATCTTCTGACTTAGGGGCTTGCAGTAAGTACACTTTACTGCACAGGCCTACGCATAAAATCGCAAATTTTTATGCAGAACTTTGTGAAGAGTGGAGCGTGGGATATCTTCAATGGGGTAGAAGCCTGCGAACAGACTTTCTAGGGCTTCTGGTATATGCCACTCGCACAGATTCAATTTCTTCTTCTGATATTTGAGGTCGGCTAGCTCCTGTCTCTGCAACGCACTACCAGTCTCCATAAACTTTTCATGCCATGCTCGAATGGTAGATCGTGCAAGTGGCTTGCACCGGTACGATTAAGCCGATAATGCAGTGGTCGGCAACCTGTGGGCCACGACCCAACTGTGGACCTTTTAGCAGTTTTTCGTGAGCCGCGGGCTATTCGGTTTTACAAAGTCTTTGTGGGCCGCATGCTAGCTGCAAATAAAAAGTAAGCCTATAGGCTACAACTAATAATAAAAACCTTCCTTTTGATGCTTTGCGCGTAAAACAATCCAATTCTTTTTCTCCCGGCGGTACATGGCTACACCGGCCGGTTAGCTCAGTCGTTAAGCCCACGCCATCGGTACGGTAGGTCTTGGGTTCGATTCTCGGGCAGGTCAAATCGGCACAGTGTCGCCAACGGCTCGCCACAGTTGTGAAATTTCTTCGGAGCTGTGTTGCCCAGGCGCTAAGCAGCGGAGATGGGCCCCGCCACTCGTTACAAGCTTCGGCGTAATACCGCGAGTATAATGAAGATTTGATTTTGATATATGGCTACAAAAGCAAAACCCGTAGTACCATGCACAAAAACGGGTGCCGTGAATCTGTATATCTTTCATGCAATGCCCGCTTTGTTTCTTCAGTTCTATCGATACGAGCGAGTAGAAAAAAAGCACGAGCTTTGTATTTTCTTTGCTTTTAAAACAACGCATCGTTTCTTCATTTTGTAGATAGTAATCGTGTTATATAATTTATTCGTTTTGTAGTCGAAGTTTTTGTAGTCGTAGCCTTCAATAGCTATTGAAAGGGTGATCTGAGCCGCGTTAAAAAAGGTCGCCGACCACTGCGATCAGGTATTGTGATCTAAAATTTTGTTGATAGTCACTACCCATCACATGAATAATGATGTCAGACTATTTCACGATCTGCTAGTAATTAGGTTATTACATTTCCATTGATTTGCTTTTTGTGAGGTAAAGTTTCGTCACAATTTGCGACCATTTTAATAAATCAATATTATTTGATTTATCACTTTTCGTAGCAGCTGTCAGCATACCAGCTTTATCTTCGCTATCAGCTCGCAGCCTAATATAAGTTTGGGAGATCTTTAATATCCATATTGTGGCAACAGATAATAAGTTCAGAACAAAAACATTTAACGTTTTTAAATAGAAAATAACATGCAGAAAAAATGCTAAGCGTTTTCAAACAGCTCCACCGTCCTCGATGATTTCTTTATTTTTATCCTCCTATCACGAGAAAGCGACGGATACGCTAAAATAGGACAATCCAAATTTCCAGACTCGCTTAGGAGTTGTCCTTGTTTCCGATTTTTCCGCTTGAATTTTGCTTCTGACTTCTTCAATTTGCGTCTTGTTAAATTCCTCCAAGCAGAGATAATTGCCACGAAGCATCTTATTCAAGGATGCAACAACGAGGTTTGGGTGGCAGTTAAACCGTCAACCTTGCGATCATGGCAGTCGTAAAAACGACGCTCGAAGCCACTCGGCCACGCTTCCGTCCTTCATCAGAACATGATCGAAAATGGAAAGCTAACGCGCCCAGGGCAAACTAACTCAAGCGAAAAGCAAAACCGTACCCTTGCTGTTTTGCTTTTCGCTTATTTAGTTTGCCGTGCGTTAACTTTTTATTTCTGATCATGCTGTAATGAAGGACTGACGATTTGTCCGAAAACGTTCAGCTTATTTTCTGTACCGGCATGTTATTTTGTAAATATTGTTCAAGTCTATAATAGTTGAAGAAGTTCATGTTCATAGACTCAAAACTTTTAAAATTAGTCTAAATAACGTGCAAAGAAGAACAGAGGTGGGGGTCTGGGGGGCTTCGCCCCCCAGAAGTTGACACGGTCTTGACGTTTTAGATAATGGTGCAATAATTCATCACCCCCAATAATTTCCACAAATGTACGCCAGTGAGCGTGAACCACCGGCAACCGCGAAACCCTTAAAACTGCTTCAATAAGCACTTAGATTTCGAAGATATAAGAACCATGGGAGATGGGATTACTGTCAGAAGCCGGGAAATAGCAAAGCACAATCAGTATTCCCGCTTGCAACAAAATTTGCAAAACAACGGTTTTTTTGAGGCCTTGTTTTTTTTGAAAAAAACAAAGGCCAAAAAAAAACATTTACATCTCTAGTCATGGCATGAGGATGAGGTTAATGTAAAAGTAGATACGATACGGGCTCATGGGGCTCAAAAAATTGTAGGGGGGGCTTCAGCCCACGACCCCCCTTAGTTCTACGCCTATGATCTACGGCTTTATAAAAGTTTCGCGAGATAAGGTTAAAATTGTTTGACGATGGTTTAACCAAAAAGTGGTGAGAAAATTGTTTTACAACTTTTAGTATTCGATTTCGTTTTATAACATGAAATACAATTGCGCGTTACAGTTTAACAAGCAATTAACAAGTGCTGCGACCGCACTTTGATCTTCATTTTCTAATCAATATGCAGCAAAAAAATGGGCTAACTAAACGTAAAAAAGATTAAACACAAGAAATTTTTGTGGACGAAAAATATACCCGCGTAAAGGTCAAGGCCTCGGTTTGGTCGTCCGTGGCGTACTTAAATAAGCTAAATCGGAAGTCAAATGCTTGATTATTATGCGAGCAGCCCTACACGACATTTAATTTTAATTGCCAACACATGGTTTCTCATCTACCAAGCATAAGAGTGATAGAGCTGCATATATGATCAATTGATATTCAAGTCTTGTTTTACCACATTTCATGAAAAATTCAAGAATTGACATTTTATGATAGCAAACCATGTTCCAATCCAAACCAGGAATTGTTTTTTGACTACTACTTCACAAGGTTTTTAACGCAAAAAAGTGGCCGATGCAATGTTTATATGAAATACTAAATTCTGACTCAGTAATCGCTAGATAAAGTTTTGCTGAATTAATTATTCAGTAAAAATTAATTAATCGATTACTTGAACCGATGGACAAGAAATTCTGATCCTATTAACATAATAATGGCTAGTGGGACATCTGTTATTTTCAGCGTCGCATTAAAAACTGCGGTGTATATAGAATTGGGTAGGTGAATCGGCCAACTTAACCACCCCCATGACAGACTGCACATTCATTCAATCACACTTTCAATAAAGCAACACGCATAGTACAACATAAAAACCGAAAAGGAATAGAGGAGGATAAAATGATAAAAGAAAACTTAACACGAAAAAATTCTCTCTTCCAATTCAGGAATGTATTTCCAGATTGTGTGCAATGCCGCGCAGTAATTCCGAAAGAACTTCAGGGTTATTGGGTTGGTTACACTGGTTTAACCCTTGCGCAAGGTTATAAATCCTTTTATCGGTATTCATGCATTTTTTATGTTTTGGTAGAGAAGCATGGTATTTCATGTTATGAAACGAAATCAAATACTAAAAGTTGTAAAACAATTTTCTTACCACTCTTTGGTTTCGCCTTCAGAAGGGCGATTGTAACAATTCTTGAAATCGGGGGGCGATTTTACCTCTCAGGTAAATTTTACTACTATTTTATCTAAACAAATGACAGAAATGAATTCAGATTAAGTGGCATTATACTCAACGAACCGTCGAGTAAGTGGTCCAGCGGACGTGAAGACCTTTTTATAGGGTCTTCACCCGATTTTAGTAGGAAAACACTGAAAACAGTAGCTCTACGCACGTGAAGGCTTAGTGGGGGCAACTTGGACCCACACACTTTCTGAAAAGGGGTGATTGTGCCAAAAAGTTGAAGAACCCTGGTCTAAAGCTACAGCTGAAAGAAAACATGGAGGATTAATAAAACAAAGTTTCATTGAATTTAAAAGTACTAGCAGTGTTCACACTATGATCACAGAAAGTATTTATTGGTGCACGAAAATACGGGCTAGTCACCCAAGATTACAAATGCGAAGATCAAACCACGTAGCAGTTACTAGAGAAAAGCTTAAAAACAAATTCATACGTCTCTTAGTCATCAACAAAATTGAAATCATCCACACATATCTAAAGCAACATACCTTGGTGGGTTGCAAAATGTACAACAGCCTAATTAAAACGTAACGGCAACCTATACCTAATGTCTAGGGCGTGGTAACTTGGTAATTGTTAAAAACTTGCACATTTTTGACTCAAGAGTTGAAATACGACGATGGATAATTGCTGGTCTTCACCTTCACGACTTTTCTTCGCAAATGTCTATAAGCTGACCTGATCAGCTAGCTCTGCCAGTTCGGAAACGACGCGCGAATGAACACATTGATTCTACAAGAAAGCACATGCGTTATCGTATTCTTGTATGACATTATCAGCTAGCTCTGCCAGTTGGAATAGAACGCGCGAATGAACACATTCATTCTACAAGATAGCACATGCGTTATTGTATTCTTGTGTGACATTCAAATAAAACACCAACAGCGAGATGCATAGGTTTGAAAAGCGTCGTTTTGGAAGAATAATTGATCACTAAATCACGGTTCCATTCCACCAAGAGCATTAGAGCAACCTTTAAGTCCTTGGATGAAATAACGGTTTTGCAACGTAAGGTGGGCGGATTTTTAACAAGTAACATATTAAAGTAAAAATTTGAATGACTTATTCTGAGCTAGGTTTCAAGTTCGTTTCAAGAATACCAACTTTGGCTATTTAATGTGACGAAATAAAAGTGAAGGAATTTGTCAAATCACCACACACGAGGTCTTGCGCTTGGCTGTAAAATCACTGAGCAGATTTATTCAATCATTCTTACGCAGTAAGAAAGATAAAGGCTCTATGGCAATAGGCACTACGCAGGACAATACACTGGTGCCGGTAGTTGCAAGATATCATCTTCCACGTCGTTTCTTACCCACAGCACTTCGGCAGCAAAGACTTCTGGATAAGCTCAAGCATTAAAAGCCCTTACGTTCTAGGCACCACCGATCACGATTAGAGCTCGGTCGATATATCGGTCAGCCGATATTTATCGGCCGACAACGAGGTTGGCCGATATATCGTATCGGCCGTTTTCTACCGACAAATTATCGGCAAACAACAAAAACGTCTTATTTTCGATTTTGCTAATAAATGCAAGGTTTTTCGGCGCTTTTGCATGCGCAGTTGCGCACACATTCAAGCACGAAAACGACGCTTTAGAAAGAGAGTGCACGCACACTCAAATGACAAGTAGGACCTTTAAATTTTCAGAGTATATGCACATCAATGTGCGAAACAAAAATATGCCCAATAATTGTCTTCGACCTTTGACCTGGAGTAATACTTTCGACCTTTGTAATATTACCGATCTTTGACCTGGGATAATTGTCTTCGACCTTTGACCTGGGGTCAAAGGTCGAATAAACAAATCTCAACAGTTTTTTGTGCAGTCTAAGGCTTTTGAACTGCTAATGCTAGAGACTTCAAATTTTTAGGGATGATAGATCTTAATGTGAACTTGTGTCTAACAAATTTTGAGGGGTGGCGGTCAACCAATTAAAGGTCAATTAAAAAATTTGAAAAGAAATCTTTCCAAACGCCAATAACTTGTGAATGGAAACAGGTAGAACCTTTAAATTTATCAAGTATACGCAATGCATCTCGATAAGGCTAAAAAAATATTTACAGTGAATATCTGCATGTGACGTCACTTGGGGTCAAAGATCAAAGAAGAAAATATGTTGTTTGAGTTATAACTATTGATTAAAAACAGATAGGAACTTGAAATTTACAGGATTGGTGTATCTTACCAGGTTCTTGCATTGCACCAACTATAAACGCTTTATGTCACGTGACTCGGGGTTAAAGGTAAAAAAAAATTTGTCAATATTGTGCAATGTGCAGTCTAAGGCTTTTGAACTGCTGAAGCCAGAGACTTGAAATTTTCAGGGATGGTAGATCTCAATGTGAACTTGTGTCGAACAACTTTTGGAAGTGGCGGTCAACAGGTCAAAGGTCAAAAAACAAATTTTATCAAAACAGAAGCGAAGTCTTCAGATATCGGCTATCGGTATCGACCTTTACTTTTCGACTATATCGGTATCAGTTAAAAAAATTCATATCGGACGAGCTTTAATTACGATTAATACCGCTATTCCACACCTACTAAAATCAAATTGCACAAACCTGTGATACTTTCATCAGCTTGTGACTAGAATACTTGGTCTTTATGGCTCGACGGTAATCACTCGACTCCGCACTTTTCAAATTCTTGGCCAAGTAATACACGACCGGCTCCAGTGCTTCTTTCGTATAAGTGCTGTAATGTTCCAGGGTAGGTGTCTGCGATAAATATAATACTGTAATAAAATGAAGCAAGAAATTCATCAAAGGGTCCGAGTATTTTTAGAACAGAGTATAAAAGCAGAGCGACAGTTTAAATTTTGAAGCGAAGTTAAACGACAAGCACAGTATTCTTCAATCCGTTTTCTGCTTAGCAGATTCCAATTGTGTGTATCCAAGGAGGATTCTAAAATACTTAGGTAAAATTAGCAATTTGAAGTTAGTTTCTTTTAAGCCAGCACCTAAATTAACGTTATATCAATATTTTGCACAAAATTATAATCATGACTACTGTATCAAAATCGCCACACTTTTTTCTACAATTACCCATTCGTCATCCTCCAAAAGTTTAATGGAGAGGCAGAGAGCTGCGGCTGCCAACTTGGAAGGGGAAACATGGCACATATTGTAATCAACCAGAGAGAGTTCCATGAGGTACTTGGCTAGAGCATGCTGCAGGGCATCCACCTAAAGTTTAACCACGCTGCTTACACGGAACATTTTCATAACATTTGGCTGAATGCATAATGCAAGGTAAGAGAAATGGAGTAAGAGTAGACCTGCAATCTTTAGCAAAACATGTGTATTTCCACTATTTTTTAACCAAGATATATATTTAAATACTGGGCCAAGCTTAGGGTTGACACATACTCTAGCCCAGTGGTGGGCAACGTGAGGCCTTTCGCCACTTTTGGTGAGGCCCTTTGCCGCTTCTAATTTAGCCCCTTCCCTTTGCCACTTTTTGTTTGGCGCCAACAGCATGGTCACCAAGAACAACGCACACCTTTTTTTTGCTCTTTACCGATAGTTTCAGCAAATACAGGTCATCTGAGGACGTGAAGACCTTTTTTTGCTTTTCACCGATTGTTTTAGCGAAAACAGGTCATTTGAGGACGTGAAGACCTTTTTTTGCTCTTTACCGATATTTTCAGCGAACACAGGTCATCTGAGGTCGTGAAAACTTTTTTTTGCTCTTCCGGGGCTCGGCCCCGCACTTTTATCTGCACCGGGCCCCGCGGTTACTTAATCCGCCCCTGCTAGTAATTGCAGCGATTTTTTATTAAAAGCTGAAATATGAATCAATGTTTGTTTGCAGTGCGGCCATCAATAAACATTACATTTTCTGAAATGGCCCTTGTGTTTTTAAAAGGTTGCCCACCCCTGCTCTAGCCGAAGGCTTTGTTCAAAAAATAAAATGGGTAAATTGCAGTGAACGTATTATCAACTTTATGTAGATTGCAGACTTTCATTACTTTTTATTAAGAGCAGAGCTAAGTTATCTTATTTATACATGCAACGACGGCTGTCTGTAACCATGCGGCGCCTTCGCAGTCCCCATGACTAATCTAATAGCAAAAAATTTTCTTCTTTGTCCAAGACTGACACATTAACATCACAAGGTATTTTCATTGCGGAAAGCTTGCAATTTTGTTAGGTCCAAATTGCATCAGAAACGCATTAGCAGATTCGCAATACCATCCGGCACATGCCGAAATTACTGGGAAAATTGGGGTTTAATAGAGACTGTGGTTCGTAACCAGCTACAGTACTTAATTAAAACGTTGATTCTCCATGATCTCGTATGCTATGCCGATAGCGCATTCGCAACGCTTTAAGGCATGCATGGGCAACCTACGGCCCGCGGGCCACATCCGGCCCGCCAAAGCTTCTCATCCGGCCCGCATGACTTGTCTAGTAACACTGATAATAGACTGATAATAGAATTGTCTAGTAATTTCGTAATAGAATGTTCGAGCATAATCAGACCTATGACGCAACAATCGTGTTTGTGAATGCTCAATTAATCGAAGTATATCGTGGAATAATCTAGTAACTATGACCGGCAACTATAAAAACGCTCGCTTGGAAGCGAGCGGCATTCTAGTAATGATTTGGTAAAAGTGAAATTAGGTTGTTGACCGTGTAAATTTTAGTTTAAAACCGCAATTCTTGGCTGTCGTATCTGTTCCGGAGCTTAAGCTAATGTTGAGCTTTAGCTACCTTTATTTTGTGTGCTCCAAGTGGCTAGAGCTTGTTTAATGAAGTTGTTGTATAAAAGTAATAGCGTGTTGGGCTAGACTTATCCCTTCAGTTACTGGTTCCCAAGGTTAGGTCCACCTAAAGAAGATTTTAGTTTGATAGGCAGCGAGGCTGTGTTGTCGGTGAACCTACGTAACAGGCACCAAAGAAGTGTTAATTCTTACCAATCTAGAATCAAACGGTTTTTAAGGTACTTCGAAAGGAAGTAGGTAAACTTGTTACTTGCGATAGTGTGATCGCAACGAAACTTTATAAACCATTTGGAGCGAATTCTCTAATGCGCTGCTCCCAGCAGTACATACTTTGTCATACTAATTATATATTTTTTAGATGGTATTAAAGTGCGAAAATCATTGACTGTAATTAACCTTAAAATGGCGACTAAGAAGAAGAGAAAAGTAGATACTGAATCTCGAATTTTTCAAAAAAAGTGGACAATTGATTATTTTTTCAAAAAAAGTGGACAAGTGGACAATTCATTGAATGTAAAATAGCATTACATGAATACAATCCAAACCCCACAAAAATTTGTACCTAGATTACACTTAAAATCACAATTACGGCTCCGGCCCTCAGTCAAGTTCCAAATGCACATTTTGGCCCCCAGTGACAAAAGGTTGCCCATGCATGCTTTAAGGCATATGCCACCAAATTTGTCATTTGCTTAATTTTTAGTCTTATAAAGAGTTTATACCTACATTAAGAAAATTTCCAATTTTGTGTCTCATGATGGAGAAATGACCAAGTTACTACGCTCAAAAATACGCTATTTGCAAAGTGCTCAAAATATTCTCACGGAACCGTGACGTCACTGATGAACACTACCGTCTGCTTCGGCGCAAGACCAGACCGGAGACCTGGCAGTTACTAGTGATGGAGTACTCAAGTACTGTACTCGTACTAGAGTACAGCTTTTCTGAGTACTCGTACTCGAAACTTTTGATCTCAAGTATTCGTACTTTAACCTAGAAGTGCTCGGAGTCGGTCTAAAAATCAGTCGAGTACACGAGTACTTTGATTTTTATCGTACTTAAAATACTTACAACACAAACCTTCGTCGAAACCTGCTCAAAAGTTCCGTAAAAGTTAATGTCGACAATAAAAAGCTTAAAACCAGTGTTCAAAGTAGTAATAAACATTAAATCAACCTCTAGATCATTGCCAAATACGGTAAAACTAATTTTAAAACCAATTTTGGCTTGTTGCCAATTGAAATGTACCAGCAACCGACACCTAGTGGTTAGAAATAAGAAAAAATCGTGAAAACTCAATAACTTCTGCAGTACACGTCGTAGAAATCTGATGTTGGTGTCAAACGATGCAGAACGAATAAGTTTATATCTGCTTTAAGAGAACATTTTGTGCTATTTCGCTTAGAAAAAACTTATTCACCCAAAACATAAATTTGTGGTCATTTTATTGAATATATAGAGATTGCAGAAGCTCAAGAGAATTATACAAATTGCTTTTTGAACTCAAATTTCTTCACGAGAGATCGTGAATTGATCATTTGGCGTATAAAGCCACCTCTTCTTTCGAATCCTGCCACAGCAGCGGTCCTAGCGGATGCTTGAGTGACCAACTTAACGTGGTTGGTTAGCAACTTAAGGTTCAACATCCTGGTTATGGCAGGGCTGCGTGAAGAACAAAGATTTTTGTCGGACACCTTTTAGCTCATCATTTGTTAGATGATGCAAAAGAGGCTCAGCCTCTATGCATGAATCAACTAGCTGGTGATGCGAAATTGCATTTTTGTTTATGGATGAAACCTTGAACTTCCTCACAGCTTGTTTCTTAAAGTTGTCAGTGTGGCCAGCAGTGAGTGGTTCACGTAGAGACATAATCTTATCAACAGCAATATCTCTGACCGGTTTGTTTTCATCGCCAGGCATCGCAATAATTCCATGCTCACGATGAGCAAAAAAGGCATTATGCCGCAAAATTTTAAGGGTAATATCTCTCACTTGTTTATCAGGAAATTGTATTAGATGAATTAGATGGAAGGAAAAGCAGATGGCGACATCAAAAAAATGGGTTACCCCAAAGCTGCGTGTTAGCCCCTACTTTGTTCAATGTCTACACCAACGACCAACCGCAATTTGACAACTGCAGAAGATTCATTTATGCTGATGATTTATGTGTAGCTACACAATCGAAATCGTTTGAGACCATTGAAATATCCCTAACCGACGCTTTATTCAAACTCACAACCTACTACAAAGAATCCTCCTTGAAAGCTAATCCAGACAAAACACAAGTTGGATGTTTTCATCTTAACAACAGATTGGCTAATCGAATATTGAAAACAAATTGGAAAGGAAAAACACTTGAACACATCTCATTCCCCGTGTATCTTGGCGTCACCCTGGACCGTACACTATCATATAAAGAACACGTGAATAAGCTTCGGAAAAAAGTCATACCCAGAACAAACCTATTGAGAAAGCTGGCCTCTACTAAATGGGGAACAGATGCAAAAACCTTGAAACAAACCGCACTGGCAGTCTGTTATTCTACTGCTGAGTACTGTGCACCTGTGTGGGCAAGATCAAACCACGCTTACAAGATTGACTTTGAGCTGAACAAGGCATGCCGAATCATTACAGGTACATTAAAACCAACACCTGTTCCTGCAATATATAATCTGGCAAGCATAGCTCCACCTCACATCAGACGAAACACCGCAGCAAGCTACGAAAAACTGAAGCAACTTAACGACCCTGGACACCCACTCTTTGGACATCAAGCTCCAAAACAAAGACTGAAATCACGAAACAGCTTTGCTCGAGTAGAAGCCCCCTCTGCTGAATCAATATCATCCCACAGACTTGAAACCTGGAAGAATGGAGAGCAACCCCACAACATCAAATCAATACCTAGCCCTAGTGAAGACCTGCCAAGGGGGTCATCACTCCAACGAAACTTATGGGTTGCACTCAATAGAGCACGTACTAAAGTTGGTAGAACTGGTGACAATAAGAAGAAATGGGGATATGCTGACAACTCAAAATGCCAATGCGGCGCTGCTGTACAAACAATGCAACATTTGATGCAGTGCCCTTCTGGACCAACCTGCACCGATGAAGACCTCAGAGACGCTACTGATGCTGCACGGACTTGGTTAACTTGGTGGTGCGATAAGATATGATGATGATCAGGAAATTGTGTGATTCTCCTAAGCTTCGAAAATAAATTTCTTGGGGCCATCCGTAATCAAACTCTTTGCTTCGACTTCAAAAAAGTTTGGAAAATTAACCTTAATGCAAAATTTAGTGAGAAGAACTAACGTCAAATTTGGTTTATCTTGGGAAACGTAACATCTCAAAATTCGACAACCGAGAGTCATCCATCTTGAATGACACAAAGGACCAACTTCTAGTAATTGCAAGTCTGGATCTAAAGCTACGTGAATGATTGACCAACAAATTTGATATGCGTAATATTGGTCATTGTTAACATCACAAAGGGCTTCATCACTCAGCACAGGAAAAGATTCGCTTACATTGGTTGAAAATCTTTAACATCCAATTTGAAATAATCCCACCAATCATATTTCTAATATTTTCTGAGAGACTGTCAGGACCAGTTTACTCCATCTAATAGCGGGAAAACATGGCGCCAGGGAATCTCATTACAACGTAACAAACATATGCTCCACTGTGATGGCCTTCTCAACCGCTCTTCCAAAATGCGTATCATTCCGCAAAAATGTCCGATCATAACTGCCCTTCCGTCAGAATCAGTAACTTGCAAATTCTTTTCAAGTTTGGTACTTCTAATGGCTTGACGCTATTGAATCAGCTTTTCCGTCTAGCGAAGAAATGTGGGACAAATAGTATTCACTGCCTACCATGCAACGTTTTCTGGTCATGCTGCGATTTCTTCGTCTCATCATTTTGTTAAATAATGTCTGATAAGCTAATGAATTAAATCGCTATAAGCAATTATATATAGGCTATGCGTTATCATTAGACGGAAGATACGTTAGCTACTTTTTATCAGCTACTGAAGTTTTGATATTTAGCTCTAGGAAAGTTGTCAATCGATCTTTGCTGAGTAAGCAGGCAGAAAGCTAAGTTTAAATGTTGTTCGGCAAAATCTACTCCTTTCTTTGAAAGACTTAGCTCGGAATGCAAGTTAGCGTATGCAGTATTTCAGCACGGTAATGATCTGAATCTAACTGGTTGACCAGTTGGTTCCACGGCAAATTGGAAATTAGTATTCAGCGCAGCAAAAATGTGAACAAGCGTCGACTTTTCAGAAACAATTTTTTCTTACATAAAAGTAGATTTTTTGCAACTATAGTTCTAAGATAAGGCATGTTTTGATGCGATTTTTGGAAATAACTTTTTTTCTAAACAAAATAGCGCGAAGAGTTTTTAAAAGTAGATATAAACTTATTAATTCTGCTTCGTTTAAGACCAAAATTAGCTTTCTACGGCATGTAGTTTAAAAGTTACATTTTTAAAATTTTTTACCATTTTTGACCTCTAAGTGTCGGTTGCAGATGCATTTCAATTGGCAACGAGCCACTAGTGGTTTTAAAGTTGGTTTTATCATATTTGGCAACAATCTAGGGGGCACTTTTTTTTAATTTTTCGACCCACCCTATTGACCATTCTGAGTGAGATGGTAATATTCACTGGCAGTATCAGAAAAAGCTACCTGTACTGCTGTAAGTTCTATACACATGGGCTGCAGTGCTAGCAAAGTATGTAAGATTGTAAGGCATGGTTTAATTTATTTGCCATGATAATTCTAAAGGCATGAGAAAAAGCTTAGTCTTTTAGTCAGCGGCGGTTCGTACAAAGAGCTGTAGCACCCCCTAATTGTTATGATCTAGCAGTATCAGAGTGCATTTTCCTTAAATTTCACCAGTCTGAATACTATTTATCTAAATGGCTATGCACATAATTATCGGCCTATCGATTTATATGGAAAGATTCATATCATTAAAAGTTGCTATTAATAGCTATTAAGAGTAATACGAATCTTAATGATACGAATTCATATTATTAATAGCTAAAGAGTTGCAGTTTAATAAGATATTGTTTTCTGACCCGGTAGGTTAAATTTTTTGCATTTTTTATGCCAGCTTCAGAGCCGGTTGCTGTCACACAGGCTAGCCAATTAATGAAAAGTTTTTGCCATACATAGCATAATGTCTACAAAAATGCTTGGTCTGGCAGGCTTATAGGATAGGCTATTACTTTCAAGATACCCTGACTGGAATAAGGCTCTCTCAACCAGAAGGCTAAGTCTTGGTTGATAGACTAATAAGACTGCAAATTTCAAAGTTTAGAAAAGAATTTTGGTCTATATTGATATATTTTGGACAGAAGTACCACCCGTTTTTTTCTATATTAAACAGAGTAAACCTAGCCTAAGGGGAATTTTCTCAAACAGTAACAGGATTTGCAGATGATTTATTCTGAATGCAAGATTTTGATTTGACCTTTTTGACTAGATAAAACTTCATCTACTTAGCAAGAAAACAGTGTTCCTTGGGTGGGTATTTATCTTTATTTGAGTACGATTTGTTGGGCATAAATGAGCTAGTTTGCTTTGTTGTGGTTGATTTTTTGTTGCTATTATTGATAAGCCTAGGCCTATGCTGTTTTAGGTCCTGGCTAAATTTGTTAAAATGTTGTTTTTTAATTTATTAGTTTATTACAGAGACATCATAGCCTATTGTTCATACTAGTGCAAGCAATATTTATGATGACCTCTTGGTTAGTTATATATATTAGCTATATATCATTTTTCAGTTTTCATGCTGGTTTGCCGATAACTTTTTTCTGTAAATTTTACAGTTATTTGAAACTCTCGTTTTCAAACTTTGAAATCCAACAAGGCTTTGCTGGACAAATTGATACAACCATGCAAAAATTAGATGTTACTCATTCCAAACACCAATTGTGTTAAAACCACGTTATAGAGAATGAGGACATAACTGCTCTTTGTGATGCTTCTGTTAAGTTGAAAGTCTGAGG
This sequence comes from Trididemnum miniatum, assembly GCA_964006365.1. Taxonomy (NCBI): domain Eukaryota; kingdom Metazoa; phylum Chordata; class Ascidiacea; order Aplousobranchia; family Didemnidae; genus Trididemnum; species Trididemnum miniatum. The sequence goes on along the minus strand of OZ023232.1, from coordinate 14,294,249 downwards.
TAGCCTATGATTGTAAAGCATGCTGCTATGGGAATTGAAAACAATGATCGCATCATTCAGGGATGCTGCGTAAATTTGCAGCCGGCTCACAGGAAGAAATGCAAGCTTGATGAGTGGGTACAATGTGTAAAAGGCAACTGCTTTTACAATATTCACAGACGTTTAGGCCTTTCCCAAATAAAATCACTGCTTTCAATTATTATTTTTTCTTGATTCAGTTGTGTTTTTTTCCTTGGTCGTGGAATAACATTAGCCTAACTCTAACTAGGGATGTGCCTTAAGCAAAATTGCTCGGACTCGCCGAGTAACGAGTATTTACGACATTACTCGGCGAGTCCGAACGCGAGTATCTATGACGTCACGCGCGATGAAAAGTACGCTTTTGCCTTTTCGGTTTTCCTGCATTTAGCTGCTTCAGAGCCATTGGGTTAATCCAGGGGTGGCCAACCTTTTGATTCCATGCGCCAATATATTTTTACCCTTAATTTAGATGCGCCACATCAAGCATCCATTTCTTTTCAGTTCTTTAAAACAAGGGCGTGCAATATCGGTGAGGAGCAAAAAAAGGGTCTTCACTTCACGCCCTCAGACAGTGTCGCAGCCAGGATTTGGCAAAGGGGGGCCACAACCGGGGGTCTGGGAGTGAAATCCCCAGCCGCCAAGAAATTTTTACGGTTTTCATATTAAAAAAACACTCATTTTAGCACGCTTTTTTATGTAAAAAGGGCGTGCGTGAGTGTAATCACAACGGACAATGCAAAAATATTTTCGCAGCTTATGTGTAAAAGCAGAAGCTTGGCCAAAATAAGTGAAAGGAGGCTACAACCATTATTAGTTTGATAAATTATAGACTGAAAGTTAGGTTTTAGCACCTTATTACAGGGCCAAAGGGGGGGGGGCATGGCAGCGTGGCTCCCCTGCGTGCGTGCATCTATACCCTCAAACGTCCTGTTTTCCACTGACAATGTCGGTGGAAAGCAAAAAATAAAAAAAGGTCTTTACGCCCTGTGAAAAACAGATGTTCTGTTTTCCACAGAAAAATATTGGAGGGCAAATAAAAATAAAATAAAAAATTAGTGAGTAGAAGTGGCTTGTCATCAAAAAGGTGCAATGCGCTACTTTTAAGTAGCCAATGCGCCAGGTAAGGCGCATGCGCCACAGGTTGGCCACCCCTGGGTTAATCAGTAACAACGATTTTGGGTTTAGGTATACTGAGCTTACAGTAGAATGGCATCATCTGGGCAATACAATGCAATAATGACAATGTACCCCGTAGGTACCTTATCAAGCAAAAAAAGACGGTAATGTTTATGAACTAACAGTCGAGTTTTGTGCTGTAAGGTAAATTACTACCGTTGCGTCGGCAACTTGGGTTTAAGTGAAAAAAAACCTTAATTGTTTACAAATTAGTACTCGGTCGAGTATCAACTAATATTCGGCCGAGTCCGAGTAATAAAAATGCCTTAATACTCGGCCTCGACTCGGCACATCCCTAACTCTAACTCGCATGTTTCATAAAAGTATAAGTTACGTATTCATTAACGTTCTGGTCATTGATTTTGCTCTTGGGTAGGGTAGGCTATCCTATGTCATGGGCTATATTGATCTGAAATAATTGTGTATGTGACGTCATGACATAATTTGAATGGACGTAATTATTATGTACTTATCCATGAGCCTCGTAAGCTTGTTTGGTTAATAAGTTTTTTTTAGTTAATAGTTTTGGTTAATTTCCATGAGCCTCGTAAGCTTGTTTTGGTCAATAAGCTTGTTTGGTTAATAAATAAGTTAAGTATTTTTTTTAGCAAATGACCTGAAGTGCTTTAGTTTAAACAATGCAACGCTTAGCAGGCCTGGCACTGATTCTAAGCTACTGCATAGCGAAACAAGCGCTTAGTAGATTATCGCACTTCGTACAATAATTCCAAGCTAGAGTTGTTTTACTTTTTCAAGTCATTTATGGATATGAAAATTTAAAATGCCTAAAGAATAATTACGTTTCGTAAAAGATGCAACTAAAAGAAGTTATGGGAGCCGGCCAAGCATCGATAATATTAATTTTAAGCTTGGTTCTGCTGCTCCAAAGCAAGCACCAAATTAAATTTTTATATATTTAATTATTAAATTTGGAACCCCTCGTCACCATGACAATGGTAGTAAAGTGCCATGACGAGTTGCGCCGAGCTGCTCTGAAAAAATAAACCGCGTAAACGGTTTCTTCGCTGCGCCGAGGCGAGTAGAGTTCAGTTTAAGCGCAAAAAAAGTTTCGTGTAAACGCGCCTTCAGCGGCGGCAGTTTATCAGTGACGTCATCACCTCGCTTTTACGCAATTGGCCAAAAAGAGACTTTGCCAACACTTTTTGGTAAAATGACGGTTTAGGGTCATATAGAAGGTTACGAATCGAATCTGAAAGAAAAAAATACGCGAAAACTTACCATTTAAATTTGCCAGTATTTGGTGACATAGGATCTTTTTAACTTCATAAATAACCACGCTTAGTGCAATGCTTATTATTCCAAAAATAAACCCTCCAGTTTGTGCGAATTATATGGCACTTTTTGCTGAATTATCATGAGCATACAAAAATTTATTGACGTACCAAACGATTGAAAGTTTTTGTTAGTATGACATTTAAACATTCCAAAAACAATTCTGAAGGTTTTGCATACATTAAAATCACCATTTAACACAATTGGGTAAATTTGCTACATGTAGTATTGTGCTTAGCGAGTTACATGTGGCTGTTGACCACTGTTGTGAAAATAAGAGCCAATTGCAAATGCAGTGACACTTGCTAATTGTCTTTTTGAACTAGTAAGTGGCACCTGAATTAACTGTCACTTCTGCAAACATGATATTAAACGTTTAGCATCCAGTATGAGACCAAAGTTCTAATTAAAAAGTGGTAAAAGCGGCAAACAAAGCATTCTGACAGGAAAATCTAGTTTATGTGAATCTAAATCAAAACTAAATATATAATATGGAACAATGATTAACATCTACAACAAGAAATGAAATGGTGTTACGAGAACGCACACAAATAGGAATAAGACGCAAGGGTTATCGAAATAAAAAAAATTGGAACTTTACTTTTTAGGGGAAAAACGCTTACTTTTTATAATTTGCTTTTGTGACGCATATTCCAATTAATTTCCTGTTGTTGGTGGTTAATCACTATTTTCTACGATTTACCTGAGATTAGAAGCTTATTTTTAAATATTTTCTCGTAAAAAAGATGGTTTTTTGTTAACCAACGACGCATGGTAAGTAGAGGCAATTCCGAAAAACAATAAAGATTTACTTGATACTTTTCCACTTTTCGGACATTTAGCGTGATTTCTAGCATATCAACTGCTGTAAATTTTAGGTCGTATATGATAGCTACAAAACAAGTAATTTATTCCAACGCTCCGTCTTATTGTAATTGCTCAGTGGAAAATTGCAATAAGATTAGCCGGGTAAATAACGCAAGAGGCGAAACTATAACGGGTAGAGACAGTCAAACATCTTCGAGTTGCAAGCCTTACTTAGCGCAGGCCAGTTACAAACACATTTTGCGGTTTGAAAAGTAATCGAAAAAAAAAAAATGGCAGAGCAAACCCCAATTCTATCTGCTATATTTCCGACGTCAAGACGCAATGGACAGCTTTTCATCAATCTAGACGGAAGTACCTTGGCTTCGATTTGAACGTAGCATAAAAACTAACGCTTAAAGGAATACTTAACTGCGTAGACACAAACGCTAAGCTTGGATTATTTTGCATTACAAGAAACTTTCACACCAGTTTTACCTGACCAGCCTTGGAGTTTCTTCGCAAAAAATGCAGAGGTAAAGGTCTGCCCAAATTAAAATCCAAAGTTTTCAGCATTAGTACTTCCATATTAAGAATCTGGGCCGAAGTAAATGCCTTGTCAGTAATGTACACGAAATCACTGACCTAAAACAAGTAAAAAGCTAGAAAAACAGATCAACATAGGGCCAATAAAAACGCTTACTTCGGGAGCATACATTTCTTCATACTTCGATGCTAAAAGCATAGCAGTAACTCCAGCCAATTGCAGTTGTGTTCTAGGCACTGGATGAACCTGTGCAATGTAATGTAAAACACGGTAAGAATAAGTGAAAAGGATGAAAGGCATTTACTCAACAATATGAAGTTATAAAAAGCTTTCGAGTAACATAAGTACTTTGGGGTCCCTTCAGGGGAGTTGGGTAGCCCGAACCGGCTAAAAAGCACCGGATCCTCACGTCACACAAAAAGTTTTAACAGCACATCTTTAGTATTGCCTGTAAAGTAAAAACAAAATTTGTCAAACCTGAAGAAACCTGTCCAAAATTGCTACTGTCAGGTACAAAGTTTCTTGCAACAGTTGAAATCTGTGATGAACTTGAATGAGCCAATCAACGAGAATACAACGCATTTTTGATTTGAGATTGGTGTTTTTTAAATAATCCGATTGAATTGGGTAAATAGACTCCAAATAAAGCATGTACTGATAAATATCGTTCACAAATTCAGAACATAACTGAGGATTTTCAACATCACTTTCGTCGATATCTTTTACGTCTGGTTTGAATGCAAGATCAAAAATGTTATCTCTTTCTACTGATTTTGCAGGGGTAGAAATCTGCATTGGATCTGGAGAATCGGGGTGCTGTAACTTTTCACTCTCAATTGGGGGCCTTTTTTCTTCAACATCGTTTGTAGTTAATTTTTTCAAATTCTTGGCAAGTTCTTTTTGATAATTTCCTTGGTTTATTTGAGAAACATTAGTTGATCGACTTGCGAAAGGTTTGCGAAGATTTGATGTCGCCTTTTGCCTCTGCAAACCCTGAACATTCTGAAAAGTAAAAATTTTTAGTTGCACGTTTATCCTCTATCGCGAAAAAGAGATCAAAGCGCTAAAACGAGCTCGCTCAGCAGTTGCCTGTCACCGGGCCATCTATCTACACACCAATATATTTTTCGACTAAAAGTTGGCAGCTGACTAGATGATTGAAAGGTTCACTCGCCGTCTCCCTGCGGCCACGTAGTGTGATTGTAGCTTTAACACTTCCTGTCTTGCATATATCCGCAAATAAAACAAACTGACTAACCAAGATGGGGAAATCGAGCTGAGTGCCTTTCCCAACGGCACAACAACTAAACTCGCCGGCTTTTTATGCATTATTGAAACAAAGTCACTTAGTTTGACCAGACTTTGATTCAAACCAGACTCTACAGCTCCAGAGGCGGACGGTCTAACCACTCGGCCATCCGAGCTGTTAAAAGAATGCAAATGACAGTTTTGGGAGTATTTTAGTTCAAACAACGCTGTAAAAATTGTGTTGTACTCACAGTCTGGTCACCAAATGCCGATCTTGATGAAGGAAGTGCAGCTCGCTTCTTTATAATAGGGCCGTTTTGAGTATTTCCTTGCAGCGACTGAAAAAATTCAAGGCCTTGTTATTAAACAATTGTCAGGAGCACACATGGACAATTTATGTACACTTCAAAAAATTCAGCAAATATCACAAGCTTCATTATTTTGACCAAAAAGCATTTTTTGCAATTATGGGCAATTCCATGTAATGACCGATAAATTGCCGAACAAACCAACAAAGTCACCTTACGAACACATTATCGTAACTTCAAATTTGCTTTTTTGCAGATACAACTTCACCACAAATACGGATCAAGGCTCAGCCTCAAACTGTTTCGTCCCCAGCATTAAACTTCAGCTCTGGGAAACATTTTGGTCTTGCACAGCTGCATCACCCATGCAGTAAGCCAGAAGCAAAAACCAACAAAGTGGCGCACCCAAGGAGGTTTGGGGGTCGACCCCACCTTTTGAAATCGAACCCTTGTTTTTAATGCGAAGAGTGTAAACCGTGTAAGTGGTGTACGTGCTGTTATTTCAAAACAGCTGTGACAGAATTTGCCTCGCATCATACTGCAGCCAAACCGGCTGCTAGTTGGCGTAGTGGTAAGAGACATTGCTATCGGTGCGGGATCTAGGTCTTTGGTTTGATCCTTAGGCCGGCCAAATCGGACACAGCGCTGCCAACAACTCGCCACCGTTGTGATGGTTCTTCAAAGTTTGAAGGTGCGTTGCCCAAGTGCAATCGTGTGCCCGTCTTACTTTTCAAATATAGTAAAACATAAAAAAACTATTTCTCCTCTCCACTACAAGTGCCCGTGCGCATGCTGTGAGAGACGCGTATACCAATGTCCGAAAATAAAAAACACAATTGCTTTCCGTCACTTAGATTTTTTGCGGTTATCAATTTATTATAATTATGTTTAAAATCACATTTTTAAAATTGCAGTTGCATTCTAGGCACTGTATGAAATTTGTAAACTTAGTTTTTGAAACAAGATATTCGGGGCAGCGGTCGTGCTGATTTCTTAATGCTCTTATTTTGCAATTTCATTTTGTCCACGTTCAACGAATATCGTTTTGTCGCTGTTTCCATATTTTTATCCCTGCTATTTTTTGTGTTTGTGTAAGCGTTATTTCATGGTTAGAAAACAAAAATGCTACTACTACTGTTAGATACGACCACTAAAATCGGACGTACGAAATCATTTTGCCGTAAAAACGCATAAGTTAATTATAATTACCGCAAGTGTAAAGTTGGGATCCGAGAACTTAGTGTAGTCACAGCCACAACGCAGCTCACACGAAGAAGAATGTGGTTATAAAAGAAAAATTTGCGTCATCATATATTGAGAAACTTGAAACACGATGTAAACCAGAAAAAAAAATGCTGGCGATATTGCAAATTTCTTTCTGACCGAAAAAAAAAAAAAAAAAACAGCACGACAATTAACTTCAAGGGTTGCTAGTTTTTTTAACCCCTTCCCCCCTTGAAATATGCTGGATGCGCTCCTAAACCACCATCTATTTCGGCGCCAAACATAAATTATAATCTTATTAAATTCACCAACACTGTTTTTTCATCCAAGACAATTGATGAAAATGGTAATACTGCAAGCAACAACATACTATATAGAAAAAAAATCTAAGCAGTAATAATACCAAAAATCTTTAATACATGGATAATGCAGGGGCGAGCCCAGGAATTTGAAGCCGTCCGTTTTCCACCCAAAGTCAAGTGAAGAGAAAAAAGGGTCAACACGTCCGCAGATGTCGAATTTTCCGGCCCAAAGTCAAGTGAAGAGCAAAAAAAAGGTCATTACGCCCTCAGACTATCCTTCATACGTATATCACCTTTACACCACGAAAGTTTTGTGCATTTGTCTGCGTAGCGGCCCCGTGGATACGCCCCTGATATTGTATAACAAGGTCAAAAGACAAACAATTTTTCATCCTTTATTATTGACAAGAAAATAAATAATTCACCTACTGGAATATGATTTACCTGCAAAGTGGAATTTCTTGTAGCCATCGAAGACATGACACATCCACCAGTTAAAAAAACAATGTAGGCTAATAATTGGCAACAAAAACGTGATAAAGCTGTAAGTTTTATTGAATGAAAAAACAAAAAAAACAAAAAAAAAACGCACGATGATAACGTTGTGGCAGTTAAATATTGTAACATTGCATTGCAGAATAGACAACTCTGTGACATCACAACCTCATCTTAAAAATAAATTGCCTTTACAACAAATAGCCTTTACATTGGTACAAAGTGCACTGTTTCCTCTAACATTTCAGTATGCCCAAGCGTCATCATCCAGTTTTTCAATCCAGTGTGTTCCTCGTGACCAAGAGTGGCCAGATGCACCAGATGCCAAATATAGCTTTTAATCAAAATTTGACGAAGTGTACGTAATTACCAAAAAAACTGAGCATTGGATGGGAGAGGGAATTCCATCCGTCTCTTATCAAGACTCAAATACTGAATTCACGTTTTTTTTAAGCATAACCAGCCAGATTTTTTTGTAAAAAAGAATCCTTATTCCAAACATACTGCTCACTGGCTTGCTTCTTTGTTCATTTGACTAGACCAAAACGAGTTGGATATGTAATAACATATATCCACGAATGTTTCGTGCATTGCTTTTGCTACAAGCTCAGCTTACAGCACTGGCATTAATTGAAACAAAAGTGTTTTCTACATATGACCTTAAGCACTGCACCATTAATATCGTGGCAGTTATTAACTATTACATCAGTGGTTACCAATTCGTTTTAAAGCTTGCAACCCTTCGGCTAGTAAAAATTATTTTTGCACCCCTTGCACCGTACTTCACTCACGCGCTGTTTCTGTACAGACAATTAAAAATACACTAAAACATTGCAAATAAAATTACACTTAAGCCTACGATTATGTAGCATACACACTAGCGGCAAAACTTACGGAGGTTGAACTACAATAAAACAAAACTAGCGGAGAACTGGAGAAAAAGAGATAGGCTATATCATAACTACCACTGTATAAAGTGACTCACTAAAAAGGTTCTACACCCAACCTTGCCTCCAAGGTGAACTAAATCTAGATTAGGCTAACAAAGCCGGTTACACAATATTTTACCTATTCAACTAGACTTGCCGTATTTCCCTTATTGAAATAGAAACCAAAACACAGACTCTGTTAAATTAATTACTCTCACATACCTGGCAGTTAACCTTATCTCTTATTACCCAAACTCCCTACATTTAGCCCAATTAGCAATTCAAACATCACCCGCTCTCTTTTAATTTTAAACTGTTCAAACTGAACAAGACGCAGACATAACAAAACACAAGGAAAAGACTATGACATGACAAACGTTAAGCAACGTCACAAACTCAGACAATGATCATAATTCGATCGCACACAGGCACATTTCAGCCAATACCAAACTAAAAGTTTGAACTTCCAAACCAAGACTGTTTTTCGAATTAAAAGCTCAGAAATATTTAGGAATGGATAGTAAAAATAAGTTTGCATGGACCAAAGATTAACCAATGAACTTCGAGAAATCTTTCCTATTGCTAGTTGACAATGTTATCTTATGATGTCAGTTGTCACAATAACATGTCTAGGTCAGCACTGAGGAAAGATCGATCACATTACCCAGATTACATAAGCTTTTGATTTGTAAATTTTACGTCAAAACTTGGATGAGCTTGCACCTTTTTTTTATTAAGGCCAATCACAGTATGACAAAACATTTATGACATAAAGTCATTGTGACAAAAATTCTAACAACAACATGGGCCAAGTCAAAGAAATGTCAGTGTGCTTTGTGCCTCAAAAATCGATGACAAAATTTCATTTAACCCATACTTGGACAAAATTACTGGCACATTTTACGCAAACCCACCACAAGTCCTGCATTGAAGCTCTGACAGAGCTTTAGGTTAAACACTCAAGACAGTGCTGGGTAAGTTTAAATTCAAGGACTCTAACTTGGACTTGCAATTTTTTTATGGGCTTGAATCATTATTTCTTTAATTGTCGTTTAAATTAATGCAAGTGATGGTGACACATATAAAATTTGCTGAAGAATTACTAGTTGCTACATATGAACATCACTTTTTATAACGGTACTTATGTAGCCTAAATGGCTGCCAGTAACTTTGCCACAATGGTAACTTCGCCACACTTTTGAGAAGGTGGGGGGAGATGTGAGGATAGTAAGAAAATATGGGTTGCCAGTAACTTCGCCACATGGTAACTTCGCCACACTTTCATACATCGAAAATTTACATTGCCTACACCGAAACAAGACTTTAAATTCCCGGTTGCCGTAAAAAATTTTATCGGGCTTTTCGAGTTACTTGGTAACTTTGCCACATAAGCGAAACTGTGGGGTAAGATGTGGGGAGAGAGGTGTGGGAGAGTGCATGGGGTGAATAAGGAAGTGCGTTGGGGTGTAGGGGGAGGTCAGGGGAGCTGTGGGAAGAGATATGGGGGGTGTGGGGGGAGATGTAGGGAAATGTGTTGGGGTGTGGGGGGAGGTAAGGAAAGATGTGTGGGGTGAGTTGGGAAGTGTGTTGGCGTGTGGGGAAAGGATGTGGAGAGAGGAATGGGGAAGATGTAGGGAAATGTGTTGAGGTATGGGGTTCCAACACACTTTTAATTCCCCACATCTCCCTACCCTCACCTTTCCCTACATCTCCCCTTACCTCCCCCACACCCCATCACACTTTCCTACACCTCCTTTCATACCTCTTCCCACATCCCTCCTTCCTCCCCCCACACCCCAACACATTTTCCTACTATCCCCACACATCTCCCTTCACCTTCTCAAAGTGTGGCGAAGTTACCATGCGACGAAGTTTCTGTGGCGAAGTTACTGTGGCGAAGTTACCATGTGGCGAAGTTACTGGCAACCAAAATATGTTGGGGTGTGGGGGGGAGGAAGGGGAGATGTGGGAAGAGGCATGTAAGAAGGTGTAGGAAAGTGTGTAGGGGAGGTAAGGGCAGATGAAGGGAAAGGTGAGGGGAGTGAGGTGAGGGAGATGTGGGGAAGTGTGTTAGGGTCCCACACTCTAACACACTTCCCTACACCTCCCCCATTCCTCTCCTCACATCCTTTCCCCACACCCCAACACACTTCCCTACACCTCCCCCCACACCCCCCATACCTCTTCCAACAGCTCCTCTCACCTCCCCCTACACCCTAACACACTTTCCCATTCACCCCATGCACTGTGCACTCTCCCACACCTCTCCCCCCGCAGTTTCGATTATGTGGCGAAGTTACCATGTGACGATGTTACCTTAATTAACTGGAAAAACCCGATAAAATTTTTTACCACAACCAGGAATTTAAACTCTTGCTTCAGTGCAGGCAATGTAAATTTACGATGTATGAAAGTGTGGCGAAGTTACTGTGGTGAAGTTATTGGCAACCACCTAAATGCCGTCAATGGTGTTACGTACAGATAATGCTTTCATAATTGCACACACTTTTTATTAGTGCATGACGAACCTCAAAAACACTTTAAGCATGCACGTTCTTTATTTTTACGCTCTAACGCATTTTTCATTTAAAATAAAAAATAATCTTTATGTAAAAATTAAGATATGACTTTTGTATCCATTGTATGAGACTACCCCCACTTTTAAGGGTGGGTTTTTGCACTGTAAAGGTTGTCTTAAGCGCCAAAATATACAGTAACTAAAGTTGAAGTTCAACCCCTGTCAAATTTTATGACCTCCCTGGCTGGGGCTGGACCGGGGCAAAAAGTGGCATCTGCGGCCAGGGCCCCGGTCGATTCCTAAAATGAGCAACTAACAAGTTAACAACACAAGACTACAAGAATATTACAAAAGCAACCGAAACATTTACCGATAACTTACAATTAAACGGATGATCTGATGATCTCACAAGATTAGCTGCCAATGTACTCATACAGCACTTTGGTATCGGTAATGTTTTACATGACCGGTTGACACTAGACTAGGTTGAGATTGTTGCCAGTATAAGAGCACTAGGCCTGTTGCAACCGTTCTCACTGACGACTATCTCTCCACTTTCACCCATCACTGCAATACCCTGTAGCACAGCAAATGATGAATCCTGGTGGGCATGCTATACTAACTAGCTACATGTATGATACCGCACTGTACCATTACGCACCAACTGACCAATAATAGTATGGGTACCAGTAGGCCTACTGCCACTGGTACACCTGCCTAGGTACAGCAGTCATTTTTGAAATATGAAAAGCCCCTAAGCTTTTTATATGAAACCTTTCAAATAATTGAGAAAATGGAGCAAGTTCTAGGTACCAGATAATCATTAAGTTCTTAAAACTAACATTAATTGCCGGTATGCTAGTTTGTTCAAATCCTAAGTCTGAACACTTAAAAAACACATAAAGATATAAAGCTAGCAATCAAACAGGCCGCGTCAATGTTGCGATTGGGCAACAAATGCTTTCTAAGCTCTGTGATTGGACAAAAAGCGATTTAATATTACCACAATGCCTAACGGCAAACATTGTTATTTATAACAATTTTGTAGGGAGCGGTACAATTCGGTGATACCACGATGATACTGCATACTAGAGATGAGCATGGATTGGATTCATAGCCGCATCGGAGCCGGATTGTGCCGTTTTTTGTTGGAGCCGGATTATCCGAACGGTAGCTTAGTGTTGAATTGGATTAGACCCAGCACTGACTTTTTATTAGATAGACTGGAAGCTCAGCGTGAGAGAAAAAGGCATGTATAATAGAAGAAACAAACTTTGCTTTCAGACGGAGCCTTTTTTCTCGCACGCTCGATCCGTTCTGTATACTTAATTCGCTAGTGCTGAATAAGCTCTATCAAACAATAAGTTATACTGCATAATATACAAAAACAACAATTAAAATTTAACTGATAATGTTAGTAGGCCTACTTAGTATTTGTGATGACTGGTGTGTGAGAAAGGAGTTGCAGAGCTGCAAACGAATCGATTTTGTTTACTTGATCAAAAAATATAACCTTAATTTTTGTTTCATTCAAAAACAAAAAATTTTTAAGTAAAAGCAACGTTACATTTACGTTTAAAAATTCTAAGAGTTTTGCTGAACGTTGGTTTGAAATTGAAAATATTCTTTAGCTTATTTATTGTATACCGTATAACCTTGGTAGGGGTTTTTTAAAAAAACTTTAACTGCAATGTAAATACAAAAGGTTTCTTTTGCGAATTTAAGCATGTATGGAATTTTTTTGAAAAATTTGCTTGAAATATTTTATGTTGTGGTGAACTGTATGAATTATGTAATCTAAAATGTCACTAATGACTTTTTTGCATATTTGTAGATACATATCCGAAAAGATTTTACAAACCTGTTCATTTATCACAAAATTCCGTAAAGTATAAAAGCCTTGGCAAACTAATTAATTTAGGTACGGTGCTGTATTTCTAGATAAAAAAGTTTATTTCTTTATTAAAAAGCTTAAACTTTTAGAAATAATGTGTGGACTGGGGATTAAGTCAGGCCTAATGCCAATACGATTGTACAATTTTAAAATCAAGCATTTATAAAACTCTATTGTAGTGTCGAAAAAACTGCTTCAAATGGGGACGACTTTGTTCCTTCTTGAATATGCCTAAAGAAAAATTGTTTATAGGACTTGGTGTACTCGTGAACTGACGTATTTTGGACGGTCACGAACGCATCACGTATTTTGAACGGTATAGCACCTTGACGCTTTCTCGTGGTAGGAGGATAAGTATGCAATGAAATAAATGGATAAAAAACCTAACTTATAGATTTCAACATATTGCGTAGACTAATTTACTCATACGATATGCTTAGCAATTTAACGATATGCTTAGCAGTGCGATTGCGAATGCTATCACACAGATCTGGCGCCAGAGCAGTCGACTTAGAGGGCCTAAAGTTTGAAATTAAGCACAAAAGCCGCTGTCTTTAAAAGAGTAAGCTTGTCAATTGGGGGGCAAGCAAGTCGATTGGCCCCGGCCCTGCTATCACGAATTTACAGAAAAAATAAATTTTGTAGCTAAGAAGACTGTGATCACTTTTTTATTAATATTTTTTATTGTAGAGACAAAAAATCAGTGATAACATTGTCGCTGTGAGTATAGAATGAATTCAGACTTGCGAGAAATTTCTGTCATATTCAAGTTTTATATTAGAGTTCATTTCTTGCTTTGGTAACTCTGTCAAGCCTTTGCAAAAATCATATCCAAAAATGCAACAACAAAGCTTGGGGAGATTACACAATTATTAAACCAATAGTTTTCTGATCATTGCTGTAGCGTAAATTATATGCTCAGGGCCGTATGTAGACAATGAGAGACCCTAGGCTATTTCCATTTTTTTACAAGAAATCGGTGAAAACCAAAAAAAGTCTTTATGTCCGCAGATATGGTGTTTTCACGGAAAATATCGGTGAAGACCAAAAAAAAGGTCTTCGTTGTTCGTGATGAGGCCACTCATTTTCTCCGAGGCCTCCCATTGTTTCCGAGGCCCTAGGCTTCAGCTTGCTTAGCCTACGCCTAAATCCGGTTCTGCATATGCTCCAGTCCGCAATACCTCACCTGTTGTGTCAACAACGAAAGCGTATAAATATTTATCTATTACAAGCGGAGATAATTGATCGCAGTGGTGTAAAGTAACGAAGTAGTTTCACTCAAGTAGACCCCTTAAGTAGTAGGCTAATACTTGGTAACTGGTACGTACTTAAATGATTTAAATTTCGACTATTTATACTACGACTATTTATACTTTATTTATATTTGAATTTCGACTATTTACGTAGTTTAATAGTTAGTTAGTTGCATATTTATCCTCCTATCACGAGAAAGCGATCAATGCGCTATACGAGCTCACTTAGGAGTTGCCAGCCATCTGTCTACCACACCAACATGGGGGAATCCCGCTAAATGCCTTTCCAACGGCTGGTCAGCACTGGCATTCATATATTGTCAAGAACTATTTTTATAGCGCTACTTAACAGGGATTCGATCTCCTTGTATAATACTGCGCAAAATGAAATGTCACTCGTATTGAAGTTTTTAAGTAATAGGGCTATCACGTGATGCTCTAATTTTCTCACAGTAACACCTCGTGCCTAATCAACTACAACCGTAATCACGTCTTTTTTATATCGCCTGTAAACTTGTATATATCTCTTGCACCTTAGAAGAATACTGTGTGTCACTGGCAAGCGTTTTTTTTATATACGTTACTAGTCACAGAGCAAGCATCTTGAATTTTATCTTTTTACCGTGGAAAACTTCAGATATTTTTTACTGCTGATTTTATTTGTGAAGCTTTAACTCTCCGGAAGAAAAATAAACCAAGTTTGTTTTGAAGTTGAGTAAGTTTGGACAGCAGTGAAGGCTAATAGCGCTCCGCTTTAGCACCAGATACGTACTCGCCGCCATTGCGGTGGTGATTCGTAACATAAAGAAAAATATCTGAAGACTATTGCCAGGAAACCGTCAAGAAAGCATTCCGAATTGTCAGATACTTTCAAAGGAAACTCTTCTCAAGTTCAAAGAAAGCTATTAACTTTGTTGATTTTGTTTGGATTGGAACAGTTTTGTAGAACTTGTGGATTGTCAGATTTACTTCAGCATTGGCGTTACATAGACCCAGTGAACTTATTTACCCGTGGCGGTATACTTCGGACTGACAACCACACTTCGACGGTACTGTTGAGGAAACAACAACACCCTTCCATCCTTAAACTTCACGAATTCTACTGCTTGGACACTTCCTTGAGTTCCTTATAATCGTTACGGCAGGAAATTCCCACCTCGACGACTGACATTCTCTTCGCGTTGGAACTTACAATTACTGTTCGACTGCGATTTAATTCTTGTCTTCCAACACTTCGAGTTTCGATTGGATTCCAGCAGTGGTCTTGTTCCTGGGATCGGCATCGTGGAACTGCGTAGTGCGGTACGTTGGAGACTTCGAGTACGCTAGAATACTTCTCAACTTCGCTGGAAGGATCGGGAACGTGGGACTGCGTGAACGTGCAGACTTCGGGTACGCTGGAACTACTCCTGGACTTCACTGGAGAGGTTTTTACTTTATTATTTTGTTTTGTTTAAATATTTGCTACTTAACTGTTTTTATTATTGCTTTTAATTATGTCGCATGTACCTACAGAAAAGGGTAGCGGAGATGTTGCCACGGGGTTGATTGGTGATGATACGGGAGGGAAAATACCGGGACCTGATACTCAAATGGGACCCCATACCAGTCAATCTGCACCCTCTAACTTGAACAAATTCCGGAAACTTCTTACCTCTAAGCGGCAATTAGTGGTGCGCATGAGGCGTTTTTGCGAAACAGCAAACGAATGTAAGTCGCAGCAGCAATTCAGCGAATGTTCTGAAACCCTCATCAATATTCAGTCCGCGTATAATCAATTTAAAAGGGCAACTGATGAAGTAACTGATTCAGAACTCGTTGTTGAACTGGTCGAACAAGTGGCTGACCAGTTCGAGAATTGCACTAAACTTCACCAAAACGTTAAGCAACATTTCCTTGTTTGCGCTTCCAAGAAAGTTGCTAAACATTTAAACTGCGATCAAGGTGTAGCTGAACTTGACCCCGCCGACAGTGTCTCTCAAGTGACTGATGGGATTAGCATTACATCTAGTGGGCTCGCCGCACGTCAAATTAAACTAGAGCTTAAACGTGCTGAACTTGAGGCTAATCACAAACTTGCTTTGGCACAGGCGCAGGCTCAAGCGGCTCAAGCACAGGCGCAGGCACAAGCGGCACAAGCTCAGGCGGAAGCCCGGCGTTGCATTGAGGAGGCCAGACTCGACGCAGAGGAGAAACTTCTTACACTTTCAGAGTGTGGCTCGGTAGCGGTTTCTCGCGGGCGTCGTTCAGCTTCTTCCTCGCAGCGAGTGGAGGGCTTGCTTGTAACTGCTGAACGCCATCTTGATATGCAAACCTTTAGAGAAATGCGCCAGGGTGAAATCGGCGATGGGTCCCCAGATTTTAACTTTTGGCCCGTTAACATGGGATCTGCACCTCACCCCACTCAGAGCGTAGAACAAGTTCAACCTAATGCTAAAGAGACCTTTCGAGAGAGTGCTCCTATACCATTAACACCGTCTGGTAATAATGTGCCCGTGTTTCCTGCGCAGAATGATGTGGGTGAATCTACATTAAAAACCTATTTAGAGCGCCAAGGAAGAAACGAATTTATTAATTTGGCCAGTCAAATTAGTTACGATGGTAAAAATATAGCCTTCGTGTTTTTCGAAAACCAAATTCGAAAACTTATGGCCGAAAGCCCTTACGACGAGCGACGTCTCGAAGTATTGAGAGCTTCCTGCGTCGGTCAACCCCGAGAAATGGTTAACCTATTCTTAGCTCCCATGAAAAACATGTCGACGTCACAGCGTATCGAAAAAGCGCTGGATCGTCTACGCCAAAGGTATGGCGTGTCGGGGGGCCTTACGTCAGAACCTAAAATCATGGATGTTCGTTACGGTCCCAAGGTGATATTTAATGTGGCTTCACTTAAGGCCTTTAATGAAGACTTGAACACTCTAGAGATATTTGCTTATGCCCATGACGAAGTTGGGAAGCTTTCAGGGCAGTTACTTTTGGACACAGCGAATCGCCTACCCGGGGTTCTTAAGCGACGTTATCTTGACTATTTGGCAAAGATGGGACTTAACTTGAACCAACCTGGCTTCGATTCTCTGCGTAATTTTATCGTACATGAGCTCGAAGTCATGACGTCAGATTATGCTCAAACATTTTTTAAATCTGATGAGAAAGAAAAAACTCGTGAACTCAACAATGGGCGCTATAACCAGGTCCGGGTAAGGCAAGTGACTGTTAAAACGAATAACGAAACGCAAGAGTTACCTCACAAAAAAGAACCTGCGTCAACTACAAAGTCACTTAGCAGCTTCGGACGTCCTACTAATAACAAACCGCCTCCTGCTTGCTTTGTCTGCAACGAACCAGGCGTTAAGCATTATATTGCGAATTGTGACAGATTTAAAGAGCTTTCAATAGAAAGACAGCGCCGAATAATAATAGAAGCTGCCAGGTGCCTAAACTGTCTTTCCACGGGTCACGTTGTCCGCAACTGTTCCTTTAGGTCAAAATGCAGGAAGTGTGGGCCGAACTTTAATATCAAGCATGCAGATGTTTTGCATGACTACTACGCACGGTCAAGTTCTGTTGACCTCGGGGCCGCTGAGACAGAAAGTGGTCATGACGTTCAATCTCCGGCTGATTGTAATGGGCGGGACTCGGTTGAGAAAAACGAAGTAGTGACGAGAATGGTTAAGCCAGGATGCAACGCGGTACTGTTGCGCACCAGTGCTGTGAAGGTCGTAAACCCCGACACCGGTAAAGCTACCTTTGCGTATGCGCAGCATGATACTGCGTCTCAGGCAACGCTAATCTCAAAAAGCTTGAGAGATGAACTCGGGCTCAGCACTGATCACGATCAAGCCACTACTATTCGTACGTTAGCCGAACAGACGATTTCTAGTCATGGAACTACAGAGTTTCAAGTTGAATCTCTTTCTACCGGTGAAGCTTTTAAAATTACAAATGCTTTGGTTGTACCAGATTTCACCGACGATGCTAACATTTTACCTCATTTTGTGAACACAACAGGTCTTGAACATTTTAATGGCGTCGAAATTCCCACCATTCCCTACCGTAAAAGTATTGATGTTCTTATTGGACAGAGCGATAAATTGTTGCTCACGGTTCTAGAAGAACGAGAGGGCCTGACACCTGATGATCCTAATTTCGTGTTAACCAG
The DNA here is from genome assembly GCA_964006365.1 of Trididemnum miniatum. Lineage (NCBI taxonomy): Eukaryota > Metazoa > Chordata > Ascidiacea > Aplousobranchia > Didemnidae > Trididemnum > Trididemnum miniatum. The sequence continues at coordinate 14,276,078 of OZ023232.1, read as the reverse complement.
ACTTGGTCCGATTGCCAGCGGTGGTCGTCAGGTGGGATCTCGGTCTAATCTTTGTCAGAGCAGAAGAGCTGAGGTTGGTGAAATTTCTGATGTGTGTGAGGTTGACGTCGTTACTAGTGTCGATCAAGGTAAGGAACAATCGTTGGTTCGAAGTAAAGATCTTTTGGATTGTTGTGACGCGTGTGATTGTGATCGACTAAAAAAGGAAATTGTTGTTTTGAAAGAAAACCTACGAAGTCATGAGTTGGCTGACGAGGTCATCCAACCGTCTAAAACTGATGACTTAACTCGTGATTTGGTGGAATCAAATGTTAAAGTGATAAATGGTCGCTATGAAATTCCAGTTCCGTTAAAAATGGATATTGTTAACAGGTTGTCGAATAACTTTGTTAACGCTTGTGATCGTACAGTGTCGTTGCGTCGTAGTGCTCTAAAAAATCCTGAGTTGAAGCGCACTTTAATTAGCACTTTTCAAGAACTTACTAGCGCCGGTTGGCTTGTTCCTGTTGGGGAGGATTCGTTTGATAGTCGAAGCTGGTATCTACCTTTCTTCGTAACTAAGCAGGATAAGCCTCGCGTTGTGTTTGATGGTGCAGCTAGATGTAATGGTTGGTCCATTAATGATGCTGTTCTTTCGGGTGAAAACATGTTGAGTAATTTGGTTGAGGTCTTAACGCGTTTCCGATTGGGAAAATTTGCTTGTATGGCTGACCTAAGTAAGTGCTTTTTCCAAATTGCTATGCCTGAGCATCAACAAGATTTGTTTAGATTGGTTTGGTATAGTGATAATGACATTGATGGTGGAAAAATACAGATTTTCCGTTTTACAAGGCACGTTTGGGGGATTAATTCCAGCCCTTTCATCGCTTTGTTTGCTATAAATCGATTGATAACCGAAAATCCTACAGATGCTAGTTCGTTGACTTTGTCGGCGATTGAAAGTAATCGGTATATGGACGACTTACTATTGTCTTCGGACTCATTAGCTGATCTTGAAGTGGTGTCTCGAGAAGCAATGAGTTTGTTTGAAAGCAGAGGCTTTAAATTGCGGAAATGGTTAGCCAATAGTGTTTCTAAATCGATTCTGACTAACATTCCTCAGTGCGATCTTGGTTCTAACATTCGTGAGATTGACCTTGGCTCACATCCTTTGCCGGATTGTAAGGCTTTGGGTTTGGTGTGGGAGGCTGAGAGTGATGTTTTGCGAGTGTGTTGCAATAGAAAGTTAACTGAAGTTTCTAGCAGACGTGAAATGATGCGTATGCTCGCTGGTCAGTTTGATCCTTTGGGTATACTTGCTCCCGGGCTTCTAAGAGGTAAATTAATTCTTCAGGCAGTTTCTTCGTCTGGTTTTGATTGGGATGATGAACTCCCAGGCGATATTAAAAGCGACTGGAAATCTTGGATAGACTCTGTTGAATTTATTAATGATATTTCTATTCCTCGTTATTGTTTTGCGGGTGAAGAGTTGAGCGAGTGCAACTCCCATGCGCGGTACCAACTGCATGGGTTTTGTGATGCCTCAGATTATGCGTTTTCGTGTGTGGTATATTTGAGACGCGTGGTTGGGGATCAATCTAGCGTGGCTTTTATTCAAGGAAAGTCTAGACTTGTCTTGTCTAATCAGCAGAGCTGGGTTATTTCCCGAAAGGAGCTAGAGGCTGCTAAGTTGTGTTCAGAGCTGATGTTGGCTGTCTCTAAGTCACTAGATCATCTTTCTTGTAGCATTCATCTCTGGACTGATTCGCAGGTGGTGCTGAAGTGGATAGTGAATCCCGACCTTCACCTTCCACGCTTCGTAAAACGGCGCATTAGTAAGATCCATCTTGTAGCTTCTGCTGACGCGTGGAATTATGTTCACACATCACTTAATCCAGCTGACGTTGGCACTCGGAAAAACAGTTTTAAACGGTCAGGTTGTTTTGAGCTCTGGCTGGGAGGGCCTAGCTTTTTGTTGCAGACAGGAATCGAATCTCGTCCTGTTGATCCTTCCGTTGTTGTTCGCAAAACTAATATAACTTCCGAGTTGGGTTTTGACAAAGGTAAGATGTGTCTAGATAAGTTGATTGACGCTTCTCCTGATCTTTATGCGTTGAAAAAACGTGTGGGATATCTCATTGCCTTTAAGCAGTATTTCGTGTCTAAAGTAAAGAAGCTCACCTTTCATAAAGTCAAACTTGATGCTACATTTCTAGATAAGGCTCTTCTTGATATAGTAAAATATGTGCAAAGGCGTTATTTTGGAGCTGCCATTGATATGTTGAAAAAGAATTCACCTGACGCTTTTGAGTTGATTTTGAAACAATTAAGTGATAAAGCTACGGATGTAGAGCAAATGCAGCGCATTGCAGAAATGAAAACTTTGCGCAGTTTGCGACCTTGCGTTGATACTGACTCGTTGTTACGTGTTGAAGGACGTTTAGAAAATGCAGATCTTCCGCTTGATGCTAAACACCCCTTGATACTTCCTAGTAGACATCCCTTGACAAGGTTAATTGTCCTTCATGAACACTCGCTTGCAGGTCACGCTGGGCCCGCTTACACTTTAATGAGAACTCGTCAGCGTTTTTGGGTCATTTATGGGATCTCGAGTGCCAAACGTTACATTGCTGAGTGTGGAAAATGTGCTATACGCAAAGCCACCCCTATCCGACAATTGATGTCTGACTTGCCCGTGTGCCGCGTTTCTGCTACTAATAAGCCCTTTAAATTTTGTGGATGTGATTTTTTAGGCCCCCTGATTTATCGGCAAAATCGTAGTCATTGTAAGGCGTGGGGCCTGCTTTTTACCTGTTTGTGCACACGCGCAATACACGTTGAACTTGTTACAGGCCTGGACTTAAACAATTTTTTACTTGCCTTTGCTCGCTTTACAAACCTTCGCGGGCCTGTAGATACTTTGTACTCCGATAATGGGTCAACCTTTTGTGCTGCAGCGGACAAACTTCCCTCGTTGTTGGACTCTTCTGAATTTACCTGCTCTGTTCGTAAGCGTAATATTAATTGGGTAAGAATCCCTCCCTACTCGCCTAGTCAAGGTGGAAGTTGGGAGAGTATGGTTAAACTTTTTAAAAGTTCTTTAGGTCGTGTTATGGGTGAGGCGCGTCGTGAGCCTTCGTTGATTGAGCTGCAAACATTCGTTTCCGACGCTGTGCGCATCGTTAATGATCGCCCCCTCACTGCCCTTAGCGATAAACCTAATGATCTGGCACCCATCACTCCCTCGTCATTCCTGGGTCAACAGCTTGCCCCGTACACTCCCATTAGTGCATTTCATGATCGGGGAGATCTTAGGCGGGATTATTTGTACAATTCCACTTTGGCACATAAGTTCTGGCTTAGTTGGATTAAGGGATATCTGCCGACCTTGCAGGGCCGTTCTAAATGGCGAGTTACTCGTGCTAACCTTGAACCAGGTCAACTTGTTCTCATTGGGGATGCTGATGATATATCTAAGCGGGGTTCGTATCGTTTGGGGCGCATACACTGTGTACATCCTCAGTTTCGTAAGGGAAAAGAAATTGTTCGTAGAGCAACAATAGCTGTCCTTAAACGTTCTGGCTCAGGGGAGCTTGAATATGTTTTGCGCGATCTCGCAAAGATTGCACCACTTTAACTGTGTTTGATGTTTTTACATTGTTTGACGATTTTATGTTTTACCTCTGTGAACTTGATTACGAAATATGGTGTTTAATGAATTGTCGCCAAATATATACGATATGAAGCTTTAATCCACTTTTATGAAATGAATTATGCCTTGGTGCTGCTATGTTTGAATTTTGTTTGAATCTTCACTTTGTGTTCCGTTTCAAAGGGGCCGCTATGGTCAGCACTGGCATTCATATATTGTCAAGAACTATTTTTATAGCGCTACTTAACAGGGATTCGATCTCCTTGTATAATACTGCGCAAAATGAAATGTCACTCGTATTGAAGTTTTTAAGTAATAGGGCTATCACGTGATGCTCTAATTTTCTCACAGTAACACCTCGTGCCTAATCAACTACAACCGTAATCACGTCTTTTTTATATCGCCTGTAAACTTGTATATATCTCTTGCACCTTAGAAGAATACTGTGTGTCACTGGCAAGCGTTTTTTTTATATACGTTACTAGTCACAGAGCAAGCATCTTGAATTTTATCTTTTTACCGTGGAAAACTTCAGATATTTTTTACTGCTGATTTTATTTGTGAAGCTTTAACTCTCCGGAAGAAAAATAAACCAAGTTTGTTTTGAAGTTGAGTAAGTTTGGACAGCAGTGAAGGCTAATAGCGCTCCGCTTTAGCACCAGATACGTACTCGCCGCCATTGCGGTGGTGATTCGTAACAACGGCACAACAAATAAACTTGCCGGCTTGTTCTCCACACTGTCCCTTTAATGCTGAGCGTCAAGCAGGGAAGCTGTGAATACCAATTTTTAAAATCATTGGTTTGACCCGACTCGGAATCAAACCCGAGTCTACAGCTCAAGAGACAGACGCTCTATACCACTCGGCCATCTGAGCTGTTAATAAAAAGTAACACTACTCAAGTGGTTTTGAAAATGTAACACTACTCAAGTGGTTTTGAAAATGATAAGTAGTTACGATTAAGCAATGCATTGTGCAAACGATGAAATCATGGTTGAAAATATAACTGGCAACACTAGTATTTGGTATTGTTTTTTTTTTACAGAGAAGTTTGTTTAGCATGGTAATTTCAACAGTTGTTTCTTGCTTATTTGTTCGGTCTGGACATTGGGCTTGCGTTTTGCAGAATAGAACACACTTCACTTTTATTAATGTGCTAAATTATCTTAATTATGCTTTAGCATCAGCAAAATGTTTGTGAAGATTTGAGTTGTAGAAATTACGTTTTGTCAAAGCTCAGGGCATGGCCTTGCTTTCGCAAACGCTACTTTTTACTTAAGTAGCTTCAACCTGACGGTACTTTTCACTTTTACTTAATTAGTTTTAACACATACCACTTTCTACGTCACTTCAAGTAGTTTTGGCCATTGGTGACTGCACTTTTACTTAATTAGATTTGTTGACTACTTTTTACACCACTGATTGATCGTACAGTATTACAATGATTATTAATGATTATTATAACCAAAACTAATATAGCTCAGTTATAGTTCTTATGTGACCAGCCATTTGTGGTTGGCTACCAAATGAAGGTATGATGGCCGCATCACTGAATGATTAAAGCTTCAATAATACCGACAAAAAGACAACCCCAACTAAGGCATAAAAACTTTTCCTTACAGGAATTACTGTAAACTTTGCAGTTGGCGCTGAAAGTTTTGTACACCATATGCAATTAAATAGACGCAATATGTTTTTATTTTCGTGCAAAATTTGGCTTGTAATAAAAACGCTTGCTTTATTGCGCAACGAACTTTTGATAAAAACAAAGCAGCTGAGACTGGCGATATATTCTTGAATTTCCGAATTTTGCGGTTTAAATTATGATTTCATAGGCCTATCGCAGTAATAAAAAATACTCTTGAAATCAGTACTATTGAAAAAAAAAAACGCTGCAGTTTCCAGAAAATTACGAAGAAGCGACGGGCAACTCACAATTTGCATGCTTATGCACTTTATATCTTTTACAACCATCATATTGCGTGCTATCTAGGCTATTACTTTTACTTTTTTATAAAGCGTGTGGGGTTTTTTAAACGCAAAATTTTTGATTTTACGATAATATTTTATGTACCATTCCTGCTGCCCATGTGCAATTGCCCACAGAAGGCTGTAGCAGCATAGTTTTTATTGTGCTAGATCGGCCAGACATCGCAGTCGAGCCAGAACAACTGAAGCGTGAAAGAAAAAAGGCATAATTCTAAGTTTCCAGTCTATGTGATAGAAAGGCTATTGACCCAGACTGACACTCTGTAGATTAGGCTACATTATATCTTCTTTTGAAAAACACTTAAAAACTATTTTGCAGCATATAGACTAATGAGTAGCTTCAGTAAGTTGAATTAAATTCAAGGGGTTGCTCTGTGAAAATGATAAAATGAGATCATGAACAAGTGATTAGAAATTTTTGTCAAGTGTTTTTATGTTTGGACTAAGATTGGACTGCGGACTCTCAGTTCAGCCTTTTTTTTTTCGGAGTCGAATTGGATTGGATTTTCATTTTAAAATATTGGATTCGACTCGTAGTGGAAAAAATCTCAGTCCGCTCATCTCTACTGCATACGGTATTCATAAATGCCGTATTTTCGCATGATCTATGGTAAGGGCGCAGTGGCGATTCTACGGGGGGGCCAGAGGGGGCCATGCCCCCCCCCCCCCAGATTTTTGCTTGATCCCCAGGTTGGCTCCTCCCCAGTTTTAACAAGCTCATGTAGCCTATGACAGGGTATGAAAATATACTAATGGATTGCCCAATTTCATAGTTAGACAATCGTTGTCTTTGCTTTTCAGTTTACTAGGTTATGCGAAACTTGCATGTTGCATAGTTTGCTCCGGTCTTTGTCTTCGCTTTTCAGTAAAGTAGTGCTTTTATTGCATCACACAGTTCCGTCTATATCGTAAAATCGCCATCACAAGCGGTTAAGTCATAAAAGGTAAAGGTACGGGACAGCGGGTGCAAGCACACATTGTTTAGGCCATTTGCAATTGTCGGCCCATTACAAGTTTCAATCACGAATGATTGAATGCTGTTAAGGGACATACATGACGAACAACACATACACAAAACCCTTCCCACTTCCACTTGTGCCGAGCGCCTGCCCTGAAAGCTGCGAATACTATTTTTAAAGTCTTTAGTATGACCCGACTGGGAATAAAACCCCAGTCTACCGGCTACTAAGTGGACGCTCTTAAGCGATACACCAAGCGCCGGTCTTAAGCAGCCAGTGCAGATCGAAGAAGCTGTTAGTTAGTAAAGGGTGAAGAGGAATGAAGAACTAAGTAGATCAAAATCTTACGTATCGTGTCTTTGGTAGTGGCTAATTGAAATATAAGTGACATTTCGAATTTTTTATAGCCTAGTTAGTCATGTACCGGTATTTTTTATATTTTTTTGTTGAAGGGTCATTCCATGTCAGCTGCGCCAGACCTTGTCACCATGGTGTTGAAATGTAAGATTTTTTTTTAACTAAACGAAAATTTATTCATTAGAAAATATTTTAGTGAAAATTGTGGTTTAATCCGATAATTATTGGCTGAGTTATATAATAATTAAAAAAGTCTGTTTTGCGATCAATTAACCGTGACAAAATTTTTGAGAGATGTTGGGTAATTTTCTGAAGTTTTTTATCTAAGCTTAAGTGATTAATGCGTACGTTCAAGATGAAGATCGGTATAGTTATAAACATAAATTTTGATATTTCAATCTTTTTTCTTCAATGCTTGTTCATGAATATGGATTAAAGAAAGATTTTGTTGGCCTACCATTTTGAAAATCATTCATGCCTAGCGTAATTTAAAAATGAAATAACTTTAATGTCCCTAAAACTAAATTTAATATTAATGGCTCATTTCAAAGATTATTTTATGTAGTTTTACATTGGCCTAAATTGAAAAAGGGGTTTTGGGTTGTTTTCTTGGACTCGTTTTTTTTTACATGATCTTCTCCCCCAATTATTTTTGTTTGGAGTTGCCTACAAAATTGTTCAATTAAGATCTTGTGACAAAGTTTTGTTCAATTCTATGATTCTACCTGCTCTAATTAAACATTTAGGCGTATGGTCAATGGTTATTGAGTTTTTTGCAAAAAATCGTACTTTGTTGATTTTCTTCTCAGCATTAATGAGTTAATTATGATATTATATGATTTTTTGAAAATAACTCCAAAACCATTGACTATACAACTGAATGTTTACTTAGAGCAGGTAGAAACGTGGACAGTTCGCAGCTTTTAAGACCAAAACCAGCTTCCTACGATGTGTGGTTCCAAAGTTGCGTGGTTCCCTGTGTTTTGAAAAATTTGACCTCTTTTTGCAACTTTTAGGGGAGTAGGTGGCTGGGCTTGGGGTCCAACTTCAAAAAATTGTCATTGATGTTGGATTTAGGTGGTTTGCCAGGTTTTTAAACCCTCCCAACCTCCATTTTCAAAAACAAATTTTTTTCACTTCATCCTAGAAATTTTACCCTCTACAGCAACTTTAAGGGGGTAGGTGGCTGGGTTTGGGGTCCTACCTCAAAATATTGTTATTGGTGTCTGGGTTTAGGTGGTTTGCCAGGTTTTTAGATCCCTCCCTACCTCCAATTTTTAAACAGAAGGTTTTTCACTCCATTCTATTGTTGCATATACATTACTGTATAGGTCTAGAAATGAGGCTTATCAAATTCTGAAACAGTTTTCAAAATTGCTGCGAGATAAGGCAAACCCCCTCCTTTTTTTTTTTTTTTTTTGAAACTTGTATTAGTTTTTATTCCCCACAAAATGAGCCAACATTTAAAAAAATACATGCGGGGACTTGTTTGTTTTTATTAATTTTAAAATTTGCGTTCCGCATGACTGATTTTTGAAAAAATCTTAAAAATATTGCCTGTTTTAAGAGTGAATCGCGCTCAATATTTTGCATTGTTGCCATAACTGACATTTCATGGCCCCTTTAATTGTTTTTTAGGTGTTGCACGCGTTAAAAATTATATCAATGGTCAGTTAATGAGTGATAACTGTAGGGCAGCAGTATTTGAGTATTTCTCGATTTACTTTTTGCAAGCAAAAAGTGCACTGACTAAAAATGGCATAACTCGACTTCTGCTTCACGCATTGTCACAAATTTTATGTTGTGGCACTCGTCTATTCCTGATTTACTCACATACCAAATTTCAAAAAAATCTAGAAAGCTTGGTTACAAAATTGTTTTTTTCTGGATGATCTGATAAGGAATGACCCTGAAGCCTAATCCGCAAGCACTAAAAAGGAAAGACAGCAATGTGCGTTGTGGCAACATTGGCAGGCGTAATAATGGTATTATCAGAAGCAACAGCAGCCAGTGGCGTAACTAGGTCTTTTTTTAGGGGCAAATGCCCAGGGTCTTTTTACAAATGCCCGGGATCTTTTTCCGGGTGTTTGTAATGCCTTCAAGCTGTTTTGATTTGCACACAATTCCTTTGTTTTGATGAACTTCAATATCCGCCTACGTAAATAACTTTGCCATTAAATAGCCTACCTGAAAATTGGGAATATTGGTAAAGTTTCGGTGGTTTCTTGGCTTTTCAGTTTTTTTGGAACTCATTGTAGGAGGCTATTGGACCAAGCAAATAATTCTAGTCTAGTCTAAGTCTAAAGCAGTGTTTCTCAAAGTGGGCAATATCGCTCCCTTGTGGGCGAAAAGCGAAAGGGAGGCAATAGCACATTCTCAAAACATTAATCCTTTCTCGAAACATTAATAGGCCTAGCACATTCTCGAAAAACATCGCATAACAAACAAATAACTAGTTATGTTGGGAACTGAGCAACGTATTAAAAACACTTAATGTCATTACCTGTACCTTATCACCAGAAAAAAAGAGCAATTGTTGAACCAAAATAATTGCAAATTTCTTTCGATCATAGTGACCAAAAAATCTCTCGGCCATTGCCAAAAATATTCGGTCAATGACTGACTAATGACCAAAAAAAAAAACTAGGTTCCAGTACAACGTCAGATTAAGACTTCGAATTTTGCTAGGGGTATGAACGATTTTCCGGGAGGCGGTGACGTTTATCACCCTGACCCAGATATAGGCCACGCATCACACCATTATAGTCATTCTTTTGGCCTATTAACAAGACATAATTATGCTATGCCACAGAAATAATGGAACGTGAGCCACCACAGACATGTTTGTCTGATTGATATCTTTCTGGCTCTGATTTTCGCTGCATCTGGCTGCGAACGCTTTGGGCCATCAGTCTTTTTTATTTGGCCCGCTTAAATGAAGTCACACTCAGTGCCGAAACTAGCGCCCCCCCGAACCCCCTAACCGGGGAGAAGGTGCGCTAAAAGGGGGCCCCGTAAATAGTCAGTAGCCTACGTAGTACTATTTACTTAACGTATGATAAAGGTGCCTTAAATAGGCCTATTCCAAGATTCAATATATTTTTTGTTTTAACTCGCGCGATGTGTGGCCCCCATACCATATCTATACTTTTGGCCATGGGGGCCCCAGCAAATTTTTCGAAAAATAGCAGTCGCAAAACTAGCAAACAAACGTTTAGTAGCATACCAAGGGCCCCTCATCCTCAAGAGAAAGGCGCAAAAATAAGCCTTAAAAACGTTTTTTTTTCTTCGCATAGGTAGCGAAATGTTGGAGTAGGGTTTGCTAGCAGCATCATTTTAGTGGGTTTGGAAGGGATATAATAAAACAGACTAGTAAACCTTGTTAAAACTGAGGAATTTTAAAGGCTCAAAACGCACAAAAAGCCTCCAAAATAAGGTCAAATTCGGCAAAATTTTCTGGGTAGGCATGCCCCCAGACCCCCCTAGCTTGGCATTGCCCTTCGGGGCTCGCTCTTTTGTATCACCATCTAAGAAAAAATTTTAGGGGGCCCCGAAAGATGATTTCGGGGGGGCCCGCATTGCCTAGTTTCGGCCCTAGTTACACTCAACCGCTCGTGTGATTAGTAGAGTTAAAGTTGGCAAAGCTTCTTCGTATCACTCTTTTTACGAAACTCGGACGTCAAAAGGTGTCAATCGAAGCAATTAAATTGATCACATCATTTTGTTGTTGACTACCAAAAACTCATGCATGACTAATCTCCATGCAATGTTTCATATTTTATCAAAGCTCATTGCTGATGCTTCGCCATTGAGCAAATGGGCAATGCTCAGGGTCTCAGCTAATTCTAATTACGCCTCTGACAGCAGCCAGTGCTTAGTAAACTTGGCTTTAATGCGTCATTCGTTGATGGCAGTGGAGTTTGAAGAGGGAGAGCTTGGTTGAGTGTGGGGACTGTGGACTGGTTCTATAGGCAACGCAATGCTGCCTTGTTTTATGATCGTTTTTCATATTACAAAATCATTAAGTTATAAAGCAGTCGACCTTCTTTGCCTGACCATTATTCAGCCTGCGGTTGTTAGGCGACTGATTAAAGAGCAAAAATTGCTACGTGTTTATCATGAAGCATGATGGCCGAGTGAGCTAAGACGCTACTGAAATCTTATCGAGTGCCAATGCTAGCCCATCGTAGCCATTCATCCTTCCTCCTGGAACTCAACGCGAGGTTCCACAGGCAAAAGTCTTTGTACCTAACAGAATACTTTTCATCTCTACGCAGAATTGAAAACCAAAAAAAAGGGTTTCAGGTAACGAAAGTGGGCCCCTAAGCACCGGAGCGGGACCCCAGAAACGCGTGCCCCCTCGGTCGGAGGGCATGGGGGACGGTTGCACCGGCCCTGGTCTTAACACTGCCACCAGCCGAGTGGGGTTCAAGCTTTTTACGGAGAACATATTTTCACTGGCGAAAACATAATTTCACTGCGGAGGACATATTTTTACGAGAGGTAGAATGTAAGGATTCATTAACTGTTTGCACTTAAAGATGGAGGAATTACGTTAAGTGTTTTTTCCAGGAGTGTTATATAACTAGCGAACTTGCCGGCTTGTTGTCGATACTATTCCTTTAATGTCGAAGTCGAACGTATAGCAGGAAAACTGTGAATACTAATTTTTAGGCTTGGCAAGCAGTTTGCCCATTTTGTCATCTTATGTTGTGGTGAATGTCAATAATAAATGTATGTGGTGTGTCATAATGCCATATGCATACTTTTTAAGTTCGGTTGCAAATCTCTTGGAACTTACTCTATTCCTTTCAAACACAGTTTTCAGTGGCCCCACCTAAAATCTATCTTGGCCCCAAAGTGGCCCTCCCACTTTTTGAGTGCTAGAATCGCCACTCTAAGGGCGTCCAACTTTTTTGAGTAACGGGGTATATCCACCCATTTTCTAGGCCCGCTTATCCTTGGGAGGTCTTGGGGACAGCAGCTCGAGTTGGAGCCTCCAAGTATTTCGATCCTTTGCGACAAAGGATAGTTGCTCTGCTGGGATGCCAAAGCGAGACCGACTAAGATCTTCTACATAATCTCGCCATCAAGTACTGGGACGACCTCTAGGTCTTCGACCATTCGGTGTTGAACAGAGCAGTTTTTGGCTCTTCTTTCGTGGGACCAGTGCCGTAGCCAGGGGGGACCATTGGGGCACTGCCTCCCCCCTTTTTTTGACGAAGCTTAATCTGAAGTGTAATTAAAACATTTTTATATAATACCGTAAACTTTGTTTCAAAAGCTCCCTCATCTTTACCCTTTTTTCATTTACGACTAATTTTTGCGCCATTTGAATTTCGATATAATTATTGCATCATAACAGCCCAATGAAACCAAATATTTAAGTGTAAGTACAGAAAAAAAGCAAGGCTATATCGCAAAAAGGCAATCGAATATGGGAGTGAAAGGAAAGAATGTGCAATTAAAAATTATTTTAAGAAGAATAGGGACTTTTTTGTTGTGTTTGTTGTTCTATGTGTATCTTGTTCGTGCATACCATACGGTGACAAAATCGTTGGATTTTCTTATATAATACCGTGCAGAAGGCAGATTGATTAGTATTAGATTAGCGATTAACGAACAAGGATTGCCTCCCTAGGTGTACAGTAAATAATTAACTCCATATTCATCCATAAACACTAAACAGTGGCGTCGTGCCTTTGGGGAAAGGGGTCCCGCGCCACCCCCACCCACTTTTTTGAGATGTGTCGCTTTTTGTAATTTAAAAAGTTGAAAATCAAAATATAAAAAATTTAGCCAGAGCCATTTCGTTTTCATCCTTTAAACTAACCCCATACCCTCCCCCCTTTCTTGTGCTATAAATTCCATTTTTTTGTTTTTTAACTGTTGCTTCAATCAATCACTTCGACTCAAGAGTAACGTTAGTTTCTTGATCGGTAGTTAGACTTTAGGAAACATTTTGCATGCGTTGTTAAAGATTATTGCCTATAGGAGTGCTTTTTAAACCTTTTTGGTTTGGTTCACCCCTACCATGTGGTTCTAAAAATCTTGCACCCTCAATATGAAAATAACATTTCACGTACATATAATTATGGTTCTGCAGCATTTGACACGTGTTGCTAACTTCGCTGTATATTTTCAAAAGGACCAAACACAAAAAGCACAAGCTGAAGTCAACGAATAGAGTGTGACGTCATAACCACAAGACACGTCATAACGGTTAGAAAAAGTGTTGCCACACAGCTCCCCCCCGAGAACGTAAAAAAATATCAAGTTCGAAACTTAAGCAACTATCAAAACAATAAAATATATATATATATATATACATATATAACCGGCCGTTAGCTCAGTTGCAAAGCGCACGCTATCGGTGCGGGAGGTCTAGGGTTCGATTCCCGGGCCGGTCAAATCGGCACAGTGTCGCCAACGACTCGCCACCGTTGCGACGTTTCTTCGGAGCTGTGTAGCCCAGGCGCCAAGCCGCGGAGATGGGCCCCGCAACTCGTTACACGCTTCGGCGTAATACGGCGAGTATAATGAAGATTTGATTTGATTTTGATTTTATATACATATATCTGAAAGAAGAAAATAAAACCACACGAATAGGTAGGCCTACGAATCACAAAACTACGCAGTACAGTTCTTCGGCCGTCCTCTGCGATTTCTTGAAGGCAAAACAGGCGGATTTAACAAATCAATGAAATCAGGCTTGAGACGGTCAATGGAAACAGTCTCTTTGCGACCGCCAATATCCAGTTCAAATACTTTTTCTCCTCTATGCAAAACACGAAAGGGTCCTTCGTAAGAAGGGGTTAAAGGCGGGCAATAGGAATCCTTTCCAATAAAAACGAATTCAGCTGTAGCAAGGGATGGAGGAACGGTTGTGGATGGAGAAGAGTGACGGGACATAGAGTTAGATTGAAATGTCTGGACTTGTGCTCGTAGCCAAGGAAGGAAATCACCAGGTTCACTGTCCAACGGAAACACCAGCAAACTCCCCTGGTACCAACAAGGGACAGCCATACACCAGCTTAGCCGAAGAACAATAAAGATCATCTTTTGGAACAGTTCGAATTCCAAGAAGGGTACAAGGCAAGGCATCAACCCAGTTCGAACCAGTCAGACGTGCCATTAGTGCGCTCTTTAAGTGGCGATGAAAACGTTGGACTGAACCATTAGCTTGTGGGTGGTCAGCAGTTGTTCGATGAATGCGGATGCCCAAGAGTTGATTAAAGGCTTCCCATAGGTCTGAAGTAAATTGCGGACCACGGCCAGTAGAAATGTCCTGTGACATTCCAGATCATGCAATCCAGTTCATGAGGAAAGCTCGAGCACAACTGAGTGTCGTCGCGTCTGCCATAGGTACTGCTTCAGGCCAACGGGTAAGCGATCAATCATAATTAGCAAATAGCGATTTCCTTGAGAGGGAGGTAAAGGCCCAACAACGCCGATGTTAACATGATCGAAACGACGAATTGGCGGTGGATATGCGTGAAGCGACGATTTGATATGTTGGTGGACTTTAAATTTTTGGCACGAGATGCATTGCTTAGCCCAGGGGTGGGCAAAGTACGGCCCGCAGACCGCATGTGGCCCGCGAGATCATTTTATGCTGCCCACGGGCACTTACAGAAATATAAATCTTGCTCCTTAGCCCTTACTGTGGAGATGGCATAGGCCGCTAAGAGACCCGCTAACGAGCCGCTACCAATTTTTGAAATCCCTTTCGACTGTAATTTTTCTGTTAAATGAGGTAGAACGTTTATAAAAGAACGGGCCTTGGGCAGGCTGGGCTTTGTTTTTGGGATGAGTTTCCAGGTTGGTTACCGCTACTGGGCAAAAGGTTCCGGGCCATGGACGGTCCGGGTTGCAAAAAAGTCAGCCCGTGTTATCTCTACGACTATACCTTGCTGATATTGAGTGGAATATTAAGACATTTGCGGACGTTCGAGAGAAAATTTGAACATCTCCAAACATGAGGACCTTTTTTCTGCTCTTTACTTGATTTAGAGTGGGAATTAGGACATCTACAGTCGTGACGACCCTTTTTATTTTGCTCTACAAATCAGTGCGGCCCTCGGCTTCAAAATTTTTTACAATGCGGCCTTTTGTGCGAAAAGTTTCCCCACCCCCGGCTTAGCCCATTGCCCGACTTGCTTTTGGAGACCGTGCCAAACAAATTTAGACGCCATCAGTCGTCGCGACGCTCGAATGGAGGGATGCGATAGTCCATGAATAACGTCAAACAGTTTTTTTCGCCAAGCTGATGGAACGACCGGTCGCGGCACACCAGTAGAAACGTCGCAGAAAAGAGAAGCATTCGCTGCTCCAACAGGTATCTCTTCGAACCGAAGTCCCGTAATGGAAGTGCGGTAATGTTTTATCTCCTGGCACTGTTGATCTTCGGCTAATTCAACATAATCCACCTCTTGCTGGATACTGGTTAGCACGGATCCAAGAGTTGCACGAGATAGAGCGTCGGCGACCACATTCCGTTTCCCAGCGATGTGACGAACGTCGGTGGTAAACTCTGACATTGCAGCGAGATGGCGTTGCTGTCGATTGGACCATGGATCGGAAACCTTGATGAAAGCGAAAGTGAGGGGCTTGTGATCCGTGAATACCGTAAATGAACGTCCATCCAAGTAATAGCGAAAGTGGCGTACAGCTAAATACACAGCCAGAAGTTCTCTGTCAAAAGCGCTATATTTGGTCTCGGGCTTGCGCAACTGGCGGCTAAAAAACGCTAGTGGTTGCCAGACATTATCGACAAGCTGTTCCAGCACACCTCCAACTGCAATACTAGAGGCATCTACGGTTAATGCTAAAGGAGCATGCTTTTGCGGATGATGTAAAAGAGTGGAGTGAACCAAAGCTTGCTTAGCATTGTTAAATGCGAGATGGAGCTCATCGTTCCATTGAAATTTAGATGGTTTTCCTTTCAAAGCCTGATAAATAGGTGCCATAATCTGGGCAGATGCAGGGATAAAACGATGATAAAAGTTAATCATACAACTGTTGAAGCGACTTGAGTGATGTTGGAGTGGGAAATTGCAGAATTGCTTCCACTTTGGTTGACAGAGGTCGGGCTCCACGAGCATCGATGGAGTGGCCGAGAAAATCAATCTGGCGGTGGTCAAATTGACACTTGTTAACGTTAATTACAAGTCCGAAAGCAGCTAGCTTCTCAAAGAGGAAACGGAGGTGTCGCAAATGCTCTTGTTGATTCCGGCTGGCCACTAGAATGTCATCGAGGTACACATAAACGAAGTCTAACGACTGACATACTGTGTCCATCAAGCGTTGAAAAGTCTCTGCAGTGTTTTTTAGGCCAAAAAGCATGCGGCGAAATTCATATAAGCCGAATGGTGTTATTATAGCTGTTTTGGGGATATCTACTTCAGCAACAGGACTTGATGATATCCTCGGATCAAATCAATTTTCGAGAAAATCTTTGCTCCCTCCAGTTGGGCCAAGAAGTCTTGGATGTGAGGAATAGGATACCGGTCTGGCAAAGTTGCAGCATTAAGGCGACGATAATCACCACATGAACGCCAGTCGCCTGATGTTTTGGGAACCATGTGTAAAGGAGAGGCCCATGGGCTAGAAGAACGCTGAATGATACCCAGCTGTAACATTTTATTAAATTCCGTTTTAGCTTTTTCTAATTTGGCTGGAGAAAGTCGTCGTGCTGTAGCATGAACAGGGGGACCAGACGTAAGTATATGATGCTCGATTCCATGCTTTATCGAATCTTGCGAAAACTGTGGCGAAGTGATTTGAGGAAATAGAGCGAGTAGTCGAGCATACGAATTGTGTATCGTAGAAATGCAGTTGAGATTGGGAGGACAAACTGCATCCAGGCCAAACGTAATACTGGTGGATGAAAGAGCGTTAACTAAACGCTGATGCTTGACGTCTTCTAATTAAGCATGTTCTTGAAGAAAATCTGCGCCCAACAGCCGAGATTGTCCAACCTCTGCAAGAATAAACGACCATCGAAAGGTTCCACATGGAAGGCGGATTTTTAAGAGTTTGGACCCATAGCTTTTGATTGTACTTCATTTGCTGCCTGCAACTCTAATCCTTTGCGACCAAATCGTCGGTCACGCGAGGTCGCAAGAAAAACGCTGACCTCAGCGCCGGTGTCGACGAGAAATTTACAGCGGGAAGATTTGTCGTAAACATGAAATAAGCTGTTTAATGCGCCGGTCACCGTAGACTCTATCGGCGACCGGCTAACTCGTTTTCCTGAAAGGCACATGGTGGGCGGCACTGTCGCGCGTTCTTGCCATAGCGGCGATGATAATAACAAAAATCTTCGCGATTGTTAACTTTTTGATACTGTTCTCGCGGACGTGCTTGCTTTACTTTGCATAATTCAGGTGTTTGCGATCGCGCAAGCCATAGTGCATCGGCTTTCTGAGCCAGTCTACGAAGATCGTCGGTCTGGTCACTAGCTTGGGTGATGCGTATATCATCGGACATATGTTGAAGAAAGAGGTGTTTAAAAATGAAACAACCCTGATGGTTCCCAAGCAATGCTAACATCTCGTCCATCAAAGCAGATAGCTTGCGGTCTCCAAATGGCGGCATATTAAGCAACTTGGCAGCCCTGTTGGTTTCAGATAAACCAAAGATGTTTAAAAGACGTTGCTTAATGGCTGTATACTTGCCTGCAGCGGGGGGATCAGACAAGAGATCTAAAAGACGATGAGCAGTGTTTTGGTCTAAAGCAGCTAGTACATAATAATATTTGGTTTCATCTGATACGACATGTCTTAAGGCAAACTGCGCTTCAGCCTGATAAAACCAAATTTCTGGGTTAGTTGTCCAAAAATCTGGAAGCTTCACTGCTATGGCATTCTGTTGCCCTGTAGCTGCCTGTTCTTCGTGAGCCATTACGGCGAATCTTTATCACGTAGGTTTCACCACAGTAGCACTTGACACGTGTTGCTAACTTCGCTGTATATTCTAAAAAGGACAAAACACAAAAAGCACAAGCTGAAGTCCACGAATAGACTGTGACGTCATTACCACAAGACACGTCATAACGGTTAGAGAAAGTGCTGCCACAGTACACTAATTTACATTGTGTAAATTTTTTATACAAAAGAAATACTCAAACTTAGTGTCACTATCACAGACAGTTTCATACATAAAGTAAAAGAGCTGTTAAAGCTACTGAAGCAAAAAACGCAATCATTTGGTCGTTTCGAAGAGTTAGCCTACTGTCCGACTCGACTCACAGCTTGGCTTTACACGCAACAATAAAAGAATTATTTAACAGTTAAAACGCACCATTTATTGCAATTGCAGAAAGCTATTTAGTGACTGGGATATTCCTGAACTTTTGTAATTAGTTTTTCAAATCGAGGATAAATCAATTCTTTTAATGCCCCTCTCATCAATATATCAACACATTTCAGCGAGTTACATTTAGTTTTCAATTTCACTAAACAGGAAAATCATTTTTCTGCCATATATGTGGTAGGCATTATCACTAGTTTCTGCAAAGCTTTTAAAGCGATCTTGTTATACTCCGTAGATTCAAGCAAACCGACCCAAAAATCCCCATAATAAAGATGAGTTTTAAAAGACGCTCTTTCAGAAAAATTTTGGTGTAATTCCATCAAGGTTTCCATCAACTCGCCGAGATTTGCTTGTTTCAGGTGATTGGCAATAAATGGATTGATTATCCACATATCATTTTCCAAACTTTCATGCCAGCATTGTGGAAAATACTTTCCAAAGTTTTCACTTATAATTTGCAAGTGCTTCAGTATCGTAGTTTTTATCCTTCTTTCTAATTCGGGTCTTTTTTCTTCCCGATTACATTCCTTCATATAGTTTTCCAAAGGTGGAAACTTTGAAAAGTTGCCTTTGAGAATGTTGCTGTACCACAAGTCTATCTTCAATTTCATGGATTCGATTTTTCCTGTAACATCAAAGATGTCACCACCTTTACCTTGAAGTGCTAAATTTAGTTGATTCAAATGATTAAAGACTGATGCCATGTAGCACAATTGCGATAGCCAAAATTCATCTTCAAAGAATATCGACTTTTATCATTTCGACTTTTGAGAAATTCATAAAACTCATTTCTTAGCAAAACCTCCCTTTGAAAGACTTTTCCGCGCGATTGCCATCGCACTTCACAATCAATCAATTTTCTGGACCCGCTTATCCTTGGGGGGTCGCGGGGGCAGCAGCTCGAGTTGGAGCCTCCAAGCATTTCGATCCTCTGCGACAAAGGATAGATGCTCTGCTGGGATGCCAAGGCGAGACCAACTAAGATCTTCTACGTAATCTCGCCATCGAGTTCTGGGACGGCCTCTAGGCCTTCGACCAATCGGTGTTGAACAGAGCAGTTTTTTGGCTGTTCTTTCCTGGGACATTCGTGTCACATGTCCATACCAACGCAGTTGCGATCTTTCTAGTCGGAGAAGCAGCACTTCGATGTTTAGAGATTCACGAATATCTGCACTTTTAACCTTGTCCAACAAGGTCAAACCGCTAATTCTTCGCAAGAATCCCATTTCGGCTGCTTGAACTCGAGACCTCACTTTCTCATTCATGATCCCACACTCATGGCCATAAGTCAGAATAGGAACATAGACCGATCTTAAAATGGATAGCTTTGCCTTGGTGCAAAGCTCCCGTTTCAGTACCACAGATCGGTGGAGCTGGCGCATTACTGCACTTGCTTTTCCGATGCGAATATCCAATTCGCTATTTTGTCTGCCGTCACTTGTGAATGAGACGCCGAGGTACTTGAATTTCTCTGACTGTTTTAGTGGTACTCCATCAATTTGGAGAGAGCACTGCTTTGGTTGTCTGGAGAGGCACATGGTTTCTGTTTTTGTTGAACTGATTTTCATTCCGGCAACAGAGTATGCGTCCGAAAGCCTGTCAAGAGCTTGCTGGAGACCATTGTGGGTAGAGTCGAGTAGCACAAGATCATCTGCAAATAACAGACGTTGTACAGTGCATTCACCGATCTTTACTCCGCCACAAGACTCACTTTTCTTAACTATTCTATCCGTATAAATAAGGAACAGAATAGGTAAAAGAGAGCAGCCTTGCCGTAGTCCCACACTTACTCTGAAAGGTTTCGTCGTTGCACTGTTAACACGAACACAGACCTCGGAATGCACGTACAGCGACTTAATGGCAGTTAGTAACTGGCCATCAATGCCATACTGCAACAGCACCGCCCAAAGCTTGTCTCTAGGAATGCGATCATATGCTTTTTCAAGATCAACAAAACATGCATTGACCTCTTTTGCATATTCCCACGACTTCTCAAAGATTTGCTGCAAGGCAAAGATCTGATCCATTGCGCTTCGGCCAGGACGAAACCCACACTGAGCATCCGTTAGTTTAGGCTCGACTATTTCACGACATTTCTTTTCAAGGCATTTGGCATACCTTACCCGGGATACTGATGAGAGATATGCCCCTATAATTGGTGCATTTTCTCTTGTCTCCTTTCTTGTGGATAGGTATTATCACACTAGTTTGCCATTGCTTTGGTGCTTGCCCAGTACTACACGCCACCTTACAAACACGAGTCAGCCAACGAACACGATGTATGTTCATTGCTTTTAACATTTCAGGTCTGATATCATCCTCACCAGGTGCTTTTCCAGTTTTCAATGATTTGATTACTGCATTCACATCTGCTTCGGTTATCTGAATATCTTCCCCAACCTGTTCCTCGTGAATTTGTATCGGTGTAGCATCAACTGGGTTTAAAAGGTCACTAAAGTAGTCTCTCCGCCGATTCAAAATAGCATCTTGATCTTTCAGAGTCACACCATTTGAATCTTCGATAAAGAAAGCGGCTCGAGATCTTTTTCCACGCAAACGGCGAATGGTCTGCCAGAACACTTTGTTTGCCGTTTTGAAATCATCGTCTAACCTTTCTCCAAATTCCTTCCAGGCCCTTTCCTTAGACAGTTTAACTTTTGTGGCTGTCGCCTTACGTGCTTCAGAATACTGCGAACGAAGTTCAACTGATGACTTATTTGCAAGCCAGGCCTTATAGGCCACTTTTTTCGCACGAATAGCTTCTTTAACTTCTTGGTTCCACCAAGGAGTTCCTTTTTCGCTACTCTTCGTCCCTCCAACACGCTTACGTCCACAACAGTTAGTAGCGGACGTAATGACTGCTGTTCGAAACAAACACCACTCAGTTTCAATGTCTTCAGTAGGGGTCGGAAGTTCTTTGAACTTAGATGCAATGTTGTCTGCAAATGCAGTTCGTACCTCTTTGTCAGCCAATGATTTCCATTTGATTCGATAAGTTTCTCGTGGTCGAAAAGTCTTTCGTTTTTTCAAGGGTTTCAAAGCTTTCAAAGTGCAGACAACTAGGTGGTGATCAGTGGACAACTCAGCCCCTCTTTTAACACGAACATCAGACACGGTAGAAAACAAGTCCGCCGAAACGATGCAAAAATCAATCAGGGAGCGTTGTTCCAGAGAGTCTCTGTACCAGGTGTACTTATGAATTCTTTTGTGCTGAAAAAATGTGTTTATTATGCACAGCCCATTGGTGGCACAGAACTGCAATAAACACCTTCCGTTCTTGTTAATGTCAGGGTCACCATGTTGCCCAATAACACCTTTCCAGGTTGCATTGTCAACGCCCACATGTGCATTGAAATCGCCCAAAAGGACAAGGGATTCTGATGACGTTGCTTTTCCCAATGCAACCTCAACTTCCTCCAAAAAGGCTTCGTACTGTGATTCTATGTTAGGTGCGTACACCTGCAAGATACACAGAGATCGCTCCTGCAGCCTTAGTTTTAGAAGACAAACCCTTCCTCCCAGTGGTACCCAGTCAACGACACACTCAGCTATGTTGGGGCTCACAAGAAAGCCAACACCAGCTTGAGCAGACATTGCTGCATCAACACCTGAGTAGAAAATTTTCCACCCACCGTTCAACTCGACAGTTCCAGAACCCCGGCGCTTTGTTGATGAAATTCCCACAACATCAAGGCGATACTGTTGGGCTTCGCAAACAAGCTCCTGCTCTTTTCCTGTTAGTGACGAAACGTTCCAGTTCCCGATAGCTAGATCCCGGCAGTTTGGTCCAACTCGAGTACGTTTTCTGTGCGCTGCCCCCATTTGCCTCCCCAAACGCTTAGCGACTGCGTTGGTGGGTTTCCGGTGACGGTCAGCTTGTGGGGGAGACTGTAGCTTATTTTTCGAACGAGTCCCTCTGCCTAAAACTCGAACGCGGACCTTTTTATCCTGCGCGCCGTCCGATGCAGCATGAATATTGTTATTACAACTTTCCATTTAGCTACAGCATTGGATTGCTACTTGGTCTGTTTCTCTCCTTCGACCTTACCGCCATGGGTGACCCTGATGGAAATGATTAAACACTACCGACGGCGTTGCTCTAAGGATCATTGAAAACTCAAACCTCCCCACCACGTTAAGGTGGCAATCATTGACCTGCAGACATATCATCACAAAGCTTAGAAAACAATCGACTTATTTTTGCTTTAGTTCGAATAGAATTAACAATCTTCACTACATCACTTAATAATTTCTGGAGCTCGCTGGCTTCATCGGAAGAATTTCCTCTCAATTTCTTGGCAGCTAATGCTTCACAATGTAGAATGCAGTGCAAAAACATACAATTCGGAGACCTCTGCTTGATGAGTGCAGTAACACCTTTGTGTTTTCCTACCATCGCTGCTGCACCATTAGTAGTTACAGCAACACATCTATTCCATGTTAAATTTTCATGCTGAAAAAAACCCCACGGGAAGGCAAAATAAAAAATGCTCAACAATTTTCCCTACACTTTTATTCGGAAACCGGCAATGAACAATAAGTTGAGCATCGTTACCAATGTCTGTAGTTTCGTCAAATTGCAAAGCAAAGCAGGGTGCTTCGATAAGGTTTGCAATTAACTGCTGCTTGATGTCTTCAGCAATCATAGCACTTCGAACTGTCATTGTATCATTGGACAATGGTATTTGTTGCACTTTTTCCAAGGCATTTTGTCCACCATGCAACAAATTTGCTACGATCTTTAAGCATGGTTTGATGACTGACTCTGCTTCTGTCTATGGCTTCTTTTGTTGCATAAGTACGTGCGCTATGTATTTGAAAAGATGATTCCAGTAAAGCGTTTTTATTGGCAGAGTTATGAATAACCAATCGTTGTACGGCAGTTTTTTGCTTGCAGAAATAGTCATACTGTTTCTTAAAAAATTGCTCGGAGTCATTCCGATGAATGGCATGTTTGTTTTCCAGTTGATTGCGTAGTTTTGAAGGGACTAAACTTTGGTTTCCATAAGCAACACTACAAAACAAGCATCGAGCAGATGGTCGATCACTTGATGTTTCGCTTTGGGGTAGAAAAAATTCATATTTGATGTAGTCATCATTCCATTTTCTGTTTTTTACTGTATTACTTTCGGTTTCAGCTTTCCTCTTTAAATTAGGCTCGTTCTTCGATGATGATGTAGCTGACATTTGCTTATTTACTGCTTCAGTGTCACGGTTGCATGCATTAAAACAAAGTGTTTTTTGAACATAATTCTCGGAGTTAGATGACATTTTGCAGTTAAATTTAGCATATAATCAATTACTATTATCGCCTCACCACTTCGTAGAAATTGACTTGTCTTATACTCTCAAGTCTCAACTAAATATCGCTGCTTCCCTTGCTCCTCACGTGCCTTTCGCAAGTTATTGTGCAATGTGCTTGTAATAACAACCGAAAAAAGGTAAAATTACTCAACTGAGAAATCAGAGATAACATAATAAAGTAATTCGTTGTTGCGTCACATAACTATACATGAAGTGAAATCTACATAATAAGTTGTTGCTACCAAGCAAACTTTCAAATGGTGGTTCACCCATCGTTCACCCTTCTTTGTGGGTGCTCCCTTGCAGAAATTTCATGCACCTTGGGGTGCACCATTCATCTTTTTAAGAAGCACTGGGGCCTATAGAACACACCTGTACACGTGATCCCATCAAATGGGTCTAAACTAATAATGATTGCAGCCTCCTTTCATTTATTTTAGCCCAGCTTCTACTTTTAGACATGGACTACCAAAATATTTTTCTATTGTCTGACACTATAATAGTGACTGCACTCACTGCAGGACACCGGTATGTCCTTTTTCGATAGGAGAGTGTGCTGAAACGAGTGTTTTTTATGTGAAAACCGTAAAAATCCGTTGGCAGCTTGGGGCTCCGCCCCCAACTCCTCCAGCAATGTTCTCCCCCTTTGTTAAATCGTGGGGCCACACTGATTGCGCATGGTGTCCATAACTAAGGAGCGGTTTGAGGTATGAAAATAAATTTTGATTTGTTATCCAAAAATTGTGGCATCACGACATATTTTGGTACTTTTTCCTAACTTTCTTTTTTCGTGATGTTGCCGGTACTCAATGCTAAATGTGGCTTTTACAAAGTTTGTGAACTTGTGATCAGTATCTGTTTAAGTTGTTACACGGACCCCTACAAATTTTTTGGCTGCACTACCCTTCTGTCCCTAAACAAAAGAAATACGAATAACTTGAGGCAAAAATCGAAATAGGGGAAGACAGCGTGAGCCTAACGCCTTGGCCCGATCAGGCCGTGTTTTTGAAGTTCTTGGCCTATTGTAATTTGGCCCCCCCTAAATATTTTGCTGGCTACGCCCCTGTCTGGGACATTCGTGTCACATGTTCATACCAACGCAGTTGCGATCTTTCTAGCCGGAGAAGCAGCAATTTAATGTTTAGAGATTCACGAATATCTGCACTTTTCCGCTAATTCTTCGCAAGAATCCCATTTCGGCAGCTTGAACTTGCGATCTCATTTTTTCATTCATGATCCAAACACTCATGGCCATAAGTCAAAAAAGGAACGTAGGCTGAACTAAAAATGGATAGCTTTGCTGCCACCCCAAGTATGCACTAATTGTAATTGGTGATCTATGGCGTTTATGACGTCAGGAAGAAGAAACGATGAGAGCACATTATTTGGATTTGCTGTAGAATAGATGAATGGCTGTTGTTGTACGTAGCAGATATTGTTGTAACCTATTTAATCTGAGGTAACTTTACTTTTGACTTATTGAAAACTAAGATAATCGGATTAGTAAAAGAACTAAGAAAAGCAACACCGTAATAAGAATTTGGATTGTACTTTTATGCAATATTAACCTTGACGTATTCTCAGGGTGTTCAAGGTGTTCAGTGAACACCCTGACATTTCCAAAAAAATCTTTTTTCTAACTTTTTATTATCTTTTTTATTTTTTGTAATTTTTGTAATATTAGTTTTATCTTTGCTATCAGCTCGTAGCCTAATATAATTTTGGGAGAGAGGAAATCTTTAATATCCATATTGTAGCTACAGATAATAAGTTCGGAACATACTGTAGAACGTTTTTGACTAAAAAATAACATGCAGAAAATATGCTGAGCGTTTTCGAACAACTCGACCATCCTTGATGATGATGATTTCTTCATTTTTATCCTCCTGTTATGAGAAAGCGACAGAGACGCTATGCATAGGACAAATCCAGACTTGCTTAGGCATTGCCCTTGTTTCCGATTTTTCCGCTTGAATTTTGCTTCCGACTTCTTCAATTAGCTGCTTGTTAAATTCCTCCAAGCAGAGATAATTGCCATGAAGCATCTTATTCAAGGACGCAACAACGAGGCTTGAGTGCAGTAGCGTATTTAGGGGGGCATTAGACCATGCCCCCCCCCCTTTGACTTTGCCTTTTAGTAAAAAGAACAGAATTAATGGTGCCATGTGACTGAATAATGCCAGACTCTTTTGATGGGTTCTGTAACTTCTGCAGCTTATGGCTAGGGCCTTATGCAGAGGGGTAGGATGAGGAGTATGCATCTTCCCGCCAGCCATTTTCAAAAATGTTTTTGATGTAAGTTTTACAAGTTTTTGTAATTTTGAACCTCTTTGAAAGCAATAAGCATTACGCGTTAAGAATGCATAATCGAAAATGTGCGAACAAAATGCATTATATTTGGTAAAGCACTCAGAATTAAGGTCAAAAAACTTAAACAAAATTTGCGTGAAAATTATTCAAAAAACACTAAAATAGCCATTACAGTATGTAAATTTTCCAAAATATGTCCGGGGAAGCATGCCCCCGGACCCCCTAGAGCTTTTCTTGTTTCTCAATCAGCTTCATATTTGTTTTGCTAAAAAAATACGCCTAAAAAAAAGTGGAAAATATGGCCTTCCCCTTTTTAAAATTTCTCGCCACGCCACTTCTTCCGTGGAAGTTGAACCATCAACCTTGCGATCATGGCCGTCGTAAAAACGACTCTCCGAACCCCTCGGCCACGCTGCCGACAACCGCTCGGCCACGCTGCCGAACCACTAGGCCACGCTGCAGTCTTTCATCAAAACATGATCAAAAATAAAAAGTTAACGCATGGCAAACTAATACAAGCGAAAAGCAAAACAGCAAGAGTACGAGTCGTAGGCCTTAAAAGCTAAAGCATTCAAGGCAAACTAATTCAAGTGAAAAGCAAAACAGCTAGGGTACGACTGTTTTGCATTTCGCTTATATAGTTTGCCATGCGTTAACTTTTTATTTCTGATGATGCTGTAATGAAGGACTGTTGATTTGTCCGAAAACGTTAAGTTTATCTTCTGCACCGGCATGTTATTTTGTACATATTGTTCAGTCTATAATACTGTAGTTGAAGAATTTTATGTTCATAGTCTAAAAACTTTTGAAAGGAGGTAACATGCAAAGGCGAACAGCGAACAAGTTGACACGATCGTTACGTTTTAGTTGTCTCAACCCCCCCCCATTGCAAAATCCTGGCTACGCTTGTAGGGGGAGATATGGGGGGATTAAACCTTCCAAAATATTTTTGAAATTTTTAACTAAGACATTTTAACTCCAGTAATCATCAAAAATGTAGTATGCACGTACAGTGATAGAATGTAACATTTTGTCCTTCGAGTCATCGTTGTTAAGCCAGGTTTACATTTGCACGACTTTTGGCCACGATTTCGTCGTGGCAAGTCGTGCCATTTTTGGGGCACGAACTGGAAGGCTTCCGCACTGTTCACGACTAGTTCACGCATAGTTCACGACGAGTTCAAGAGTAGTTCAAGAATGAGTGCTCATCACTACACGACGAGTTCACGCATAGTTCGCGTATAGTTTACACACTTCGCGCAGTGGCTCGACGAGTTCGCGCAATTTTTGTGTCAACGCTTCTGTTGCTTCTTGACGACGATGCATCAGCACCCAGACAACATCACCCTGATTACCATGTGTGCCTGTGTCCTGCACAACCTCATCCTCATCAGATACCCGCACGCAAATATATGTGGACAGCGACGATCCAGACACACATGATCTGGATACCTGGTGGATGGAAGACTGATCGATACCTGCAGGGTTTGCTACCTCTCACCAGCCATCATACCCAGAAAGATGTAAAAGATCAGCGAGACTACCTTTCACATTACTACGTCTCCCCTGCTGGTGCTGTCCTTTGGCAAGAAAAGTTAGTAATAACTCCATGAATTGCATTCATAGTTGTTCCACTATTCTAATTTACAATAAAACAAAACGACCCCCCCTTTTATTTACCTTTTGTTAGGGTGAAGAGGGAGGAGTTTTGAAATATGACAGCAATTTATTAGCATGAAAACAGCAAAAACGAAGACATTAAAGAAATACTTTCCATCTCACTGCTGTTTTTGTGATTGGGGGAGTATCGGTATTTTCAATGAAGATACAACAATTTAGTAACATGAAAATAGCAAACACAGTCCAACTATTCACAAATATTTAGGTTTTAATACTATAAGACCAACTTCTATACCGGTACCAGTTTTACTTGGTGTTAGGGTAAGCACATCATGACGTATGTCGCTTCGTCACTGTTTCGTTATTTTTAGTCCATTCGTTATGTTGGGTGTTTTTCATTGTCTTTATTCTTGGATTAAAAATAAAAGCTATTACTGCTAGTCTCTCAAAGTCTCTGACTGCTAAAAGTCTCTCATTATGTGAAGTGTCTCACTCAATGTCCTTGGCTGGTGCTGGTACGCTGCCTATGTATACCCTTTGATCTGGTGGTGTGTCGATATCCTGTAGCTTGTTGTTGACAGAGCATGGGGTCAGGGCTGCGAAGCTGAGTGGTGCCACAGGTGTCTTGAAGGTGGCTGACGACGACGCTGAAGGTGTAGGTGAAGGAGTCTGGACAAGGGCGACTGACGGTGCAGATTGCATCCCCGATTCCCACTCCGTGGTACGGGTCCAGGAGGACTGGCCTGAAGACTGCGGTGACTGGGGCGGAATCCAGGTTAGAGGTGATGGCTGACTAGCCGGAGGCTGCTGCTGCTGAATCCAGGTTAAAGGTGATGGCTGACTAGCCGGAGGCTGCTGCTGCTGCTGAGGCAGTGCATGCCAGGTAGCTAGTTGAGGTTGGTGCCAGAACGTCTGCTGCTGAGGGGGCTGCAAAGGTTGCTGCTGCTGTGGGGCTGGCCAAGTCATGGGTGGTGTTTGCTGTGGCTGCTGGGATAGCTGATTCTGCTGTCTGCAGCGGTGAACAAGGTTGAGGCAGTCGATCTGAAAGTCATGCCAGGAATCTTCTGAGATGCCCTGCATGTGCCCTTCCAGCAAGCACGCAAAATCATGTACGATCTTCTGTTGGCCAACGTAGGAGAGGTTGACCCCCAAAGAATCTGCTTTGGAGAGGATCTGAAACATGCAAAAGTTTAAAGATTAAAGAATTTAGTACAGCATTTCAATGCAAGTCATGTTAAGAGGAATTAATAAATCAAACTATATTTCAATCTGCATGTGGACATTGAGATTCTCACCTGCTACACTGCATCACTGAAGTCGCTATGGGTCACCCCGGTGTCGGCTGTTGAGGTGATTGCGTTTGTTGTTGGTGACCTGGAGCGCTCCTGGATTGCAGCTGACTCTGGGACAGCAAACCGCTCACTGGGAACTGTCTCTAAACGAACGATGTGTTGCATCAGGAAACTCCAGGTCTCCATAATCTGGTCGTGGTGCTGGCCAGCCATAATCCTCTGTGGCTGGCCAGCCCCACTCTTCTCCTTCTTTAGAATTTTTCCCACCCTGGTTCTCATAATACTTTTTGCATTGAGAACCAGAGGCATGGGGCTCTAGCTGCTCTCCGACTCTGTCCCAGCGGCTATTCTTGGCCGTCACGTTGATCCACTCCTTATGCTTCTTATCGTACAGCTGGGGATTTTCTTTTACAAGCTCCGCCAACCTCAACTCGGTCTCTTCCATCCAGCGGTACTCAGGGATTTCTTTCTTAGACATCCTGGCCCGCTTCTTCTACTGCCTGGTAGCCTCGTCCTCACTCGATTGTTGACTTAGGCATTGGAGTGGATCCTGCTGGGTCTTTGGGATAACATCAACTTCTAGTAGAGATGACTCGGGGAGATTATCTCTCTCAGCGGTTTCTGCCTCTAGCCTGTTAGTTTCCGGCCTTATCTGCTTTGCTCTTCCCATTTTATCTTCGCTGTCAAAAGGTAGAATGACGAGCAACGTCCAGGAAGCCCTATATATATATCCTAGCACCGACGCTAGCGTCACTGTCGCGAAGTAATCGTGAACTTATCTTGACTCGTTCGTGAACTATTCGCGAACTATTCGTGAGGGTCGTGAAATGACACGCACTGGCACGCATCTTCCCGATGACTTCACGAACAGTTTGCGCATAGTTCACGACTCGGACGCAAAATTTTGTCGTGACCAAAATTTTGAACATTTCAAAATTCGCTTTCCGACATGGCACGCAGTCACGACTGGTTCACGCATACTTCACGCTAGTTCACGAACAGTTTGCGCACTGGCACGACTCAATTCGTGACAGTGCGTGCCACAAAATCGTGCAAGTGATGCGTATAAGCTAGCTTTATAATGCGTTTCCTTATAATAATGTTTAGCGCTCCAGGTACAGCGTGTTGCAACATTTAGCCTACCGTATAATTAATCCAGCTATGACCGTATAGGAGTATACAAGACACGAACCCATAAAAAAGCTGAAGCCTTTGTGTACTACTCACACAAATAAAGTACGGTAAAGCATGGAGACTGATTTAAAGATGAACTGTGGTTTGTTAAATTGATTGCTATTATTGGTGGTCGCCTGTCAGTGGCGTAAAAGGAGCAGGCGCTTGTCTTGCGCTAAAACTGTCGCCGTATGTGCACTACCGGTTTACTGTGTATTTTACACAGTGGTGTAAAGTAACGAAGTAGTTTTACTTGGTAGATTAATTACTGAAGTATTATTGCTTGGTAACTCGTTCTTACTTAAGTGATTTAAACTTCGACTACTTCTACTTTTACTTACGTAGTTCAATCAACAAGTAACGCTTCAAAAGTGGCTTTAAAAATGATAAGTAGTTAATATTAAGCAATGTATCACGCAAATGATACATAATCATGCTTGATAATAAAATTGGCCACGTTGGTATTAGTTGTATTGTTTTATTTTATATATATAAGTTTTACGATAACCGGCCGGTCAGCTCAGTTACTAAGCGCTCGCTATCGGAGCGGAAGGTCTGGGGTGCGACTCCCAGGCCGGTCAAATCGGCACAGTGTCGCCAGCGGCTCGCCACCGCTGCGACGTTCTTCGGAGCTGCTGTGTTGCCCAGGCGCTAAGCCGCGGAGATGAGCCCCGCCACTCGTTACACGCTTCGGCGTACTATCGCGAGTATAATGAAGATTTGATTTCAAGTTTTACAATTAAATCGTGGTATTTAGTGGTCTTTTGTTGTTTGTGTTTGGTGTGGACAATGAGGTTGCATTTTGCAGATTATGACACACTTTACATTTTTATTTTCGTCAAATAAATGTGCTAATTATCCTAAATATGCTTAAGCATCGGCAAAACATATGTCAAGTTTGGAAGTGAGCAAATTATCTTTTGTCAAGGCTCAGCTTTATGGCCTTGGTTTTACAAACGCTTTTTTTGCTTAAGTAGCTTCAAATTGCTGGTACTTTTCACTTTTACTTGGTTGCTTTTTACATCCCCCTACTTTCCACTCTACTTCAAGTAGTTTCCGCCATCAGTAACAATACTTTTACTTAACTAGATTTCTGGACTACTTTTTACACCACTGATTTTACAACAACGTCATGTTCAACTAATTAGTTAGATAGCTGTAACTATGAGTCGGATGACATTGCTTGCTTGAAAAAGAAGTCACATTCTGCATAGTTATGCTGAACAAAGCTTGATATTTACAATTATTTTAGTGGGCTAGTGCAAATAGAAACTTATTAAAGAAAGGTGCAATCGTAACAAATAATTTGCTTTTCTATTTTCTAAGGAAATTATCGTAATACATAAAATCAATACCTGCTCACAGAACAGAATATGAGTTACATGAATGCAAATAAAGTGATATAATCCCACCCTTACTCTTTTTCGTATCTCTTTAATTTTTTCTCATTTTTTGCTCACTGATGCAGCGAATTCTTTGCAGTGAGAATTAGTTTAGATACAAATACGGTGATCTTCAACCAAGGGTTTCTGCCATGAATGCAACAAGCTGAGGGTCTGTTCCAATTTAATTTTAGTCTACCGGTATTATTATGAAAATTTAATCGTCAGCTTAGTAAATATTTGCCACTTCCTGCTCAGTACCTTTAAGAACTATGCTCTGTACAGAAGCTATGCATACGCTCTCTGTAAGCATCAAGGCACTGTATGCAGTTGTATTTGCGTTATACTGGAGAAGTTTTGGTCACAGGAAAATAGTTTTACAAGAAATATTAGTAATTTTGGCAAAATTTGCGCCTCAAGGTTTGGAAAATTGCAAAATTTTAGGTTCGGATCCGGGCTAAGATTTTGCTTGAGTTTACAGCCGCAATACAATAACAAGTAACAATCATGCATACAAGTGCAGCAGTGACTGGAGTACGTAGTGAATTAAGTTACCCTCAGTGCAAACCACATCTTTACTGTGAGCAACGTAGCTCACGCATTTCTGACGAATTTGATGAAAAATACCGTGAATGCTTTTAGTTGGTTTTTATTTCGGGTCTTGCACACTGGACCACGTAAGTTTAAGCCCAGCACCAAGCAGGACCTGCGGCATAGGCGCATTCAGGGAGAGCCACGGTGCCATGCTCCCCGCTGGCCCTGTCGTTGTTGCAGATAATAAAACACACCTAACATCATTCAATCAAATGCGGCAAAGCTAATAAAGTAGCATCCTCCTTTCATTTATTTTAGCCTAGCTTCTGCTTTTAGACACACCATGGCTTTTAGATAAGCCTACTAAAATATTTTTGTATTGTCTATTAGAGACTGCACTAACTGCAGGTACGGTACGTCCTTTTTTGATAAAAAGTGTGCTTGAATGGGTGTTTTTTATGTGAAAACCGAAAAATTCTGTTCGCGGCTGGAGGCTCCGCCCCCAGACCCTCGGTTTTGCGTCAATTGGCCAAATCCTTGGGGCGCCTCTAAACAGCGGTACCAGTGACAAAGACAAAAAAATTTAACAAGCATTTCGACTATAACAAAAGTCTCGTCAGCCTTGCTACGCACAGCCAATCCAGGCTAAACTCATTCCAGACTGTAAAGACTCTTTTCTGCATTGCTTTACCTGGACATCTCGACCTCGTCTCTTTTCTCGGTTGTGCCCTATTTTAACATCAGTGGCTGTGCGTAGCAAGGCTGACGAGACTTTTGTTATAGTCGAAACATTAATTTGTCCCTTGCAAATTTCTCATTTAACAAGCATTTAATGTTTGTGCCAGAAAAGCGTTAAAACAGCGTAGGCCTACACAACTTCGCAAAAATTTACTTTAAAACTTTTGCTATACCGGTAGTGAATATTCATATCAAAACTTCTTCCGAAATATTTTTCTAGATACGGCCCTGTCTCTGACACTATGTCTACACTCTTCTGAGTTTTGAATGTTTAGTGATTGTGTGCTTGCAACTACAAACTAATGTCTTGGAATTGGAAATACAGTAAGCTTGCAACAAAGGTTATAAAACATACTGTAGGTGACTGACTCAAATGCTGTGGATTGATAGTAGTAGTTTTAGTTTATTTCCGGTTGAACGAAAGTATACGCAGCGCTGTAACTGCAGATACAATGTATAGCCGCAGGGAGACAACGAGTGGACCTTTCGGTCATCTTGTTAGCTGCCACCCTGTTTAAAACAGCTGAATTTTTAACACTGAACAAGGCCCCCTAGTTCGAATTTTACCAAGGCATTCCTGAAGTAACATGATAAGTAAATGTCAAAGTCAAATCAAATAAGGTCAAATAAAGCATTTATCCAAGTAAAACAAATCAACAGGTGAATTTTACTTTCATTCAAATACTCTTTTTGTTAGATGAAATTTTACGTGTTCAATACATCTAGTGACAAAGTTAGTGTAAACTACAGTTTGTCATTAGGTTCACTGAACACTGAACATACACCTTCAGTAAAAAAAAACGGTGGACCGGGCCTGTCAGTGACCGGTCAACCCGCGTAGATTTTAAATTTTACCGGTCGGGTCGGGTCGAGAAAATCCTGACCGGCAGTGGCGGCGCCACGGGGAGAATGGGTGGGACTAGTCTCCTCACTTCTGCTCAGATCCATTTTCGTAAACCGTGCAAATTCGTTAATTTTTTTCTGGGGTTGGGGAGGGGCAGACGGAGAGCCCCTCCTGGTTTTTTCTTTTCCGGTCTTTAAAATACGACAAAAATTTTAAGAAGTCACTAGATAAAATGTCTAGGGAACCAAGAAGTAATATCATTTGACCACAAGATACTACCTTTTGACCGTTACACATCTCATATTCAGAGTTGGGCAGTGCCGCGGTACAAAAGTACCGCGATACTGTAAGGCTGTACTTTTTTAGTACCGTTATCGGTACCGTCGATACTTTTTAAAAGATGTACCGTTTTTGGTACCGTCGTTACTTTTCAGACCGTTTTACTCGATATTTCGGTAACTTTTTTTGAATCAACTTGAGAGAGCAAAAGCGAAAAATTGTGTAAAAAAGGTTGAAGACCGCTGGTTTAGACTATATGGAAAAATTTATTTTGGTGTCATTGAATCAAAGTAAAACTATAGACCTGCAAATTCTGAGAAAAATGTAGAATTTGACTCATCTAAAACTTCTGAGTGTGCTGCTACTGATACACCAACCTCTACTGAAAGTGGCATTAAAAACGAGAACATCCTCCTTCAATGCAATGATGAAGTTCGCACAGCAAGAACCTTTGCAACATCTTTTTGTATAAAGGCCATAAGCTCTTTCACGTCCTTAGTATTGTTCGAATGTAGTAACGTAGCCAGATAAACAAGGATGTGACAAACGTTTTTGGTCTCCAGAGCGAGTTTTTGATAATGATACTCCTTAGTTATACCTAGCCTCATAACTAATGCAGGAGATCAACGGGTTATAGATGTTGCCATACACGAGAATGCTTGTTTTAGTGAGCGTGCCCCTGTCGCCTTGTGGATACAACCGAAGTATTCGCTTGCAGTATGAAGATTCGCGCATGACTACAACTCAGATCTTGCACTAGCACCAGATGCGACAAAAAGTTTGATTAGGTTTTAATTTCGTAGCTTTGCAAGACGTAAACCAAAACAAAAATTAATTTTTAAGGAAATAATTTTTATTTCAAAAGTACCGAAAATCGGTACCGAGAACGATATCGTCGTTACTTTTTCAACGATGTACCGTTATCGGAACCGACGGTACTTTTTTAGCAAAGTATCGGTACCGATATCGTCGTTACTTTTAAAGTACCGAGTGCTTAATTCTGCTCATATTCTGCCAGTGCCATTGTTTTTCTAACATTTTTAGGATTTTCAATTTTCAGTTTCATTGTTACCGTGATACCGTAATTATACACCATATGTTTCGCTAAATTTGGCCTGTTTGCAGGGTAGACTGTTTTTTTAATAGCCTACTTTGAAGTACTGTAGTACACTGTACTGCAGAACTGGACTACTAGGCACGATAACCAAAGGCAAAGGCAATGTCAATTTCTGAACATTTATGCAGACTAGAACTAGTAGCCTATCCTATTTTTACTTTATAATAAGTCCCCATTTCGACGAAAAATCCTCCTGGATTGACGCCAGAATCCACTAAATTTATACCAAAATCTCGAAATTTTCTGAGGGGAGGCTCTCCACACCTCCTTGAAAGAGCCCAAATCTTTACAAAATGTTGTCGCTTGATTTGTCCCCCCACCTAATTCTAGCTGGGCGCCGCCCCTGCTGACCGGCTCCATCTCTGGTCCAGAGTTTATAACATTCAGACTCTAAGTTATTCAAAGAATTGTCGTGGTGAATTGTTGTGGGTTTATTAGCTCCTGATTTCGCTTTGTGTCGTTCATAAGGTAAACGCTGACAGCATTGTTGCTCACTGTCAAGTGTTTGTTTGCTTATTTCGTTTTTGTTTTGTTGTTTTTTTTTTAGGTGTCATGCCATGGCCGTGCGTATGTGCAGTCTTTTTCTCTCTTGCCTTTTTCTTCTTTTTGCATGTTTTAACGTTTTTTTTCGTTGTATT
This sequence comes from Trididemnum miniatum, assembly GCA_964006365.1. Lineage (NCBI taxonomy): Eukaryota > Metazoa > Chordata > Ascidiacea > Aplousobranchia > Didemnidae > Trididemnum > Trididemnum miniatum. The sequence continues at coordinate 14,240,595 of OZ023232.1, read as the reverse complement.
ATGTCTTCTTTTCTTGATTTTGTTCTCTCTAAGACGCTGTCGCTTTGTGTTACTTTCGCATCTTCAAGAACAAAAGCTATGATTGATAGGTTGAGTCAGCCCTCCATAAAAAAAAATTCTGGTAACGCGCCTCTCTGCAACAGGGGACGGATCCAGAAAATTTGGTGGGGGAATGCAGTTTTGAATTAAGTTGAATGTTAATTGAATGCAAAGATATTAAACCCGAAAAAGAGCGTAAATAATTAATCCCTTTTTAGAAAATGTGTCCATGTTAAGGGAGTAGCTCATGTTCAGAACTTTTTAGCACCAAATTATGATTTTTTTATGCGTATTTTTTCTGGAAAAGTTAAATTTGAAGCAAATAGGAAAACAAAAATTATTTTGGGGGTCCGGGGGCATGCTCCACCGGAAAATTTTTGAAAATTTACATAGGCCTACTGTAATGGGCATTTTAGCGCTTTTCAAAATTTCTAACGCAAATTTTGTTCTTTTGTCCCAAATTAATCCTTCACCAAATATATTGCATTTTGTTCGCACATTTTCGATTTATGCGTGGCTGAAGGTCTGTTTGCACTAAATGCGATTTATTCCGATTTCTTGTACAAAATTTTATCCACTTTTTTACGTAAAAAGGTGATGGAAATTTCTCCACACAACTCAAACCCCAACAGTTTGCTTTTTATCGGTTATTTTGTAAAGCACCTAATCCGATTGTTTTCTAAAATGCCGTGCAAAGTGACGAAGTTTTACGTCATAACTTCTAACTGTTTCGTGGTCTACGTCACCTTACGTACGAAAAGTCGCATCGCATTCTGTGTAAACACACCTTAAGACGTAACAATTATTGTTGAATCGAAGAGGTTCGAAATTATGGAAAAATTTTATTTATCAAAAACATCGTTGAAATTGGCTGGTGGGAGGGGGTGCATCCCCCACATTTCCCCCTGGATCAGTCACTGTTCTGCAAGCAAACTGTTAAAATTTGCTGAAACATTCAACGACCAGCGAAGGTTGAATCATTTTTATGCATAAAGGCCGACTGTATCGCAGCTACGGTAGTAAAATCCTTAAGATTTTGGACAAACTTTTTTGATCATACAAAATGAGCTACCAGACGACAACGTTTTCGCTGCGCGTTTCAAGAAAAATCAATCAAGAACATTGTACCTTCAGATCAAATTTATTCATTACCGGTATGCGCCCGAAAAATGGACTACCCAAGGCAAAATTTTGCAAAAAGTAGTAGAAGTAGTTTATTTCATTGAACGACCAAGCTAACACAAACAAAAACAGCAAACAAAACAATGGTCGAAAAATGGGTAACAGCGACAAAACGATATACGTTGAAACATGCTTCAGTTAACAAAAAATTATTTAATAAAATAAAAGAAATGCATGGTCGCTGTACCTTAGCATAACCTCTTACGAGGGCCGTATTTTTATTGAAATCAACGAATGTAATACACACACACACAAAAGTAGGTTACTTTTGAAGTACCGGTACCGAGTGTTTAGCTCTGCGTATAATTATGTAACTTGCAATGTCATGCTAGCGCGTAAGGACGAATCAATGCAGAAAGTTTAACGGGCCACTTTAAAAGCTTTGGCTGGCCACAAATGGCCCGCTGGTAGGGCGAACTTGATCCATGGGGTATGCTTTTTACACTAAAGTAACATACTGCACGGAAAAGGAGTGCAGTGGCAAATTAAATCTGCATTATACCTGCGGTAGGCTATTACGCCAAAGCGTGTGACGATTGGCGGGGCGCAGTGAGTGCGATTCTACTAAGGTTGTTCTATGTCCTTGTTCAAACTCGACAAAAAAAAAGGAAAAAATAACAAATTTTAGGCCTAGTAGGCCCACTAAACTGTATACTGCATTTTGCAATGTCAACTAATCTCATGTGTTTTACCGGTTTTTCTAAGCAGCACAAACGATTTAGCATTGTATTGCGTTGTGAATTTGCAATGCAAATACTTGTATTAGCTTAAGTCGCCATACACAAACAAAAACCACATATGAAACCAAATACACTGCCTAGGCTACAACCAACTACTTGCACCCTGGAACGTAAAGTAATGCAATGACTACTCAAGCTGGACTGTGATCTGCTGTAACCTGGGGCGGTATACTGCTCAACTTTTGTGCACTTAACGCAATGCGTTAACTTTATGAACAAACTAAGTTAACGCATTGCGTTAAGTGCAACAAAAGTTGAACGGTATATGGTCTTTTAATCCGGAAAGGCTGACAGACAGCGGGGTGGATAGAGTGTTTTCTGTGGAACGGTATTTGTAGACCAAGAGTTCGATTATGAGTCGGATCAAAGTGAAGACTCACACGTTGGTATTTACAGAGGGATAGCGTGGAGAATAAGCTCAGTTTAATTTATGCCGTTAAGAAAAGCACCGTAATGGGATTCCGCTATCTTCGAGTGGTGGATGGCACCCTAATCAGTTCGTCGTAGTGCCTCAGTCGCTTTAGCGCAATAACAGTAGAGAATTGCAATTGAGCAAGCACATTGCTGCCAGGAATTCTATCGCTGCAGTAGGCTACAGTCCTATGCTTGTATGAGTGTGTTTGCTTGTTTAATTGGAAGTTCAGAGATGGACATTAGCAATAGCAAAGCTGGACCCCGCATACTCCAGACTTAGGACACGCAGTGGCGTAGGCAAGGCAAGGTACGGTTGGCTATGCACCGTAAAATTTGTAATTTCAGGCCTATCTTGTCCCCCGCCCCTCCTATCCTCATTTTTTTTTGCCTCCTCCTTCATCTAATAAAAAAAAACTTGGGACACGCTCTTGCAAATCATGCGAATATAAAGAAGAGAAATGTAGTCATCAGACTCATCACCAGCATCAATAAAACAAGTATGCGCAAAAACAGGAAAATTTCACACTATACAATATTATAGATACAATCAGAAAGAATAAGGATAAACTCAGTTTTTACAGTATGTCACACCCATTAGTAATCGAAATATAGTAGTTCCTCATTCTACTGCTGCCTATATCAGTTGTAGTTTCTGTTTTTGCTGACTACGCTTGGGATGCAGAATTGTCTAATCCACATCCGCACTTCAGTTTAAACCATTTGACAGTTTCGGCTCTCAGTTTGCTGAAAATATTGCAAACAGTTAATTTTCAACTGATTATCTGTAGATGTATGATATGTGTAGACGTTTGATATGTGTGTAGATGTATGATATGTGTAGATGTTTGATATGTGTAGATGTATGGGTAGTACTTTTGTGTTTTGTGCAGTCGACCAGAAAAATCTGGCGTACATACACACTGGTCCCAATGTCTGTGCTAGCTGGGTAGTGCCTCTTCGTGGCATCAAACGGGCAACGGTCTCGACTGACCGGCTAAACTACCTCAGCAACCCTGCTGCGTTGTACGGTATGCCTTTTTAGGCAAAGGCTAGGCCCACTGCTTATAACTGTGGTTGGCGTTCAGCAAGGACATGCGGCCGTAAAATAAAAAACTCCAAGAAAACCTCATAAGATGCAAAAGAAAGTTTTGTCCCCCAGTTCCCGGCAGCCCTTAAATGGGCAGGAGGTGCTAAGAATGTCCCGGTTGAAACTTCTTAAAGAAAAAGTTGCAAAACGTCTTGGAGTTAGATTTAGAAGCTGGAATGTTCGGAGTATTTCTGGCAGAGAAACGGAGGTGTGCGAAGACTTGAGGAAGCGAAAGGTGGATGTATGTTGTTTGCAGGAAGTCAGATGGAGAGGTGAAGGGCCTCGCTTTATCGGTGTCAAGGGAAGGAGGTATATGCTTTTGTGGTGCGGAAATGATGATAAAACCGTAGGCGTGGGTATATTGGTTAAAGAAGAACTCAGTGAGAACGTGGTAGAGATCAGAAGAAGGTGTGACAGAGTTATGGCCACTGAATTAGTCTTTGGAGAAGAGGTGGTGAGAGTGATATGTGCTCATGCACAACAAAGCGGAAAACCAGATTCAGAGAAAGAGAGATTTTATGAGGAAATGGCTTGTGAGTGGAGTATGGCGAACGCAAATGAAATGGTGTTGGAATTGGGAGATTTCAATGGCCATGTGGGGAAATATGCAAAAGGATTTGAAGGTATACATGGAGGGTGTGAAATAGGGAAGAGAAATGTTGAAGGAAGAATGTTACTAGACTTCTGCGTTCAAAAAGAGTTGTGTGTTGTAAATACGTGGTACAAGAAGAGAGATGAAAGGTGACTTACAGTTCAGGTTGAAATGATACAGAAATAAACTTCGCTCTGGTAGGAAAGGAAAAGAGAAAGTATCTGCGAGATGTGAAAGTTATCCCAGGGGAATTGTAGCACAGGCTGGTCGAGGTTGATGTGGAGGAGAGTAAACTGAAGAAGTCAGGGAAAAAGAGTAAAATGGTGAGATGGAGGGTGTGGAAGCTGAAGGAAAAAGAGATCAAAGATGAATTTGAACAAAGAGTAGTGGAATTAGTGGACACTGAAGCAGTGGATTTGTGGGAGTCCTACAAGAATGGTGTTTTAAAGGCTTGTGAAGAATTGTGCGGAAAGACGAAAGAGAGAAGAGGTCAGGGAAACACATGGTGGTGGAATGAGCAAGCAAAAGAAGCGATAGATTGAAAAAAGAAAGCGTTTAATACGTGGTGCAAGAATTGCTCATCGGAAAATAATTATTGGAAAGCGAGAAACCAAACAAAGAAAGTGGTTGCAAAAGCCATGAAGCAGGCGGCTAAAGAGGAGATGAAGGTGCTATGCGACAAACCAAACAAAGTTTTTAAGTTAGTGAAATTCATGAGAAAGGATGGAAAAGACCTAAATGGTGGAGGTTGCATGAAGGATAAAGATGGGAGACTTGTGGTTAGTGATAAAGATCGTGGAAAATTATGGAAGGATCATATGGAAAAGATCATTAATGTGGAAAATGAATGGGATCAGATGGCAAAAGCAGATATGGTTGAAGGACCAGTTGAAGAAGTAACTTATGAGGAGGTGATGGAAGCTATGAATAAAATGAAATTGGGAAAAGCAGCTGGACCCTCTGAAGTAAATATGGATATGATAATGGCGAGTGGAAAGTTTGGGGTTGGAGTACTAAAGAAGCTGTGTCAGAGAGTTTTGGATAGAAAAGATATGCGAGAGGAATGGAAAACAATTGTTGTTGTTCCAATCGTTAAAGGAAAGGAAGATGTAATGGATTGTGAAGCATATAGAGGAGTAAAGCTGCTGGAGCATGCAATGAAGATAGTCGAGAGAGTGCTAGAGAAGAGAAGAAGAGAATTAGTGAAGGTAGATGAAATGCAATTTGACTTTATCCCTGGGAAGGGTACGACTGATGCTTTATTTGAGAAGGATGCAAGAGGAGTTTCGTGGAAGAGAGAAAAAAGCTGTACATGTGCTTTGTACAGTTGGAAAAAGCGTTTGATAGGGTTCCTAGAAAAGTGATGGAATGAGCACTAAGAAAGAAAAGCTTGCCAGAAGTGTTAGTGAAAGCAGTAATGAGTTTGTATGAGGGTTCAACGACGAAAGTCAGAGTTGGATAGGGTTTATCGGAGGAATTTGGGGTAAGGGTTGGTGTGCATCAAGGTTCTGTGATATCTCCTTTGATATTGCTATTGTGGTTGATGCAGTGACAGAACAAGCAAGAAAAGGGCTATTGAATGAAATTTTGTACGCGGATGATCTGGTGCTGATGAGCGAAAATTTGGAGGATTTAACGGAGAGGTTTCAAAGGTGGAGAGATGCATTGGAAAGCAAGGGAATGAAAGTAAATATTAGAAAGACTAAGATGATGGTGAGTGGTGCAGAAGGAGAAATTGTACGTAACAAAGTAGATCAGAGTGGAATATGTGGGAAAAGAGTTGTGTCTAATGCGGTGTTGTGCACAGTGTGTAAGAAATGGATTCACGCTAGATGCGCCCAAACGAAAAAAGTATCCCGCAGTTTTGCACAACAGTTTATTTGCAGAAGATGTGGAGATATTGGAGACGGCAAGGAAGAACCAGTGGAGGTGTTGTGTGATGGGGTGGAGATTGTGAAGGGTTTTTGTTATCTTGGAGATAGGCTGAATGCTAGAGGTGGGTGTGAAACTGTAGTGACTGCAAGAGTAAGGACCGGATGGATGAAATTTAGAGAATGCGGAGAGTTGTTACTTGGGAGAAGGTTTTCTTTGAAAATGAAAGGGATGGTGTATCGTAGTTGCATAAGATCGGCAATGTTATATGGAAGTGAGACGTGGTGTTTGAGGGAAAATGAGATGATAATTTTAAGACGAACCGAAAGAGCTATGGTGAGACCAAAGTATGGAGAAAAACTAGTAGATAGAAAGAATACTGAAGATCTGATGAAAATGCTGGGCTTCAAGGAAACTTTAGATAAAATGGCACCAGCGAATGGAGTAAGATGGTATGGACATGTGGTTAGGAGGGATGAGGAGAGCATTTTGAAGAAGGCAATGATGCTTCAAATGAATGGACAACGAAAGCGAGGACGGCCAAAGCAGACCTGGAAGAAACAAGTCGAAGAGAGTTTGAAGAAGATTGGGTTGAGAGTGAAGGAGGCTACAGATCGTGCGAGACGGAGAGAGGGAGTGAGAGCGAATGCTGAGGGAATGAGGTGCATCCGGCCACCTTCGGACACGAGGAAAAACCGGATTAAAATTGGATGATGATGATGATATCTGCTCTTCTGATAAAATTGTACATATTTTCATTTTACAATTATGTTTATATATTTAGGCTATCGCATCAAATCAAAATGAAGTTAACATTTGTATACAATATTTTATAACAGCGCTGCCGACCTAAAGCACTTTTTGTGTCATATTATCCAGACCAGTATAAACACAATTATTATTATTGATGGATCTAGAGCTAGACTAAAAGGCACGCACGAAAACTTTTAGTGAATCCCATTTAATGTAAAATTTTAGTCTATTACCGTACCGCTACTGTTGAAGAATCCTTAAAAATAAATTGAATACCAAGTTGTTTGGGGGTTTTTATGGCCAAGGCCTTGATTGAAAGCGACAAAATGCAGCGACGAAGTGCAGGGCCGGATTTAAACAATGAGAAACCCGAGGCAATTTGATTTAATCACAATGATCGGAAGAGCAATAAAAGGTCTATCCGTCCTCAGATGTCCTGTTTTCACTAAAAATATCGGTGGAGAGCTAAAAAAGGTCTTTGTTGTTCGCGATGAGGCGCCTCATTTTCTCGGGATGAGGCGCCGTAGGCTTCAGCCTGCTTAACGTGCTGGTAAATCCGGCCCTGCCGAGGGGTCAGAGTTTCCACCTCAGAAGCTGTAGACTCGGGTTTGATTCCGAATCGGGTTAAACCAGTGACTGAAAAATTGGTATTCATGGCTTACCTGTTTGATGTTCAACATTAAAGGTACGGTGTGGAGAACACGCCGGCAAGTTTAGAAGGTCTTTGGAAAAGGCACTTAGCGGAATTCCCCCATCGTAGAGTGGTAGACATCATTTTACCCCTTCTTTTTCATTCTCCACATTTCTTACAGTATTATCGATTGTCAAATTGCATATGGGAGCTATTTTTATAATACCGTAGGGCTGATGAAATCGGACACATTGTGACCAAAGGCTCGCTCTCGCAGAGACGAATCGGACACATTGTGACCAAATTCTCTTTGGCGTAATGCCGTGAGTAGGCTACAATGGAGATTTCTTTTTTTGATTTGATATGACACACGAAGTAAGCCTAGTAAATTGCAGTATGCGTCAGCGATATCATGTTTTCTGGTTATACCCAGAAAAATTGTTTAAAGATCACACAAAATGAGATTGTAATATTTTTTTACAACTCCTCTAACTTAGAGGAGAGTCGCGACAAAAAATGCGCAGGTGTGTTGATGCTGTTTATGCATTTTTTTTTTTTTTTGGCTTGCAGAATGACGATGAAGGTCTCACTACTTTCAAATATCGAGTAGCCGATTCATATTACAAAGCAACGCCATCAGCTAAGCCAGCAATCCACATATTTTGAAAAATTTTTTGCTTGCCATAGGTTATTAACAGCTCTACCTGGATGCAAGGTTGTAGAAGATTGGGTTGAGACATTCACTGATTCTGAGACACACTGTACATGCGGTTCCAAACCACCAAGCAAAAGCTCGCTGACCTGGGGTATCCCTTTTCATCTTTGGGGTTATAACAAACAAAACTGTAACAAAAAAAACATTTAGTCTGATGCTACAAGATTTTCCCAAACTCTCTACATCCTACAAAGGTTAAATAAACCATCCATTTCACTTCGATCCCTAATCCTGCTGTAAATCCGACTAGTTTCGCGGTACTGAGCTGAAAAAAAAAACGCGCATTAGTTAGGTTTGATGTTAAAAGGGTTTCGCCGTATTTTAGCCTCTTTGATCGTGCATAAGAATAGAGTTGGGGATCTAAGCGGGATAAGTTTTAGCCTCAATGATGGGAAGCAGTGGCGTAGCCTACATTTGTAGAAATTATTGGGGGTGGCGAATCATGGCAGCATCAGCTAAAACGTCACGATCGTGTCAACTTCTGGGGGGCTTCGCCCCCCAGACCCTCACCGCTCTTTTGCTTTGCACGCTACCTCGTTTCAAAAGTTTTTAGACTATAAACATGAACTTCTTCAACTGTTATACTGCATATATCAACTGTATTATAGACTAAACAATATTTACAAAATAACATGCTGGTACAGAAAATAAGCTGAACGTTTTCGGATAAATTGACAGTCCTTCATTACAGCATGATTAGAAAAGTTAACGCATGACAAACTAACATAAACGAAAAGCAAAACAGCAAGGCTCCGAGTCGTATCCTTGCTGTTTTGCTATTCACTTGAATTAGTTTGCCCTGGGCTCGTTAGCTTTCCGTTTTCGATCATGTTCTGATGAAGGACCGCAGCGTGGCCGAGTGGTTCGGAGCGTCGTTTTTACGACGGCCACAATCGCAAGGTTGATGGTTCAACGCCCACCCAAGCCTCGTTGTTGCGTCCTTGGATAAGATGCTTCATGGAAAATTATCTCTGCTTGGAGGAATTTAACAAGCAGCTAATTGAAAAAGTCAGAAGCAAAATTCAATCGGAAACAAGGACTAATCCTATGCGAGTTTGGATTCGTCCTATGAATAGAGCTTTCGTCGCTTTCTCGTGACAGGAGGATAAAAATGAAGAAATCATCTTTATCAATAGGACGGTCGAGTTGTTCGAAAACGTTCAGCATCACCGGCGCCGCCAGGGGAGGGGATTAGGTGCACCAGCCTCCTCCTTTCGAAGGTACAGATTTAAAAAGATATTAAACTATGGCAGCGTTTCCCAAACTATGGGTCGCGACCCACCTGTGGGTCGCAAAAAGAATCTTGGTGGGTCGTAAAAAGTTATAGAAATCTTGAAATAAACTATAACTTTTAACTTCGATACGTCTAAACCTACAAATTGAAATTGATGTCAAGCCCATTACGCAAAGTAGCAAGATCATCCTTCTCGCGAACGTTACTTAATTTGAAAGATTGAATTATTTAGTTTCCATCGTCAATGTTTTGTTGATTGAATAAAGTTAAGTGGGTCGCCGTAAGCTGTGGTAATAAATAAATAAATAGTGGGTCCCAACTCTGGGAAGTTTGGGAACCACTGAACTATGGTATTCCCGTTTAAAAAGTTTTTAGCCTGAGCATGATCAAATTGCCAGAAATGTGGAGGAAGGTGAATAATTCGTTTAATGATCAATTTAGTTATAATTTTCGTACGTAAACATAAGTTGTAATCAGAAGTATGCTCGGTAACCTGCCCTATTGCATTGCCATTGCGTTTAACTGACCGACCCCAGCACTTCAGACAACCGAACGCAACATATGGTCAATCGCTGTAACATTTTTTCTACTTAAAAGAGTGCATTAGCGCCCTGCCCCTGAAAAGTGTGCCATCAAGCCATCTACCGTGCTTACTGCTCATTTGCACATGTGGTATGATAGCGCTGATGTTGGTATCAACTAGTGTTTCCTCCCAGGAAATCTGGACGGAAAATTTCCGAGAAATTTGGCTTTTTTGAATTTTCTGTTTCCCGAAAAATTTGGCTTTTTTGAATTTTTCTTTTCCCGGGAATTTTTTTTTACTTTAGCAAAGATTTCAGAGGTACTGATATCTATTATTCCGAGATAACAAATGCGCTTTAATTTACAAATTAAAAATTTTTTTTTTTTACTTACTAAAAATTATTTTTCAAAATTCGCAAAATTTTTTATGACAAAATGCTTATGAGATCGAAATTTTTTCTTCACTTCGTCGAAAATATTGAAAAATTCAAAGTTTTTAAACTAAGTTTGTCAAAAAACATAACAAAATGCTAAAAATGAGATCTGAAACGCTGAAAACCAGAAAAAAAGCATAATAATCAAGCTAGGAAAAATTTTCCAGGAATTTCCCGAATCGCGTAAATCCCGAGGATTTTCGAAATCCCGGAAATTTTCCGGAATTCTCGGGAAATTGTTTGAAAAATTTTCGTTTACCGGGAAGTTGAAAATCCGGAAAAAAGGGAAACTCTAGTATCAGAGCAGTTGCAGAAAAGTGGCAAGAAAAAATGTGGGCCATTTTACTTGCGTATTAATCAGTGCGCAGTGGTTAGCACCAGGGACGTGCGGTCAGGGAAGGCAGGTGAGGCACGGCCTCACCTATCTAAAAATGAAAAGCAACAATAGTTTCATCGCGGAATAAGTCAATAGTAATGTGTAAAAGCTATGGTAAGCTTGTTCTAAATAATTTTACCCTACCCGTGAAATATTTGTTGACGCCAGCTATTTTATTGTCATATATTTTCCCACACCCTATCTTTGCTTCGGTGGTTTTTATGATGTTATGCGCCCTGAGAATTCACGTAACTTTCTTCGCTGAAATACAAGCGTGAGGCACTGCTGCCGCATTTCAAGAGCAGAATTTACGTGAATTTGTTAAAGCGTGCTTTTTTCTTTTTTCCCATGATGTCTGTATGTTCACTAGGATGGAGTGAAAAAAACTTTTTGTTTCAAATCGATTTTCCCGGGGTCACAAAAGTGGGCATTTGGTCTAAAAACATGTTTAAAAGTGGTTTTGCATGGTTGCAGGCAAAAATGGCAGTGCTACTTCCCTCTAGCGGTTTGTCGGACCCAAATTTTGCAAAACTTGTCATAACTTCCTAATTTCAAACAGTAGAAAGCTAAAAGTTGCATCAAAAGTTGCAGAAGGCCCAAGCTTACATCTGCTCTAAGAGGACTTTTGCTTCAATTTTAACTAGAAAAAGAGTTATTAGCAAAAAACACGTTTTTATCAAATTTTTGAATTTCAAACAGATATATGCAGTTATTACGATGGCAATTTAGCAGATATTTTCACCCTCAAGACCTTTCAAATGTGTCAAAAACCATTGCGTTTTTTATTATGATTGAAAAAAGCTCTATAGTTTCGTAGCATACCCATATTGGTTCCAGTAACTCTTAAACTAAGCCAAAAGTGGGGCAACAAAATATTGTTAGAGCGGATGTCACTTTTGTTTTCACACAACATAGTGACAAAAAAGTTCCTTTTCTATTCACTGACCCTGAAATTTATGAAATTATGAACAAAACCTAACTCTCAAATGTTTCATTGAATGATATTACCAAAGCTATAGAGATAGATAAACCACACAACAAGCGAGCTAGCTGATACATCAGAAGAACATAGTATTGATAATACAGTAAATACTGTACTTACTGAGATTAGGCTGTAAATACTACTATTTTTCAGATTCTGTGCAGTGTTACTTTCTACAAAGTGTGCAGTACTAATGTCATAAAAGTCTTAGAAGCTGTAAGTTTGTAGTAAACTTTGAATATGGAAACACGAAACCAGGCAGTTAAAGTTACGAAGACATTACATAGTGGGCATGAGTTCAAAAGTTTGCGGCAATTTCCTCCTGGTGTCGTGCCTACAACAACGCAAGTGATCTGTCGTGTATTGAATAAAGATAACTTTTGAAACCTGAGGCTGCTAACACTGTGACTCACGAATTAGCTCAGCTGTGGACGTAGTCCAATGTTTATACTATCAGCACATCCAGCGTGGTCAGAAAAGTTCAAGAATTGATGAAATAATTCAGCAATTTGGACAGGTACCCCAAGGCGAAACGAGGAACACCATTTTTCAAAAAGGAGGCAGGTTTTGTGGAGAATTTGAATTACTTGTTTCATATTTTTTGTGAAGATAAAAAACAAAGGCGTAACCTGGATGTAGCGCATAGTCTTCGCATGTGTAGCGAAGATTGTGATTTCTACCATGACCAGAAGACTACCAGAGTTTCAAAATGCACTGCAGTGATAGAAAAATCAGCACCCAGTGACGTGAAATTCAAGCAACCAGCAAAAGATCAAGATTGGACTCGGACGTAGTTGCTAATGCAGACGCTGTAACATCATCTGACGACCATTCTGATTCTGATCCTTCTCAATGTCCTTCAGAAGACTCACCAGTTCAGACTGATAACAAAGATTTACACCAAAATCGTTCCAAAGGGTCAAGCTTGGCTGCTATTTGCAATTGTTATCAAATATCGGATCGTGCAGGAGCTGCAGAAGCAAATACAGTAATGAAACATCTCAACTCTTATGGTCTTCTAGTCAAGTATGATGATAGCCTTTCCATAGATCGTAGCAAGCTTAGAAGAGAAAGAGAAAATATGGAGAAGATGCAAGAAAGGAAGATGATGCACTGTTTTTGAAAGTAGATGGAATTTACTTTGAGGGAAGGAAGGATGCAACGCTTGTGATTGTGAACAAAGAAGATAAATTTTACCGTAAAACAATCGTAGAGAAGCATTATGTTGTTGTGGGAGAACCAGGAGAATTTTTTTTGACGCATGTATCACCTCTCGATGGAAAAGGACGATCTATTACTCAAGCCATATTTGACAAAATCAAAGATACTTTGCTACAAGATAATCTAGCCGTAGTTGGTAGTGATGGAACAGCTGTAATGACTGGCATTCACAATGGTGCTATCAGAAACTTGGAGGAACTTTGCAAAAGATCTGTACAGTGGTCTATATGCCTTTTGCATTGCAACAAACTCCCTTTACGCCATGTATTTCAAGCTTTAGACGGAACTACATCTTCTCTCGATTCATTTTCCGGCCAGGTTAAGAAAAGTTTAAAAGGTTGTGTGACAGAATGGAGGATTGCTAAATTTGCTACAATATCAAGTCCTAATTCGCCAACACTGCCTGAAGATGTAGTTGATGCATTAAGCTCTGATCAATATTATGGGTATGAGATCTGTACAGCTATCGCAAAAGGATATGTGGATGCTGATTTGGCACTGTTGGAAATGGGCCAATCGTTCATTCGCGGTGGTTAACATTAGCTTGTAGAATACTTCGATTCTATGTTAGTTAGTTAGTTAGTTGCATCTTTATCTTCCTATCACGAGAAAGCGATCATTGCGCTATACGAGCTCGCTTAGGAGTTGCCAGCCATTTGTCTACCACACCAAGATAGGGAAATCCCGCTAAGTGCCTTTCCCAACGGCACAACAAGTAAACTTGCCGGCTTGTTCTCCACACTGTCCCTTTAATGCTGAGCGTCAAGCAGGGAAGCTGTGAATATCAATTTTAAAGTCATTGGTTTGACCCGACTCGGAATCAAACCCAAGTCTACAGCTCAAGAGACAGACGCTCTATACCACTCGGCCATCTGAGCTGTTATGTCTCCAACGTTTACTAATACTCTTGAAACTCTAGCAAGATTTTGCATGCAAATATATTTTCCTTCATAGTTTCAGATGAAGCCAAACAGCAAGATAACTGATGGACCAAAAAACTTGTATGATCTGTATCGAAAAATTTAAGTGTTTCCTGACAGCCAAGTTAAAGATATTGCAACCAGAGTGGTTGAAAGAAAAGCTTTCTTTGCCCATCCGGAGAATATCATGCTTGCAATGTTAGATGATGAAAATGAGGAGATTCGAAATGCTGCAGTAAAGAAAATTGTATCTTCGAGAAATAATGTAAATGAAGGTGCCCGAAATATGAATATTCGTCATTTCAAGGTTCCGAAAATCAGTCCAACTGCTAAGTTTTATCACGAATAGACAAATCTTGATAAAAGTGATGTCGAAGAACCACCATTAATTCGTCATTTTTCCCTTTCAAAAATTAAAGACCTAAAATCTATGCCATTAAAGATTTCACATCCATGTCACAACCAAGCTGCAGAGCGACACATTAAATTGGTAATCAGAGGTTTCTGCATTAGTAACGGAATTTGAAAAACGTGATGGAATCGTCAGACAACGAATAAAATCGAGGCATCTAATGAAACGTTTTGATACTAAAAAACAATTTTCCTGCTAACCTTTCCTTCATCAACTTTAACCTTGAGTGTGTATAGTACAATAAGCAATACCACAATCAAAAGGCCACCTTCCCACCACAACTTACTATGTCTTAGAATTAATTTAATGAAGTAGAATGGCAAAACTCTTTTAATATCTTTGTAAACTCTACTGTAGTTATTTTTTCGTAACTGTTTCTCGACATGTTTTCATTAGTGGTGATGGTTCAAGCAAAAAAGTGAAAAAATTAGTTTTTTTGAAATAACTCTTTTTTTGATTAAAAGAGGAGAAAAAGTCCTTTTAGAGCAGATATAAACTTGGGCCTTCTGCAACTTTTGATGCAACTTTTAGCTTTCTACTGTTTGAAATTAGGAAGTTATGACAAACTTTGCAAAATTTGGGTCCAACAAACCACTAGAGGGAGGTAGCACTGCCATTTTTGCCTGCAACCATGCAAAACCACTTTTAAACATGTTTTTAGACCAAATGCCCACTTTTGTGACCCCGGGAAAATTGATTTGAAACAAAAAGTTTTTTTCACTCCACCCTATTGTTCATATGCTGAATTGAATACGATTTGCGGCGCGCCGCATACGATTGTGACGTCACGTAGATAAAAACATTTTTTCGCCAAGCTGGAGATATACACGCATTGCCCAACGATACAAAGCAATATTTAAACGCTTTGAAAATGAGTTAGTGCAGAAATAAATTTCTGCAAAATGGAAGAAGAATTAGTATCGAAGTTGAAAGACTGGAAAGCTGAAATATTATCTGAAGTTCAAGTTGTAAAGAAAGAAAGGCCCATCTAAACTCGTTATGCCAGAGCTCAGGGCACGAGAAAATAACTCGGGCATTTCAAGTGGATTTGTGCAAAAGAAAAGTTTGGCGGTAAGGTTGTAATTTACAAATATGTGTTTCTGCTTTCCCAGTCCCTAGTTTTTAAGCAAATAATAATGTTTACACTAAAACGGGATTGTGTGACGTTAAAAATGTGGGCTACCAAGATTGGCAAGAAGTATGAAAAATCGACCGCTCAAATTCAAAGCCAACTTGCTAGACTTTTATATCGTTAGAAATTGATTCGCTTTAAATGAACAAACGAAAATTAACATAAGCCATCACAATTTCCAAGTGCAGAAAGCTGAGAAATTTACTAATTCTCATTAATCTAATTGTAAATATTCGCACGTATCGTCGCACTGAAGAAGAGATCAGAGAAAGAGTAGAGGCAAAAAAATTTTTGCAGAGGCAAAAAATACTCTTGAATTAGGCTACTGTCTGACTGTGGCGCAACAATGGAATCCAATCACTCATTCTTCAATATAAAGTAATAGACCTGGCTGAAACCTTCTCAGTAGCGGTGTACGGTAATTCATTGTAAAAAAATGTCCATTTCCTTTTTTTATTTCTGGCTGCGCCGGTGCTCAGCATATTTTTTGCATGTCATTTTCGAATTAAAAACGTTGTATGTTCTGAACTTATTATCTGTTGCTACAATATTGATATTAAAAATCTCCTCTCTCCCAAAGTTATATTAGGCTACGACCTGATAGCAAAGATAAAACTAATAATATGCTGATAGCTGCGACGAAAAGTGATAAATCAAATGATATTGATTAATTAAAATGGTCACTAATTGTGACGAAACTTTTACCTCACAAAAAGCAAATCGCTTCTGGATTGGTAGACTTGTGGTTCGATTTCGAGTCGGGTCAAACCAATGACTTTAAAATTGGTATTCACAGCTTCTCTGCTTGACGTTCAGCATTTAAAGAACAGTGTGGAGAACAAGCCGGCAAGTTTATTTGTTGAGCCATTGGGAAAGGCACTGAACGGAATTCCCCCATCTTAGCGTGGTAGACAGATGGCCGGCAACTCCTAATCGAGCTCATATAGCGCATTGATCGCTTTCTCGTGATAGGAGGATAAATATGCCGTCGTCGTCGTTTGGCGGGGCATCTCTTCCAAGACAGATGGAAGGACCAAGGCCGAGGGTTTATCCTTTTACCACCCTGGCCACCAAACTGCTTGGGTCAGATGCTGACTGTAAGGGACTTCAGCCAACATCTTGTTTCGTCATCCAAAACCATTAGACCAAACATACCTCGGGGTGCTCGATGTATGGGACACTGTGAGATGATGTGATCTGCGGTTTGTTCACTGGCACCACACTCACAATTCGCTAGAGGAGCGAGACCCCATTTGTACATGGACGAACAGAAACGTCCAACACCAGAACGCAGACGGTTGAGCTTGACCCAGGCTGCCCTGGGCAGACCCATACCCAAGGGTCTGGAGCTAGCCTTGGGAATGAAAGCGTGGAGTGACAAAGCGTTGGCAGAGTACTCCATGTCCCATTTCGTGTTCGTCCACTCGGCTGCACGGACGTCCATCTCAGAAAGACTGTCTAGTAATTTCCGAGCAGCAGGTACAAATGAGCGTCTAGATTTCAATCTCTCCCTACATACGTCCTGTGACTCAAGAAACTGGCCATGTAAGATGTGGTCAGGGTCCAGGGAGCTGCGGTTGGCTAGGGAGAGTGTCGCTCCTTGATAAATATGCCAAAAATGAATGAATGAATCGAATCGAACCCAAACCGGAGTTTTATAAACCGGTTTTGCGCTATTTTTGTCGAACCTTAACCGAACCCGAACCATATTTTTCAAAATCGCAAAAAGCGAACCGGAACTGAACCGAATAATGTGAGTACTTGCGAGCATAGTAACAATTTAATTACCTCGAAATTGGCTTTACTACGAGTATTTTATGCATTATAGTGGCCTGTCAATGCAAAGAAAAAGACTTTGTACGTTTCATTTTTTAAATTGTGTAACTATAAGAATTATAGCAGTTTTTACTGCGAACCTGAACCGGAACTTTATAAACCGGTTTTGAACCGGTTTCATTGTAAAACCGGTTTTTATAAACGTCTGCATAGTCAAACAAACCGGTTTTGAAATATTTTTTACTGGAGAGTACCCAAACCGAACCGTTTCAATTTATATGAACTTTAACCGGAACTGAACCGAAATCGCTGTTGAACCCAAACCAAACCTCAACCGGAAAAATTAAACGGTTCAACTCCGTGTCTCAACCTTTTTTAGGTTGCGGACCGGCAAAATTTGCAAATAAATCTTGTGAACCGGTGGACCTTAAAAACCATCCAAAACGTCATGTTAAAACTAAGTGCTAAAATCACCAATTTGATTTTCGTTAATGGAGTGTTTCAAAGAAAAGGAAAACACTTGGTTGTTTGTATGTTTTTGTTTTATAATCAAATTGCGGTAATCATACTGCTGAATTTCAGTTAAGTATGTTCTTGGATTTCATATACTACTACAACAACTCGTGGTAAATGAGTAGTTGTTATGCGCTAGTTTCCTTTCACCTCCAACATTTTTTTACAATGAAGGCAAAACTCAATGAATCACAGAGCATACTGCATGAACTTGTTTGTTGGCTGACGAAAAAAGTATTGAACGCGCATAAATCGCGATTTTGAATTGCGGTATAATGTTGGAATTTATTTGGTGGACCGGCAGAAAAGTAGTTGCGGACCGGTGCCGGTCAGCGAACTGGCGATTGAGAAACACTGTACTAGATAGTAAAATAGTCGGACGTCATTATTCATGTATACACTGTGTAGCAGTGGTGTAAAGCAACGAAGTAGTTTTACTTAAGTAGATTACCTTAAGTATTATTGCTTGGTAACTCGTTACTTAAGTGATTTAAATATCGACTACTTTTACTTACGTAGTTCAATCAACAGGTAACGCTACTTAAGTGGCTTTAAAAATGATAAGTAGCTAATATTAAGCAATGTATCACGCAAATGATAAATAATCATGCTTGATAATAAAATTGGCAGCATTAGTATTAGGTGTAACAGCTCAGATGGCCGAGTGGTATAGAGCGTCTGTCTCTTGAGCTGTAGACTCGGGTTTGATTCCGAGTCGAGTCAAACCAATGACTTAAAAATTGATATTCACAGCTTCCTTGCTTGACGCTCAGCATTTAAAGAACAGTGTGGAGAACAAGCCGGCAAGTTTACTTGTTGTGCCGTTGGGAAAGGCACTTAGCGGGATTCCCCCACCTTGGTGTGGTAGACAGATGGCTGGCAACTCCTAAGCGAGCTCATATAACGCATTGATCGCTTTCTCGTGATAGGAGGATAAATATGCAACTAACTAACTGTATGTTTTATTGTTTTATTTTATATATATAAGTTTTACGATAACCGGCCGGTTAGCTCAGTTGCTAAGCGCTCGCTACCGGAGCGGAAGGTCTGGGGTGCGACTCCCAGGCCGGTCAAATCGGCACAGTGTCGCCAGCGGCTCGCCACCGCTGCGACGTTCTTCGGAGCTGCTGTGTTGCCCAGGCGCTAAGCCGCGGAGATGAGCCCCCCCCACTCGTTACACGCTTCGGCGTACTACCGAGAGTATAATGAAGATTTGATTTCAAGTTTTACAATTAAATCGTGATATTTAGTGATCTTTTGTTGTTTGTGTTTGGCGTGGACAATGAGGTAGCATTTTGCAGATTATGACACACTTCACATTTTTATTTTCGTCAAATAAATGTGCTAATTATCCTAAATATGCTTAAGCATCGGCAAAACATATGTCAAGTTTGGAAGTGAGTAAATTATCTTTTGTCAAGGCTCAGCTTTATGGCCTTGGTTTTACAAACGCTACTATTACTTAAGCAGCTTCAAATTGCTGGTACTTTTCACTTTTACTTGGTTGCTTTTTACATCCCCCTACTTTCCACTCTACTTCAAGCAGTTTCCGCCATCAGTTACAATCAGAGGCGACTCCGGCACTCGGGCTGAGCCTAAGTTACGAAATGATGGAAGGCTTGTTATTATTTAAATTTTAAAAAGCTTAAAAGCTTTTTTTAACTTAATTCGTATCAAGTACGTTGAAAGAAACAGTCATCGTAAAAAACAACGAAGTGTGCGGTGGCAGTTGCGTTTTTCGCTCAACGATTTGTCTAGCCATAAGCTCTGGCTAGAGGAAAATAGCCCGAGCCGCATTGCGAAGAAAAGAAAGAGACAAACGAGACAAAAGCCTTTTTCCTTATTACATCTTACTCGGGCTCGATCGCATTTGCCTGAGTCAGACAATGCAAACGTTTGTTACCGGTACGTTGTTTCACACAATTCTTTCCTTAACTTGTTTGTGGAACTCGGGCCCTCGAGAAATAGCCCGAGCTGCATTGCAAAAAGGAATACAAAAAAGATTTCGTAAGACGCCTGCCATCATGCTGCCATGTAGTAAATGCAGGCTTTTTGTTTGGTCATAAATGTCTGTTCCTTTGTGGCTAACAATGGATAGCTCATAACAAAGAGCTACACAACAAACTCAGTATGAGTTTGCCATCAAATTAAGAAGATTAAACTTTATGTAGGAATGAAAGTATTTTGCAACAATTTAACTGTTGTGTAAGTTGCTATTTTATTGCTTTTTTTACCGTTTTTTTAACACTGTTTATGTCGAGCCCGAGTAGCCATAAAAAGCTAGAGTCGCCACTGGTTACAATACTTTTACTTAACTAGATTTCTGGACTACTTTTTACACCACTGCTGTGTAGTGACAATCAACAAAATTTTAGGTCACAATGCCTTATCGTCTAAATCAGGGGTTCCCGAACTGGGATACTTGTACCCCAGGGGTACATTTTGACTATTCAAGGAATACATTAGATCGTATTTTTTATTACCTGATGTTAATACTTATGGTCAAGATTAGGGCCGCACCGCCTGGAAGAGCAACCAAAAAAATGCACATGACTCCAGATGTCCTGTATACCCAAGAGTTACCATTTAGTGCTTCGTGCGTATTTTTGAGTTTGTAGCGGAAAAACAGGACTCTTTGGACATGAAAACCTTTTTTTTTTGGTCTTCACCGATTTTGGGGGTACACGAGTGAATCCATAAATTGTCCAAGGGTACTGATGAACAGAAAGTTTGGGAAACCCTGGTCTAAATCGTACCGATGCACTTACTGCGATTGTTCGCTGATTACTCCCACCTCTGCCAACCGTCACCTGACATGGAATGTTTTATAGCAATCGCGTAACAATTTCTTCCGATATTGGGGGTGATAAATGCATTATCATGCCCCTCGAAAAATATTGGGGAGATGCATCCCCCCATCCCTTTCGGGATGTACGCCTTTGATGGGAAGACATGAGCAGTGGCGTACGCACGGAGAGGAAGGTTTCGGGGGTCAAATCTCCCCTCCATTGGCGATTGGAAAATAAATGAAAACCTCTTTTTAGGAACGATATGCTTTTTGTCTTGCAGAGATTGCCGAAATTACTAATGGTGTTTTTCTGTGCCATCGAACTTGCTTAATATTGTAATCTTGAAAAACTTTGATTGTGATGCAATAAGACCATCAAACTTTTCTGGTGCGTTGCGCTTAAGGTTGACTATTGCAGAAAAAGTGAAACCTTTCTTTTTTGAAACGAATCGACTTTTCTTTGCGCGAGCTTGCCGAAATTGCTGTCATGTTTTTTTGTTCTTTTAAATTAATATCGAGAAACTTTTATTACGATGCGATGCAACAACCCCGATGTTTCAACCTTTTTCACGTGATTTGCTTGAACTGCATTTTTGTCATTGATGCTGCTGTGAAGCAATTGGTAAGTAGGAGTTTCCTTAAATACGGTGTATCTGCCAGTGGTGTAGTAAGGCCCAGGACCTTAAGGTCGAGGCCAAGGATTTTAAAATTTTTTCGAGGCCTAGGACACACAAGCTAAGGCCAAGGACATGCACGTCAAGGACATGGATCAATGACAACGGGCATTTTTCCGATTTCAGTATGAAATCTCAAAATGTGGGTATTAAAATATCAAAATGTGGTCATGAAATAATGGCTCGCAAAGAATTTATAGCCTAATATTGCAGACCTACAACGACAATCGTTTTCGAAAATTACAGGGTTAACAACGTATAATTGATAACAATCCAGTGCCAGGTCTACTAGGCGCAGGATATAAGGCTATAAATTGATATAAGATGCCCCAGATGAAATTCGCCGCAAAATTAAAACTAACCCCGATGAATCAAGCATAAAGTTCCTTGTTTTTATTTAACGGTAAGTTGTTTAATGTATATAGAAAAAACGCATGCACTGATCCAGTTACAGGCAAACTTATCAGAGTTAAGCAAAAAAATTAGGGTTTTTTTTAAATCAAATAATATCTGCATGCAAACAAATATTAATGATGGTTGAAATCTTTACTACTTTGGTCGACACTGTTCTGCTTACTGCATACCAAATTGTTGAACATTTTTTGGATTTTGTGCTTACAAGCTAGTAGGTAATCTATAGCCGCATTTTCTATGTCTGTACTCAATCCGCAGTTCGCTTTCCCATAGGTGTAGCCGCATTCTTCGGTACAACATCGTACATTACCATTTCTACTTACAATCTTTGGTGAGCCAGATAGGAGGTTCTGCCCACCAGGCTGCCACTGTCTTATACATTAACCATTATAACAAAATCCGATTTACCAAAAAAAAAAAAAAAACAAATCAACGAAAATGCACGCAATCATACAAGAAACAAAATCACGAAACGAAGCAAAACAAACAAAATCCGATTTACCAAAAAAAAAAAAAAAACAAATCAACGAAAATGCACGCAATCATACAAGAAACAAAATCACGAAACGAAGCAAAACAAAAAGTGAAGAGCACTCACGTGTCACATTCACACTCAAAGAACTACCCCACAACGTGTTAATTAGACTTAAGAAAAATCAATGTCGAAAGCACAGACCCCGAAATGCAAGCTCGATGGGGTCACATAATAAATCTCCTTTTGCTGAAATCTTTTTCGACTAGGGCTGATGATGCTAGAACAGTTAGCACTCGATGAGTTAAACAGCTCAGTTTGGGCAGAAAATTAATTTTTCTCACAATCTAAAGCTGCAACGTTAAAAGTTTTCGATTTTGTTATCAACTAATGACGGAGTCAAGTTTTGATGGTCGAGAGTCGAGACTTCAAAAAAAAAAATTTTTTTTTCGAGACCAAAACCCAACAGACTTGAAAATATTTTTGAGCCCGAGCAGAGGCGTTGTGCAGCCAAAAAGTTTGGAGGGGCCCGAGTAACAACTTAAACAGATGTTGATCATTTACAACCTTTATAAAAGCCATATTCAGCATTGAGTAACATCACGAAAAAAGTAAATTAGGAAAAGATACCAAAATATGTTGTGATACCCCAATTTTTGGATAATAAATCGAAATTTATTTTGATACCCCAAACCGCTCCTTAATTATGGACAGTATGCGCAATCAGTGTGGCCCACGATTTAACAAAGGTGGAGGACATTACAGGGAGGTTGGGGGGAAAGCCCCAGCCGCCGTAGGCAAGGTGAGTCTGGGGGCTTAGCCCCCATTCGCCAACGGATTTTTACGGTTTTCACAAAAAAAAAACACTCGTTTCAGCACACTTTCTTGTCGAAAAAGGACATATCGGTACCTGCAGTGATGTGCAGTCACTACTATAGTGTCAGACAATACAAAAATGTTTTAGTAGCCCATGTCTTAAAACAGAAGCTGCGTTAAAATAAATAAAAGCGAGCTGCAATCATTATTAGTGTTGACGCATTTGGTGGGATGACGTGGGTTGGTGTGTTCTAGTAGACTAATATCTTTAACAACGCATGCAAAATGTTTTTTAAATTCTAACCACAGACCAACAAACTAACTTCACTCCTGAGTCGAAGCGATTGATTGAAGCAAAAATTAAAAAACAAAACAATGGAATTTATAGTATAAGAGAGGGGGCGGGGGTATGGGGTTAGTTTGAAAGATGAAAACAAAATAGCACTGGCTATTATTTTATTTTTTCTAATTTTCAATTTTTTACATTATAAAAGTAAAACATCTCACTCCCCGAGCCCCAATGACACGACGCCACTGAGCCCGAGATCAAAACTCAGTGAAATTGTTCGAGACCCAAGTTTTACAAACAAAACTTGTCTGACCGAGTGGCCGGCGCATTGGGCTGGGGAGCTGGTTTCGCGGGTTCGATGTCCGGCTGGGCCATCTACCATGATACACATACTTCACTACGATAAAAACCTTAGCTCTGCATGTGTGGTTTCGTAAAAATAGTACTAACGCTCTTCGTTTTTTAAGCGAACCTGCATATGCAATAAAATGTTCATAAAAATTCAAGCCTAGGCCGCAATTTTTATTTGCTACACTGGTCGTACTTTAAGCTATTCCAATCTTCACTGGCCCTATAGTTATTACTCCTAAACGTTTTATAAAAAAGTTATAATTTTCAAAGAAGGCATACGTTCAAGTTCATTATTCTGAGTCTGCAGTCTTTAATGTATCGGTACTCTAGCCTAGTAGATCTGTTCTATAATATGTAAATACAATTACCATGAGCCTGGCTAGAATGACTTCGCTTGATAAAAAGCTTGTCGTACTGCCATGCTAAACCTCAAGCTCAGTCCACGTGCAAGTGCTCTAAACGAAAAATTCAGAGCATCGAGTAACAGCAAAGCAAAAAAACTAGACAGCTGCAGTTAGCACCTCTAACAAAGGTATACTGTAATATCAAATAGCATCGCCGGCGCTACATTCTCTTTTTCAGCCTGCTTTACATCACTGCTTTACTTCAGACTGCTTTGCATGGTTATTAAGCAAATTATAAAGTAAATAAACAACAGTTGATTGAAACTTTGAAGAAAAGTGGAAAATAGCTTTCTCCCATCACTCTACCCGAGTTTTCGAACCTCAAGGATTTTCCGCTGAGAATCCAATTATCCCAGATTAAATTTTCTATTAAAAGCTTTGTTGCGCACAATTTCAATTTAAAACCTAAGGAGAGATTGTGAGAAACAAAATCTTGAATAGTCAAAATTTTGCTTTTCACAATGTAACTTTATGCTTTTCTTAAGATGCATTGTCTGCTTTTATTTCTCCGCCGCGCGAGCTTAGCTTACCAAATACCGATGCTTATCGTTCTTTGGACCATTTTTTCCTAAAACAGCTTGCGTTTTGTGAAAACAATCGCAACCAGTGGCGTACGGTGAGCATTTTTTAGAGGTGTGCTCCTTTACAATATTTGCTGCCGCATGCAGCCATTTATTAAACAAATGTGTGGAAGTGCTCGAAAGTTTAATGCAAATACGCGAACCAACATCAAGCACTTTTTCAAGCAGCCTAATTTGCTACTTAATATATTTAATTTTGGTGTCGGCTTTTTAGCTTTTGCTATTTCCAATTTTTCGTCGTTATTTCCGCTACAAAACGGCTTTTCAATCATACTGTCAACATTTACTTCCATTCCACTAATTTAACCTACAAGTTGAATTTGACCATCAACTTTAAAATGTATATATTGACCGCCACACTTTCAAAAATCACAAGCAATTACTCGCAACCGCATCCTGATACGATGTAGAACAGTGGTCGGCAACCACCGGGCCGCGGCCCGGTGCCGGTCCGTGTGAAGTTTGTTACCGGTCCGTATGCGTTTTCAGAATAAATGCTTTGAGTTTAAAACATTTTTATAACGTGAGACGCAGTTTTGGGACGTTTTTGTAAAAATGCTAAATAACTCAATTCTGGTGACCCAGTATGGCAAAGTTACTCAATATCACAAAATTAACCAAATTGAAAAGTCAAATCTTTTAATTGAACAGCGAACATTTGATTATGCTGTCATTTTATCGTAAATTTTTTGTAAATCAAACAGCGCTTGGTTAAGAGAAAGAATAACGTTAAAAATCAGGTTTGAGAAGCTACTATAAAAAAAATTAAGCAATGCTGCTGCAGCAAGATTGAAAAAGTTTAATACCATGGTCAGAGTAATGCAAGGTCGAGATTTTCAGTTCTGAATAAATATGAATGTTTTATTGCTTAAACATTTTTGATTTTTTAAAGGCCGGTCCGCAAAAACAATTCAGTTTCAAACTGGTCCGCTGTGCGAAAAAGGTTGCCGACCACTGATGTAGAATACAATGGAAAAGGTCTGGCTTGATTGTGTTGAACGATACCTGTTGAACCTGCCCTAAGAGAGAGCCATTGCATCATTCTTCTGCGATGAAAAAAGCAATTTGCTGTGGCGTGATTGAACATGTATTGTGACGTTGCGTCTGGGTTCAACTTTCAAATAGGACATTCTTTGCATTTATATCGTGTGGAAAGAGAAAAAGTCACTCTCCGCTTTATAATATGATTCAGAATACAATGAAGAAGGTCTGGCTCACTTGTGTTCAACGATATCTGTTGCACCTATCATACAAGAGAATTTTTGCGTCATCGGTCAGCGTTGAAAAATCAAAGCAAAAAGAACTCAGATTGCGCTGAAATTACAAAGATTAAAGACGAGAAAATCCAAATATTTTAGTTAAATGCAATTAACGTGTGCGCCTGAGATATCGCAGGGTGTGCGCTGAACACCTTGAACCCCTGGAGAATACGCCCCTGATCGCAACGTTGAATTTTTAAAAATATTGAGTCCTCGAGCCGAGGACAGCGCAAAATCCAAGGCCTAGGAGAGCCGAGGCGAAGGCCAAAGCCAAGGACAAAACGGTCGAGGTCAAGGACTTCACAAACCTGTCCTCGAGGACGTCGTCGATGCCAAGGACATCCTCGAGGACTACATCATTGGTATCTGCAGTAAATGTTGCCACACACATTAAACCTCAGACCTTCCGCATCGATAGCAACATCTGCAACACTGCGCTAAAACCAGCCGGTTTGACGAAAAATTATTAAAATATAAAAATCTATACTGACCCTGCCCTAAGTGCTCAAAAGAAAATAATGCCTAAGAAGACCAAACTAGCAGAATATTTAAAGAGGCCCATGGGCGGAACGGGGGGAAGGCAAAATTGTTGTTACGCACCGTAACTGTCTTAGGAGCTGGAGTGCTTCGTTTTCCAGACACCCCAAATATGTGTTTGAAGAGTATTTGATGGTATCGACGCTGTGATTTGGGTGAAAAATGCTTAGATAACATCGATGCTGTTTTTGACCTTAACCGCAAGATTAGAGATTCCTCTCGCTCGTAATTTATTGTACTTTAAAAAAGTTCCGATATGGAGGGCAGTTTTTTCTCATGCTTTACTGTCTTCACTTTCAGGACAGGTGAAACTGCACCTTTCATTATGAGTGCATTTTAAATGTTTGTATCAAGGGTTATATGCGTTGTTTATATCAATGTTGGCTCTTGAAAAAATGAATTTTTGGAGGGAAGCAATTACCTGTTTTACCCCACTAGCTACACCCTGTTTGTGACGTTGCGAAAGCTAGCCTATTTCAGTCATATTCTTCCAATGGCCCCAAAATGAGGTCGACTAAAATTTTTTCAGTAAATTTTTAACCACGGTCTACAGCTTGAGTTTCTGCGAAAGCTTTTCTCCCTTAAATGAAGCGCAAAAAATCAAGCAAAAGTGTAAATGAAATATCTGGATTGTTTTCTTTGTTATGGTATTATATAGCTAAATCATGGTTAACTGCAATTGCGCAATAGTTTAGACTAGAAACATTACAATCCGATGCACTTTAGTACCTCTGAACTACTGTAATTGTATCATCTTTACGTCATCACAAATGTGACGTCACTGACCCCCCATTAAAGAGTCCTGCGTACGCCACTGGACATGAGCAATAAAAGTTACAGTAAAAAACTTAAAATTAGGCTTTTTGTTGGTAACGCCAACACCAATGCGGTCACGAGACACTTTCATACAGACCACAAAACATTTTACAAATGATTTTGCTGCGTGGTGAGAGCATTACTTTTGAATTAAAACAAAAAAAGTTGGCAAGTGTGATTGGTCTTAGAGCACTTTTTCCTGCAGTGGTTATAAAAGATCAGTGGATGAGTTGAAATCGACAATCTCAAAAAAATCAAATCTTCATTACACGCGCAGTATTACACCTACGCTGAAGCGTGTAACGAGTGGCCGGGCCCATCTCCGCGGCTTAGCGCCTGGGCAACACAGCTCCGAAGTGACATTGTAAAGGTGGCGACACTGTGTCCGACCTGACTGGCCTCGGAATCGAACCCCAGACCTCCCGCACCAATATCGCGCGCTCAACAACTGAGCCAACTGGCCAGTATTGATAACCTTTGCTCGTATTATCCTGATAATCATCTGCTGTGGCAGTAAGAAAGTTCTCAGCTCCTTTTTCGGAGTAAAAACCATACACTCGTTTTGTCCTATGGATCTCATCCCAGAGCAACAGATATAGTTGCATTAACAGTAGTTTGTTTTAATACTAAACATTAAGTTGTTTTTAAAAAATGATATTTAAAAAAGAAAACAAATAAACTATGAGTATTGTTTCATTTTCTGCTTCACTGCAGTTTTGAACCCAGTTTTAGTAATCTTATAACTTGCTTCTTACTCACTAGGAGTTGCAATTAAGCACCCCGCATTTTTGCACCTGATGTTAACGACGATAACGATACTTAATGTACCTGCCATCGGAATATATCCCAAAGCGTAGGATCCTACGATTAAACCAAGCTGGAGAATAGCGTGGTTTTCTTTCGATTGCCGATTCATTTCTGCCTCGTTTGCGTTGGCTGCAGCAGCATTGCGATTATTTTGAACTGAAATGATGTGATGTCAGCAAAATTCAAGTTGGGGTAGTTCTTCTTTCACGAGCGCAATGCATTGCATGCATATGCCTTGCAATTGATGAAGAAAAAGATGTCGAAACACCAACAGAGTCATAGTGGCCTACAGCGACATGCTATAATTATGCGAATAAACAAAGTAGAGCCGAGGAAGATTTGCTTGTTCTTCATACTTTAATGTCTTATACCGTTAGCTCAATTCCACTTTGCTTCGCTTGCATCAACTTCTAAAAGAAAAAAAACATCCTGATCGAAGGTAACGAACAGCCTCACCTCTTTGTCTTCGTGAACGACGAATGCAAATCAGAAGCGCAGTTGCCGAAGATTGAACAAAAATCAATGCAAGTGGTGTGAAGAAAAGCAATATGTTGCTATACATGGTGTAAACTTGATACTCCTTAATCCTTGATAAACCAAGATGTAAATTGGGTTTCTTTTCTGGTTTTACCGTTAAAAACTAATATATGACCGATTTGATGACGAAGTGAATACAGGAAACGCCAGTCTCAGGAGAGATAGGTTTGGGTTCGATTCCGAGGCAGGTCAAACCATGATTTAAAAATTGGCACTTGCAACTTTTCTGTTTGATGTTTTAGCATTTAAAAGAGAGTGCAACAAGCAGGCAAGTTCGCTTTTTGTGCCGTTGGAAAACGCACTTAACCGGATTCCTCTATCTTAGAGGTATAGGCTATAGGCCGGCAAAGCCTTGGCGAGCTGGTTACACAACGTCTGTAGCTTTCTTGCAAAAGTGGAAGATAAATTTTCAGCGGGGATAAGCAGTCTACCCGTCGAGATGGCCTTGTCCAGACATGAAGTGTATAGAAGATGCAAACAACAGCTAAGTTATGATGATGATAAAACAAAATGATTTAGTTGTAAATGCTACTCACTACTTTTGGTGATACCACGCCTACCGATCATTAGAATATAATCAAAGCTGGGCACTCGGTGTTTTAAAAGTAACGACGATATCGATGCCGATATTTTTCAAAAAAAATAACGACGGTAGGCATACCGATTGCGGTACATTTTTTAAAAAGTAACGACGATAACGATACTCGGTACTGATTTTCGATACTTTTCACACGCAAAAGTTTTTTTGTTTTCTTTTCAACAAAGTCATGACTTACAGATAGTCCATTACGTAGAACGCGTACCGGTAGTGAATACATTTGCTCTAAAGGCGCCATGTTCATGAATTGATTGTTCATGAAACGCATAGCGAAAATGTAGTCTTTTAGTACCGGTAGGCCTAACTCATTTCTGAAGTTAAAGCAGTATGTCAGAAATCTTTCTGATTTCCATACACGGCTACCCTACGTAGCTGCGGAGTGCAGAAGTGTTTATATTACAATATTCAACCTTCGCTGCAAGGCCGTTAAATGTTTTGGCAAATTTTTAACAGTTTACATGCAGCGTAACCAGAATCTTCTTCAAGGGCGCTAACGCTGCCGAAGAAAGTGAAGACCAATTTTTTAGAAATCGATGTTTTTAAGCACTTGCAGAAAATTATATTGATACATATCTTTTTTTCTTAGTCTGTCGTAATTATGCATTAATGGCGGGTCTCATGGTCAAGGATTAGTAATCATCTTTGAAGTGAAAATTGTGTTCACTTATAAGAAATTTTCCGTTGTCCGAAATATTGAGTGAAACAGTCAAAAAAGCAACGACGGTACCAAAAACGCTGCATTGTAGGAAAAGTATCGACGTTACCGCTAACGGTACTAAAAAGTACCGCGTTACAATTATGCGGTATTTTTGTAACGCGGTACTGCCCAACTCTCAGCATAATTCTTAAAAGTACCATCTCACTCAAATTAAACGACTTGATAGTAGGCTATACTACTAGTGTTTCCTCCCGGAAAGTCGGTGCAGGAACTTTCCCGGAAAATTCGGGGTTTTAAAATTTTCCGTTTTCCGGAAAATTTATGTCGGAATCCCGCAATTTTTTTTTACATAAGCAAGGATTTTAGTGGTACTGATATCTATCATTCCGACATAAAAATGCGCTACTGCGAATTAAAAATTTTTTTTGCTCATTAAAAATTACACTGGTCAACAATTTTTTTGAAAAGTTGTTTGCTAAATGAAAACCGCTGATTCTTACATACTTTCAGTCGCTGAATTTAAAAATGTAAGTGAAAATTGCTGATTAGCTTTAGTTTAAACGATACAAAAGGTTGTATTTTACATGTGAATGTATATGTGGTAACTACAATGCACTTGACTGACCACTCCAGTAACGTTTTGCCACAATCAATATCCTTATTGCATGCGTTTAGAACAAACAACACAGCACACATAAGTTATTAGTGATTGTCATTAGTCACTTATTAGTGTTTGTCATTTTTTACAAATAAAATGTTAATCCATATCTTTTCATGGCCTTTTTGCTCGTCGCTTGTATGTAGTCAGTGGAGCATCCCTGGTTGTCATCCAGCAAAAGTCTGCAAGCATTGATGGGCTCCATTTTCCCTAGTATCTCTTTTCCATTGCAGATATTTCTTGGTGAAATCGTTCCCCGTGCTCATCATTCACTGCTCCACAATTTAGTGGAAAAAATCCAGATAAGAGTCCAAAAAATGTATCTTAAGTGACACATTGCTCCCCATGCAACTGTATGCTTTTATGAGGTTAGACACCAATTCCGTATAGTTATCTGCTCTTTTATTCCCAAAAAATTTCGTGACCAACTACTTAAATGCTTCCCTTGCTATTTTTTCTTTTCCAACTAGTGTTTGGTTAAATTCTTTGTCTTGGAGAAGCTGTCTTATCTGGGGACCTATGAACACACTTTTCTTTATTTCAGCTTCATTCAATCTGGGAAACTTTGCAGCTAAATACTTGAAACCAGCTTTACTTTTGTCCATGGCTTTGACAAAGTTTTTCATCAGCCGTAGTTCAGCGGTGGTCTAAGACAAAGGGGGGTGGGGGGCTGTGCAACAATTATAGTGGGGGGGGGGGGCTTTTAGGATCCAAATTCCAAGACGCTGTAGTGTGTACCAAAGCACGTTATAATAGCATTTCATAGGAAGTTACTCGAGAAGCACCAATCAAGCAAGCTCATTTAACGCGTGTAATGTAGAAACATCATTTACTTCCAGTAATTGGTAGGCTATAACAAGGCTAGGATTCATTAAAAATCTCCCAGAACTTTTGAAAAATTAGAGACATAGAATGATTTGCTTATTCTACTGTATATATACAATATCGGTAGCTTGAGTAAACCACGAACTACACTGTAGTTGGCTATATTACGGTAAATCAGTTTTGATAAACTCGCATTGATTAATTTTAACATCAACTTATATGCAATTATGCTGCATCTGTTAGTGACAGCTTGCAATACTCTTTGCAGTTAGTGGTAATTCATACCAATAATAAACAAAATATACTTAGCAA
This sequence comes from Trididemnum miniatum, assembly GCA_964006365.1. Lineage (NCBI taxonomy): Eukaryota > Metazoa > Chordata > Ascidiacea > Aplousobranchia > Didemnidae > Trididemnum > Trididemnum miniatum. The sequence goes on along the minus strand of OZ023232.1, from coordinate 14,209,252 downwards.
TAAATTTCCTGTGATCAAACACATTGCTGATGCAGACTTGTAAGGATAAGCAACTGAGTGTGCGAAGTTCAGGCAAAAAAGTTCCAGTTAGTTTTCTTTACTGAAATATGCTATCTACGGAAATGCTATGATGGTCCTGGAACTGGGCTGTAAGATCACTTCACCCGTTTCATTCTTCTTCCCACTTCCCTTTAATAACTGCTTTTCTTATTATACAGTAAGAGTTGTTACTATTCTAATTTTAAAATGTCTTTTCTTCAATTTCTAGAAACAAAAGGCAATGTATCAATATTCAAACATATTCAAACAAACACACTTTAATTCAAGGTTAGTAGGTACTGTAGTTTGTAGGTACTGTACATATCGCACCACTTTCAATTAACTTTTCATCATTCTTATGCACAAGATAAAACAATTTTTTTTCATATTTTGGACTATTCGCACCAAGTGAAAAATTAAGAAAAGTTAACTCCCTAAAACCGAATATATAGACTTCAAAAATATAATGAGCTACTGCTTACATAATTCGCAAAATGATGCTTAGTTCTGGTGAAGCCGTAAAGAGCCAGCTCTCATAGTTACTTCCATGATTTTCTTTTCTGAGCTTCTGAATACATCATAATCAGTGGTTTTGAATTAATGAAATTGAAATTTAATCACCATAACTTTAATTTCCAAGTAACATCTGTATACATTCTAAACAAGAAATCTGTCAACACAACTCCTCTAGTCACATTATCAAAATGCAACATTAAAACAATCTATTATTTCCACAAACTGCAACTTTCAATCAAAACGGTTACACTAACTACTGTAATTACTGTACATTGATGTGGCTTTCACTGTGCTAATTTCTTTTCAGTAATTTCAACTACTCTGTGTAAGTTTGATACACATGTAGTGCAATGCGTGGGAAACCACAATTAACTTCAAAGTCTCGTGAGAATCTTAGAAAAACTTTTGGCATCTATCCTGAAGTATAGTCTACATACTGATTATTTCAGACAATCTTAATAAGAAAAAACTTCGTAATAATCTCAAACTGCACAATATTACTTGGGCCCTACAACCAAGGAAAGCTGAACAACCAATATGACTAGATATAAACAGCATAGCCTACGTGATTTAAACTATGCGACAATATGCAGCATAGAGGAACTGCACAACTACACCTTTTGCAGCAATCATTAAAAAGATTTGTTTTTAAAATACAATACCGCCATCCCGTCAAGCGCGGCAATAGAAAGATTCTTTTCCAACAGAAAAAGATGTTTTGAAGCCGAAGAGGAGTGGTCTTTCAGACGACCTTTTCCAAATGCTTTTGTTTTTGAAAGGCAATTTAGAGTAAAAGTTTTTCGATAATTTTGTCTGTTCTTTTTTGCGCTATCGTCCGTTGATGTGGTTGCATAACTGTCAAAGAAAGTCTCAAGACCTGAATAGATTTTTTAACAGCCTGCCTACAACGAGGCTTACGTAATGTTAAACGGAGTTGCGCTATGCGTAGCCCTAGTGAAATGGATGCGCCCTCCGAAATGTTTTTCTTTTTTTTTTTTTCATACGATTCCGGGATGTTATTTGTCTTTATCTCAGTAAGCTTACGGATTTGATTGATTGATTTTTACGTATTTCAATGCAACTTAAAACCTAGGCTTAACTACCAAGAACGACAAAAAATTTAAAAGTAGTTTTAGGACGTCCTTTTTGCACATTTCAAAATTCATTTTTTCGACTTTGACTCGTAAACATGTTTTTTCTAGACATTTCTCCGACTTACAATTGTCTGCAATACAGTTTGTTTCTTTAGTGAATCTCCTTGAAAAGATGCAAAGATATAAAATGATTGTGTGGTTTTTCTTGTACATCCGACGGCATTCGATCGATGTAGACCAGTGGTTCTCAAACCTTTTTGAAATCTCGACTTTGCGGTCCCCAAAGATATTTTTCTATCACTTACGGTCCTTTATTTTTAAGCATAAATTTCCACGCAGAATCACGTAAAGAGCAAAAAAAGGTCATCACGTCCGCAGATGTTCAATCAAGCACAATACAATGGGTGATTTATCAGAAATCCGCGGCCTCTTCGTGGTCCTCCTGAAACTGCTTCGCGAACCCCAAGGAAACCGCGGTCCCCAGTTTGAGAACCACTGTTGTAGACCTTAGTGTTAGCAAGCGGAAATCAATTTCGTTTTCTAAAGGCCCATATTTTAAACATTACTGGCCTGAGGCCTGCGTTAACAGCATTCTACCTTCTAGATAATGGTATTACATTTACTTGTGTCAACTCGACGAGTATATAGTGTTTCCTACTAATCGTTGCTGATTATGACCGTCTATTGCAGCAGCCCTTCCCATCTTATATGCAGGTTATTCGCTATCTGTCAGTTCCGTTATGAGATTTATTCCTAACTCCTAACCAGCGATGACGGAAGCATTTCTAAAGTGGGGAGGGGGGAGCCAAAAGCAATGACCAGATTTCCTTCTTAATTTCGTCAATGCAAACCAGTGAAGAGCAAAAAAAGTCTCCATGCCCGCTGATATCCTGATTTAACCACTGCAAATCGGTGAAGAGCAAAAAAAAGTCTTCACGCCCGCATGCGAACACTTTGCCAGATTTCAAGTACATTCATGCAGAGGCATTATATTGAACAAAACGCGTAAATTAGAACCCCCCAGCCCCCCCTACCGCCACCTATGCGCCTAACGCGCATTTGCCTTTTGCTACAACATACTTAATCGCTTGCTATGTCTTAATTCATAAGATACTAATTAAACTTATAAAGCCAGACGTGTTTTCGCAATGACGCAACCCCATCTTAAAAAATGTCTATGTACGGCGTAGGCCCCTCTTAAAAATTATTTCCTAATAAAGGGGTGATGAAAGTCTCCAACTTCCAAAACGAAACGGCAGAACAAAAATGTTTGAGAATCACCGCTCTGTATACTGTACAGGGTCTCCAGTCTCGTGATGAGTTTTCAAATTGTCCACGTCCGTGGTCGCACAGAGCATTGCCAATTATTATGATTACATGAATCTAACCTCCAGCTTTGAGTGCTTTCTGATAATCACATACACTAAAATTAAGTGCCATGAAAAAGTTAAAACGATTTGTCCCACGTGTGATGTGGAGTTCACAAAAAAATAACGAAGCATGCCAATAAATGTTATTGGCCCTCGACTCCTCGAGCACTTCTACATTATCAAATCTGGAGTTTTGAAAAAAATATTGGGTAGGTCTACCGGTTCCCCTTCTCTACACACTTCGATGTTAAAAATTTTGTTTTTATTTTAATAACTTCACTAAAAGGTTTGACGTCATTATGATTTACTCCATTAAAAAACTTAGCGTAAAAGCGACTTGTGGTTCTGGGGTGACTGGGGTCCCCTTTCATTCAAAATTTTAAACAATCTTTTTGTCGCATTCTGCCCAAAAAGTGGTCTCCAATAAAAAAGTTTTTGCTTTACGCAGGCCCATCTCTATATGGGCGAGGAAATGGTTGCATTTCTTTTGATTTTCGTGTCACTTGCCACTAACTATATAGCTTGTTTTGTACCGTTATTTGATGGTTGGTACATAGTTTGTAATTCGTGAATTGTGCCGTACCAAGTACTACCGGTAACTAATTGTTATGAAACTGCACAGTTTTAACTAAAAATCAACAAAATATAGTGCAGTGGGCCTTCTTCCTTTTTAGAACATTTTTTGAAAACTACCGACAAAAGTACCGAGTACCGGTACCGCTGGTATTTTTAACAAAGTACCGAGTACCGGTACCGCCGGTACTTTTAAAAAGTACCGTGCCCACCTCTGCTTACGTTGCTGTACTTCTCTTTTATGTGAACTGCATAACCCACTGGAATTGATGGTAAGATATTTCCATTGTGCAGCAAAACGGCCTTAAGACTGCTCTTAGATGAGTCAATGAATAGTCTTCATTCGGATGGATCATAACTAATGTTGAGTACTTTGATTAGTTCGTTTACATCGTTGCATGCTACGAGATCACCTTCCATGAAATCAGGGGTGCCTTGGTAAAATTCGAACTAGGGGGGCCCTGTAGATAATGCAGAAAATTTATTACTTTGTACCAAATGTTCTTAAAATTTTTCAGTCACGCACCCTTTGGCGTTAAATTATTTCGGCCCGCGGCCCATCACCAGTCCCGAGTGAAAACTGTTGTCCCTCCCCCAAAGTGTTCCAGATGGGGCTTTTTGATATCTACAAGCATTAAAACAGTTTCGCGCTTTTTCGACTCGGTTACTAACTTTCCTCATTAGCTGCATTATTTTTTGGGACGTATCCAGAAATTTCCTCAGTATGGGCGCCCCAAACTTTCGTACACGCAATTTCTTTCGGTGTGTGGCAAGATCAGAGCAAATTTGAAGCAGAATGAAAATCAGTGATGACACTAGGGGGTCCGGAGTTTTGAAAATGTAATTGTAATTTACGTCATGTAATTGTTTTTATAGTGCTTTTTCAACAACTTTTCGACGAAATTTTCTTTAAAATATATTGCCTCTAATTCTGAGTCTAATACAGCAATATTGTGGGGCCCCCACAAATGCCCCCCCTCCCCCAATCGGGAGGACCAAACTTTGGAGATTCTTCGATACGGCACTGCTCGCCACGCTTCAAAAAACATGCAGAAAACAACCTATAACAATTTAGTTGCGATGTCTCGATCGACTTTATGGGAAGGATGCAACTGTTTTGGGGAAACAAGTTTTGATATTTGACGAAAAAAAGATTTGAAAACATACGCTCAATCATTAAGTCACTGCTACGCTCACGCCCCCTGTGCAAATCTTTTACGCCTCCCAGTTTAAGAACCTCTGCTCGAAAGTCTAAACGTACACTATTAAGGACTTGGCCAATTTTAAGAGCCCCCCGGGTTCCCTTTACAAACAGTTTTTTTTTAAAACTAGGGGGGCCGAGCACCTCTCCCCCCACCAAGGCAACCCTGCATGAAATAGAATTGTTCTAGTTCTTCTTGTCGGTCACGGATTTTGGATATTCTTACACGATCTGCCATAACGTTCCATTGCTGGAGTCTAGAGGCCAAGAGTTCAACTTTAATTTTTGATAGCTCCAAATCCTCGATAAGGTCTTGCAGTTCACTTTGAGTGATAAGATGAGGTTTATGGGAAATAGATGATGCAAAATATAACTCTTGGGACATCGACAGTCCATCACTATTCGAAGAACTTACACTTTGTTCATCATCTGAATCAAAAGTGAATTCTCGAGGTGCTTCAGGTACAGGGAGCGTTTCTCCATGCCATACCGGACGAATTGCTGATGGAATATCAGGATATTGAATATTCTGCTTCTTCTTTCTTGACAAGCTTTCACCTATTGGTGGGTTGAAGCAAAAGTAGCAGTTGCTGTTGTGGTCAATGGGCTCCCTCCAAACCATTGGCACAGCGAAGGGTATGCATTTCCTATTCCTGCTTAGCCATTGCCGGAAGTTTGTAGCACAGATGTTACAGCATATGGAACGGGCCCAACTCTTATCCTGATCACCAATTTTGCACCCAAAATACAAGTGGTACGCCTTCCTGATCAGAGCTGTCATGTTGCGCTTTCGTAAAGCAAAAGTTATTTTACGGCAAATGTAGCAAAAGCTGTCCACTTCATCTACACATTTACGAGGCATTTGCAGAAAGAACAGAAAAAAATTAAACACATTACTGCAATTTTGCAACAAAAAATAATTTAAAACAACTAAAACACTAACACAAGCACACGATAAAACTCCTGAGACGAAATATGAGCAATAGCCTGCAACGTTATCGAATGCTGATACGAAAACGCGGATTATTTTCCGCACAGACTCATACAGGGTGACCCAAAAAAAACGGAACCCGTGTATTTAGAATAATTAGAATTGGGTTCCGTTTTTTTTGGGTCACCCTGTATAAAACAAAATTTGGCATAGTGCCATATCTTGAAAACTAGAGCTAATCGACAAGTTTGAAACTGATATTGGTGCTCAGCGACCCCAAATTAGCTAAGATTGACCTGATTTCTTTCCGAAGCAAATTTGCTGTTGACCAGTGTTATTTTTCAAAATTCGTAAAATTTTTTAAAACAAAATGCTGGTGAGATCAAAATGTTTTCCTCAATTTGTTGAAAAAATTGAAAAACTCAAATTAAGTTTGTCAAAAAAACATAACAAAATGCTAAAATTGAGATCTAAAATGCTGAAAATCAGGAAAAAAGGCAAAGCAGTCAAGCTCGGAAAATTTTCTAGGAAACTTCCTGAATCCCGGGAATCCCAAGGATTTTCGGGTTCCCGGGATTCCAGCGATTCCCGGAAAATTTTTGAAAAAGATTTTGAAAATTGCCCGTTTCCCAGGAAGCCGAAAATCCGGGAAAAAAGGAAACCCTTTACATTACAACCCAATAAAAAATACCATCGATAATCAACCGTGCATGACGGCCAATTTTTGTTGATGGCGTTGACTTGATCCGTTTCGACCACGTTGGTAAAAATCGCCCACGGAACAAATCCGCCTCCAATACTGATGATCCAAATACAATAAATGCTGATCTGATAAACACGTGCAATGTACATTAGTTACTGTAAATAAAACATGTAATCACAATTGGAGACGTCGAGTCACGGGTAAAATCAATTTGAGCGAATGATTTGATAGGTTCTAATGTTATTTTGGGTTCGAACCTTCCCAAAGTCTCAAAATCAACAATCACTCAAAATTACGTCAACTCATGAGAACAAAATAAAGTATTTTTTACCTTGGCATGTTTCGATGTTATTCGGCTGAATTGATGTGGCTTTGCGATAGAAACAAATCTCAAAGCAGAAAATGTTACAATATGCAAGCTTGTGCAAACAGAAGTTAACAATCCTCCACCAAAAACGATCTAAAAGTATTTTCTTCATTAGGTACAGTAAGCAAAAACAAACCCTGGCGATCCGACGAGGAATTTAGAAAACGTTTCAGTCCCGAGAAGTCAACTCGGGTTTTAATTTTCAGATAAGACGTGGTATTTACAGGAGAATTGAAAAATAAATGAGTCGGACAATGTGCCAATTGCCAATATAAGCAGGCGTTGGTCTTCTAAACAGGCATGTGGAAGCGGAAGCTGGAAGCGGTGGAAGCGGTCATATTTTAAAGGAAGCGGAAGCGCGAAAAGTATGCCGCTTCCGCTTTCACATTATTCAAAAAAGCATACTGTAAACAACTTACTAGATACTATTTTATTCAATTTATTAGATATTATTTTACAGTGTTAGATTCGCGTAGATGTCAGATCTCATCACAGGCCATTACTCTTCGCTTGACTTTCAGATAGTACTAACATATAGAATGGCTTTTTCTTTCAGCTTTCTCTACATTTTAAAGCAAAGCAACTAATTTATCTATAGCGCTGAAAGCAATAGTTGACTCCTTTCCAATCATAATCATGTCACAAAATAGATGGAGTGCTGTCAGGAGCGTATCCAATCGACATGCTTGGCCCCCCCAATAAAGCTTACTCTTTTGAAGACTGCGGCTTTTGTGCTTAATTTAAAATTTTGCCCCCCCCCCCCCAATAAACGCTTGGCCCCCCTACGGCGACTGCTCTGTTCTGAGCGTATTTAGAGGGGGCATTGTGCCATGCCCCCCCTTTTTGACTCTGCTTTTTAGTGAAAAAGAACAAAACCAATGGTGCCAAGTGACTGAAATATGCCAGACTCTCTTGATAGTTTTTGTGGCTAATGGCAAGGGAAGGATAAGAGGTATGCATCCGCCCACTAGCCACTTTCGAAAATGTTTTTGATGTACATAATTTTTTTATAATTTAGAGTCTCTTCGATAGCATTAAGCTTTACGCCATAAGCTAGGGTTTCTCTTTTTCCCGAATTTTCAACTTCCCGGGAAACGGAAAATTTTCAAAAAAACTTCCCGGGAATTTCGGGAAATTTAAGGGAAATTTAAAAATCTTCGGGATTTTCGGGATTCGAAAAATTCTCGGGAAATTTTTCCGGGTTTGATTGTTAAGCTTTTTTTTTCTGGTTTTCAGCATTTCAGATCTCATTTTTAGCATTTTATTATGTTGCTTTGACAAATTTTGTTTGAATTTTTTAATTTTTTCGACAAATTGAGGAAAAAATTTTGATCTCACCAGCATTTTGTCATAACAAATTTTGCGAATTTAGAAAAGTAATTTTTAGTAGGCAAAAAAAAATTTAATTTGCAGTGGCGCATTTTTTATGTCGGAATGATAGATATCAGTACCACTAAAATTCTTGCTAAAGTAAACAAATTTCCCGGGATCCCGACATAAATTTCCCGGGAAACGGGAAATTCAAAAAAGCCGACTTTCCCGGGAAATTTTGCGTCCCAACTTCCCGGGAGGAAACACTACCACAAGCACGCATAATCGAAAAGGTGCGAACAAAATGCATCATATTTGGAGAAGCACTCAGAATCAAAGTAAAAAAATGTAAACAAAATTTGGCTGAAAATCATTGAAAAAGCGCTACTATAGGCATTACAGCATGTAAATGTTTAAAATTTTTCCGTGAGAGCATGCCCCCGGGCCCCCCTCCTAGAGCCTTTATTGTTTCTCGATCAGCTTCGAATTAGTTCTGCCGAAAAAAAAAATACGTTTGAAAAAAATGTGGGAATTATGGCCTCAACCCCTTTTAAAATTTATCACTACGCCAATGAGTGCTGTATATCAACATTTTTCTAACGAAGGGAGTAAGTTTTGTAGCAAAGTTGCTGTAAAAGACTCCCAAGATTGTGACTCAATCATTCCTTTACATATATGCACTTTTGTTAGCTTTTTGCAAATTATCTTTAAAAAAACACTTGCTAAAGTTTAACCAAGAACTTTTAGCGTGTTGGAAAAAAAGTAAATGTTTACGTAATCGGCTACCACAACGCACTGGTTGTATTTTACGGTACGAGCAAAATTTCGGTGTTTGTTTGGAAGCGGAAGCGATAGGGGTGGAAGCGAAAGCTGTTTGCAAATATACCGCTTCCACATCCCTGCTTCTAAATTACAATAACATTTTAGAACAAGAGTTCTCAACCTTTTTGTCTCGTTTACCCTTTGCAAAAAAAAAAAAGTACAATTTACCCCCAGTGTGTACCACTACTGCTTTTTCAATACTGAAAATTAAAGTTTTTTTTACTCTTTCATTCTGAAAATTTACCCCCAGGGGCCCCCGGTTAAGAACCCCTGTTTTAGAATTACCGCTACTTAGAGTTTAGACTCATTTAGCGGCGCCGGCGGCACGTGATCACGTGACAACTTTACTTTTTTGTTTTATTATAGATTGATCTTTGACTTTGTGGGAAAATTTAATGCGGCAATCGGCAAAAACCACGCGAAATCTAATACTGCAACTTGCTTGTATACCTATAGCTGTAACACACATGGGTGTAAATCCAGGGGAATGGAGGAGATGCATCCCCCCAATATTTTTCGTGTAAGTGGAAAATTCCCCATACGATGTATACTGTAGATCAATTTTGAATTGCAAATTTGCATCCCCCACAATATCAAAAAATGATCGATTTTGCTAATTCATCCCCCCCCCCCAATATCGAAAAAGGGTCAATTTTGCCAAATCATCCCCCCCCAATATCGAAAAAGGGTCAATTTTGCCAAATCATCCCCCCCCAATGTTCAACATAGATTCGCACCCCTGGTAACACAGCCACTAGCTATTTTGCAAAATTCATTAGAATTGAAATTCACTAGATTGGCGGAGTTGCAGCAAATACCGTTTTTCAAGTTTTAGTATGAACCGACTGCGAATAAAACCGGAGTTTTCCAGCCTACAAGCGGACTCTCTGAGCCGATACTCTTTTAAGTGACAGATGCTGGTCGCCAGCAAAGTAAAACTGCGCATCTTCGCCATTTAGACAAACTTAAAACTTTATGATGCCAGTTGTAATCGTTTTGTTGTAGTGTCGTTTATTTGTGTGGCTGAGATTGTTCAATGTTGAAAAAATTGAATTTCAATCTCCAAGTAATGCAGCTAAATGTTTGGACATCAAACATAGAATGAAATCTCGGAGGCAATTTGTTTTCAGTTTAGTAGCTCAATCCAAAATACAATATGCTTTCAAGCAAAGAAGGTAGTCAGGAACTGATCCAGAATTTTTTGTTGTTGTTGGAATGAGATAAGAAAAAATGCTTGCCTTGCACTTTTGTGAGTATCAAAGTATTAATGCAATAATACGTAAAAGTAAAATTAATGGGGGAAAGCTTGAGATCCCTTTTCCCTATGGATACCCCAGTGATAGAGGGAATTGAGTACTGGTCTTTTGAACTGGTTAAATCTTCACTCGGTCACGTTTAATCAGAAACGCAAAATAAATATCATGGTACCGTGAAAAGTTAAAAGAATATCGTGTCAACATACTGATTTCAAACTTTTGACGAAAATGTGGTAAGTACAAAAATTTGTTACAAACCTTGCACAAAGCGGATGGAATATTCCATTTTACGAAACCCCACAATCTTCGATACGCGTGCAAAGGAACCAAAGCTGAGGCTATGAAGTCAGATACACACAAACTCACAATGTAGTAGTTAAAGATTGACCTAAATATTTTAACCCGGTAGTGAAAAATTTGAAGAGAGTCATTAACCCCTGTAACATACTGGCATACTTTATTAAATGCGCTAACCAAAAGATAACTTGAAGGATGCACAGAAGTTTATATATTTACACTAATGTTACGGCCCAAACTAATCACAGCAGCAACTGTCAAGTGCATCATGCACTTGCGCAATTCAATTCAACATCTTACCAAAACCGGCTCCTGGTCTGATTCAACCAACTTCATCTTTCGCATGTGGCTTACTCCTTCCATATGCTTGGATGTCTTATGACAGCATATTCATGCCATTCGCAAATATTTAATAACGGTATATTAATGTGCTTTGACACATCCAAAACTGAATAAAAATGAGTGTGCTGAATTCTTATTCAAAGTTTCATCTTAAAAATGACCTTATTGTTTTACCTCAAATTTTGTGACTGAATAACTACCAGAGCGGTGATTGTATTCGCAATTATTCCGAAAGCAGCTGTTGGAAACAATAATGTTTACGCAGTGATCAGGTCAGCGTCGAAACTTTGAAAAGATCTAAAACAGCAACAAGAAGTTTGGAAAACCTATTATCCTAAGGTGCATGGGCGTCCGCAGGGGGGGGGCAAGAGGGGGCACTTGCCCCCCCCCTGAAAACCAAAAAAGTTGAAAAAATACGCACGAAAAAATGCAAGTTAAGAAACTACACAAAAAGTTGAAAAATACAGATGAGTTTACTACAAAATGAATAAAATAACAAAACATTTCGCAATAATCTGTTTAATTAAAGCAGGGGTGAGCATCTTTCTGGTGATACTGGGCCACAAATTATAAATATAGGCTTCCAACGGGCCGCAGTTTTTAGAAAAAAAAATTCTTGGCAGGAGTAATCCTAAAAAAGGGTCTGTTGCGTGAAAAAGAGGTCTCTGAAATAAAAGATGACTAGAAAAACAAGATCTTCAGCCTGGAAAATAGCATTCACAGCAGTTCGTGTGTTGATTGGGTTTGAATTTGATCGCAAAAAAACAGGTTTCAGAACCAATTGGCTATTAGCACCTGCTTTGGCGGGCCGCAGGTTGCCCACCTCTGATATAAAGCATAAAAGAGTTTGTCTAGTTGTGTAAATGCTGCTGTCTAAATTAGTCCGGCCGTTCAATGAGTGGAAACTCCACCCTTCACACATCATTGAAACTGGTTTTACGTTTAGGCATGCTGTTACCAAGGCTAGTGCTAAGCACGTTAGAAAATATTGGTACAGGTCCCGAGCATCATTTTACGTTGATCGGTACGAGTTATTGCTTGATACTTAATTCATTTTTTGTTCTCTGCATGATTCCATTCGTTTAGGTTACTTTCTTGTCTTTCAAGGCCGTATGCAATAGTACATACTATCGCATTCTATTCAGGTCAACAGACATGGCGATTTATCTTTTGTCATGACGCAAAGACTAGAAAAGTGTCTTTGTGTCAAATGCTACTCTTCAGTCAAACCACAATCGGATAGACTGGTGGAAGATAAGCAGGCGCATACTTCGCATAAGATGAAGAATTCGGTTAAAAGTTTTAGTGCGTCTTTTTTATTGATTTTCAATCTCAAATCTTGGTTATGCTCGTGGTATTACCCAGAAGCTGCGTGCAACGAGTGGCGAAGACCATCTCTGTAACTTAGCGCGTGAGCAACTTAGCTTCGAACTCCGAAGAAACGTGGCGAGCCATTGGCGGTGGCCGTGAACAGCACTGTATTCGATTTGACATGTCGGATATCGAACCCCAGATCTCTGACTTTGAAAGCAATATCGTTACTTCTACACCAATCAGCCGATTACCAATCCGTCGTGTGGACGTACGTATACTAACAAATTCACGCGGCAACAGCAGCATGTCCAATTTTACTTTTTGCATCTTGTACAGAAAAATTCTGGTTTTTGCCTATATACCGAGTATCGTATCTTGTATCTCGTATCTTGTAAAACAAATTTGGACTTGTTGCTGATGTGCTACTGGTACGCCTTGATGGCAGAAACTGCGCTGCCGGTACATTGCAATAAAAAATTTGAGCAGCACTGATTTATAGGCCGTAGCTATAAGTTTGATTTTCAGAGCTCAAACTACTTTTTATTTTGACATTTTGGATCAGAACGTCGCTATCGGTGCGGTAAGTCTGGGGTTCGATTCCCGGATTAGTCAAATCGGACACAGTATCGTTAACGGCTCACCACCGTTGCGATGTTTCCTCGAAGGTTAAGCAGCGGAGACGGGCCCCGCCACTCGTTACACATTTTGGCGTAATAGCGCAAGTATAATGAAGATTTGATTGTTTTGAAATGTAAGCATCAAACCAACCACAAATAACAAGACTTAAGAAAACAATGCAAAAAGAAAGTTGTTTTAACAGGCTGTCAAGCCTAGTGGCACATAAATTGATTTATGTCCGCATAATGCACAATAACATGAAAGAAGAGTTCTGCACGTACGGCATCGGCCGATGGCGGACGTATGGTCAGTTGGTCACCCTATCACTGGCACCAACCTGACTATAGCTTTCACTAAGATGGCCATCTCGAGAATGTTTTTGCCCCCCCTGCATTTTTTTCTGCGGACGCCCATGCTAAGGTGGAGAAGTCTAAAAAAGTTACCAAACATTTAACAATTAAGCGTATCGTATCTGAAGGACCATAAGGTGCACTGTCAATAATTTGCTTTGACTGTTTTTTTTTCGTACGTAAATGCACCGGACTATAAACGCAACGGTTTTCAAGAAGTATTGGGTTACCGTATAAAGCTTATTCACCAAAAACCTTTAATGGCAATATACCGTATTGTAATATACAGCGTAAAGCACTTCCTGATTCGTACAGTAGGCGCACGATCAATTTTTGAGAAAAAAAAATATTTAAAGTGCGCCCTATGGTCCGTAAAATGCGTTAATGTAATTGCATTTCCACAGTCCACATATTGTTTCTTACTTTGCTGTGTTATCATTTATGTCAAAATCGACTTTTTCAAAATCATTTGTTACACAATAGACCTACGTCTCTCAAAAAATCAGACTTTGGCTCTAATTTCTCGGTGTGATTATTTGTACGGTATCTGTTTTGTTTGTGCGATGCTTGTACTTGCCAATTTGAAATCATCTGATGTTATTTATGACGCCATTTCCAAGATAAAGATATAAGAATCACGTGATAATGTAGTCCTATTAAATATATATGAAAATGTTTTTATTAAATCATTTAATCCAGAACGGCACAATTCAAAGAAAGATAGGCTTACGTTCCAAAATTCTCAAAATATGTTGCGTGCCCCTCCACTTTTGAATGATTTTTGGTACCGGCATTACAAACAAACACGTAATATCGAATAACTATAGGCCAATTCACTCGAACAAATTGGCATCCTAAAATGCGTGTGAAATATGGTGATTTAAGTCCATAGCGATAAAAGCATGATTTACGATTTATCGTAAATTCAAGAATTAACTTAAAAATCGTTGGCGTGCCACGTCAATGCTTAAAGCACGCCACTTTGGACACGCGTGCTCTTCGTTGTGCACCCCCTATCTAGTGGATATTTTGAATTAGCTAATCTTTATGGTGCTTACTTGATTCTGTTTCCAACAGTACCGGTATATACTTTTGGAGTTGCTGATGTATTGTAATCCATTATTTAAGTCTTTAGTCGAACTCCTTGTTCTTGTCAAGTTTTACAAAACGTATCATTTTAAGGCCTGGTCTATCTGACTCTTTTGCGGAACTGCATGATTCTTTTAGTGCATTTTTCAAAGTATATTTTTTCACATAATTTATCTGTATTTTTTTTCACACAATTTATCATGGATGATAAGAAGGAATGTGTGATGTTACAGGCAAGTAAGAAGATAAGAGTGTGAATAATTTGCAAGAACACGATCGCGAAAAATAACGGCTTGCATTCAACGCAATCTTATTACAGCAAAAATTAAAAATTTATATCCCTGGGTCACTTATTAAAGCAAAAAATAGGCAAGACCTTATTCTTAATGATCAATGATCATTGGACGATAACCACTGTCAAAATCTTGACGTTAAATTAGACCAGAATACAGGACAGAAGAATTTTTGAGGCCTGGGGATATCTGGTAGTCAGGGGCCTATTTTGTCCCCGTCAGTCGAAAACCAGCTGATATAATAGGCCTACCCTACATACCAGTATTTAAACACATTCAAAAAACATATTTTTTGAATTTAACGAAACGCTCTATTTTGCACGTACAAAGCTTTAAAAGATGTCATACCACAAAGCCCCAATTCCACCAAATACGCTTTCTATTTGTTGCTTTGCAAATGATTCTACGATTAGTTCCCCCCAAGCAAGGCCGTAACTACAGGCGGTGCAATGCACCGGGGGCCCCAGCACAAGGAGGCCCCGAGGCATCGCATCATGAATTTTTTAAAGACATTTTAAATGTATATATTTTTTTAAAAAAATTTGTCAAAAATTCAAAAATTTATAACCATCCAATTTTTTTCAACTATTTTTACATACCGCTGTTTTACACCTGAGCGGGGACATCGGATTTACCCGCTTTATTTAGTGAGTTCGCCCTATGACGTGTTATACGTAATGTCATGTGATGGTTTCGACATTGCAGCCTTTCAACTTGGTGCTTTGTGACTTCACACTCTGTCTGACTGGTTTATATCGAGTAAATCAATTATCAAGAACAGACTCATTCCCACGAAGTTGCTAATTTTTTCTGGTTATTTTGTCCGCTTCATATGCATAGGTGTTGTGGTTTCGAGTCATTGTAGAACTCCAGCTAGTTGACAGCAATATGAAGAAAAATTATCAAAAAGGAGTGCATAGAAATTTTCTGATGACGTCTGTCTGTTGGTTCCTAGTCAGATGCTCAAATCCAATTATGGTTCAGCAATAATTATGTTTGTTGTTGAAATGTTGTGTGGTTTTTATGGCGCTTTATAACTACTAAGGTCCTTAAGCGCCAGGACTAAATTTGTCGAGAATTCACTGACGTATTTTATTCTCTGTTCATTTCATCCTCCGCGTTACACCTAATTGCTGAGCGTTTGCAAGTGTAACAGCAGATACCAGTTTTAAAGTCTTTGGTTTGACCCGACTGAGAATAGAACCTAGTCTACCAGCTTCCAAGACGAACGCTCTTAACCACTAGGCCATGTGCTTGCCCAATAACAATCGGCCAAAGCAATGGATTTGTTTTTGATTATCGAAAACGCGTCAATTGCTACTTATTCTGACGCGTGTGTGGCATGCATGATGTAAACAACTGTACCGGTATACCTACAGGTAGCTCCGATGACCGAGTGGTAAGAGCGTACGCCTCTAAGCTGTAGACTCGAGTTTGATTCCGAGTCGGGTAAAACCAACGACTGTAAAATATTGGTATTCACAGCTTCCCTGCATGACTCTCAGCACCAAAGAAATTGTGTGAAGAACAAGCCGACGAGTTTACTTGCTGTGCCGTTGGTAATAGCACTTGATTCCCCCATCTTGGTGTGGTAGACAGATGACTGGCTACTTCTAAGCGAGCTCGCTATAGCGCTTTGATCACTTTCTCGTGGTAAGAGGATAAATATGCAAAGAAATACAATACAAAGACGGCCGAGAGGTCTTTTTCCAAACTCAAACTAATCAAAAGCTTCTTTAAAACCTCAATGTTTCAAGAGTGACTTAGCGATTTGGCTTTGTTGTCGATAGAGAATGAACGAGCTCAAAATTTAGATTTTAGGAAAGTTATACAACATTTTGCCAGCGCAAAAGCAACACCAAAAATTTTTAATTAAATTGAGATTACATGACTGGCAGGGGTGTCGGAACAGACAGATTTGCTTTTTTGATTGGTAATTGTTGGGTCATATTACTCGTATTCGATTATTTCTTTAGCTTAATCTATATTATACTACTTATACCAAAATTTCAGAAATTTTTGTCAAAATCAGTCAAAATGTACCAGGAATGTAAAAACAAACAAACTGAGCACCATACCAACCTAGCATTTAGTTTTTTATGTGAACAAAAATTGATAATTTAGCAGTTTAGTGTGCATTGTGCAACACCATAATTAGTCTGCTACATGGCGCGCCGTTTGGAAAAAAAATTATACATTGTGTAACAAATATTTTTTCAGTCAATTTAGAGCAAAAAATGTTCAAATTATGTGTCGGAAATTTCCGACTTATATATCAAAGAAATTGTACTTTAAGTTGAGCCAAAACGCATAATAAACAAGTCGGAAATTTCCAACTTCATAGATCGGAAATTTCCGACTTGTTATATGAGAAAAAAATCGCCTTTTAGTCGCGCAAAATTGACCTATAACCTAAGTTGAAATTTTCTAACTTATATATTGGAAATTTCCAACTTGTTATATCAGACAAATTCATCTCTTTTAGTGAGACAAAATTGATCTGAAAAACAAGTCGGAAAGTTCCAATTGGAAATTTCCGACTTGTTTTTCAGGTCAATTTTGTAAATTTTGTAAGGTCAATTTTGTAATTTTCCATAAATTGGAAATTTCCGACCTAATTTACAGTTCAATTTTGCGCGACTAAAAGGCGATTTTTCTTATCTAACAAGTCGCAAATTTCCGATCTATAAAGTTGGAAATTTCCGACTTATTTTGCGCGTGTATTTTGGCTCAACTGAAAGTACAATTTGTCTGATATTTAAGTCGGAAATTTCCGACATATAAGTTGGACATTTTTTGCTCTAAATTGACTGAAGAAACATGTGCCACACAGTACATAATTTTTTTTTGCAAACGGCGCGCCATACTGCTGTTTATGTAGGGCAGGGGTGGCCAACCAACGGCTCGCGAGCCGCATGCGGCTCTTTGCCCAATTTCATGCAGCTCTTTTTCATTTGCTGTGTTTCATCTATCACAGTGATTCCCAACCTTTTTGTCATCGCGTACCAAATTAACGTTATGCGTTGAACTCTCGTACCACTAATATATTTTAATCATATTAGCGTGTAAAGTATAATCAATTCTCATTCAAACCGCTTCAAAACCAGCGTTAAAAGCCTGTAAAAAGCAACTTTAACGCACTAAATCAGTGCAGGGCAAACTACGGCCCTTCGCTAAAATTTTAGTTCCAGGTAGCATAAGAGATTCTGCAATAGTATTAGGTTGTTTTTGTTTGGCCACTAAACGGTCAATCTCAACAGAGGCGGCAACATCTGCACTTTTCTGCCGCATTTGTCCCGTTTTATCCACACGTTGACGCTTAACGTTGCCAGCCAATCGCTGGAAGTAACTCTCGTCTACATCCATTCTATTCGAGTTAGTTTTCCTTCCGGGAAATCGGGACGGAAAATTTCCCGAGAAATTTAGCTTTTTTGAATTTCCGTTTCCCGGGAAATTTATGTCAGGATCCAGGGAAATGTTTTTACTTTGGCAAGGATTTCAGTGGTACTGATATCTATGATTCCGACATAAAAAATGCGTTACTGCAAATTAAAATTTTTTTTGCTTACGAAAAACTATTTTTCAAAATTCGCAATATTTTTTATGACGAAATGCTTGTGAGATCAAAATTTTCTTCTCAATTTGTCGAAAAAATTGAAAAATTCGAACTAAGTTTGTCAAAACAACATAACAAATGCTAAAAATGAGATCTGAAATGTTGAAAACCAGAGTAAAAAGCAAAATAATCAAGTACGGGAAAATTTCCCGGATTTTTTTTTTTGAAATTTTCCGTTACTCGGGAAGTTGAAAATACGGGAAAAAGCGAAACCCTAATTCGGGTGATTACTTTCCAAATGGCACTTTAGCAAACTAGGTTTCATAGCCGCATTACAAGACGTTTTTAGACAAACCACACAATGTGGTGGAATTTTTGCTTTATGTTCAATTGAGGTAAAGCCATACTTCATAAATTTGGGGTCATAGTTTCGCTTGGACTTTATTAAAGCTTGCCGAAATTACTAAACTTGCCGCACGTGCTACTGCTACAGTCACTCCTCAGTTCTCACTGCGATTTGAAAGTTTTTTGATTTGACGAACGGCAAAAGAGTTTTATTATGTTATAGATCTCTTATTTAATATGCTTATGCCTTATTAAAACACCGCTTTGAGGAAAAATTGACGGTCTCAATGCTGTGTGAACATCACATTTGGAACAAAGGTGTTTGCAATTCGCCCAATGACTCAATGCAAATTGGGTCGCAACATCAAGCGAGGCGTAAGCCGTAAGCAAATGGCAGGTTGCGTAACCAGATTAATATCTGACTATGCTTACCAATTGGAATAGAAAACTAAAATAAAAATTTTCATCGCATAAAATATGATCAACTCGCTTACCACCTGTTTGACCGTCGCGTACCACTAGTGGTACGCGTACCACAGGTTGGGAATCACTGATCTATCAGGATCTTCATTCTGTAATCATGTTGCCTTTGGCAACGCATAAGCTCCATTCACTTTGTTACAGAATTACGACGAAGCGTTAACGAATGGCGGGGGCCATCTACTTCTATGGTACTGTATATAGTTGCATAATACATATTTATCCTCAATCAAAACGCTATAACGAGCTCGCTTAGGAGTTGCCGGCCATCTGTCTACCACACCAAGATGGGGGCATCCCACCAAGTGATTTTCCCACCGGCACCACAAGTAAACTTGCCGGCTTGTTCTCCACACTCTCCCTTTAACGCTGAGCGTAGATCCCTTTAACTATAGATGAAACAGAAAAAAAATCAAATCAAATCTTCATTATACTGGCGTTATTACGCCAATACGTGAAACGAGTGGCGAGGCTCATCTCCGCGGCTTATCGTCTGGCCAACTTTTTTAGTCGCTCTGCACCATTTAAGTTGTTAAAGCAGCGGTTCCCCAACTTTTTTCATATCATATTTGAATCAAACGCAAAAATAAACACTCAAATGCAAAAATTAACAATCAAAACGCTTGTGCATTCGCATCAGTCCCATTTTTTTTTAAACAGTCAAACGCGAAAATAAGTAGCCAAACGCAAGATAAATAACCAAAAAGATTGTACAGTTTTGTATATTTAATGCTTGATTGATCAATGGTCACGTGGTTTAGTTTATGTTGTGTTGCCATCTTATATTTTTGTTTAGTTTACGACCGTCACGCTGTGTATCTATAATCTATATTGCTAACGGTGGAATCACTCTCTGTGCTCAGTCAGTGTCCGGAACGAATCAGAGCTTAGTTGCTGTGTTGACGTTTTTTATTTCCGTTTTTTAATTTTTTTTATAAAATTTACTAGTAGTTTCTAGTGCACGTGATTGCTTGACCAGGCTAATTTGGCAATAAATGAGAAAAGTAAGAAATTTTGGTATGGGGTAAATGGTTAAGTAACTATGGGGAGTACGGGGGGGTGGCGCATGGGGAAAATGGTAGAGTGTAGAGAATTTAAGAAAGTTTGAAGGAGTATGGATAGTGAGGGAATTGTTTTTTTTTTGGTAGCTTGGGGAGTTGGATCAAATATGGGGGAAACATGGAAGGAGTGGGAAAGTGTGGGGGAGGAGTGGAGAAGTGTGGGGGAGGTGTAGAGAAGTGTGGGGGAAGTGTGTTGGGGTATGGGAGAAGTGAGGAGAGATGTAGGGGGTGTGGGATCCTCTCCCCACATTTTCCCACATCCCAACAACCAACACACTTCACCAAACCTCTCTCCACAACCCCACACTTCTAACCCCAACACATTTCCCCACTCCTCCTTCTACACTTCACCACTCCTTCCATATTCCATCCATACTTAACCCAACTCCTCCAACTACCAAAAATTCCCCGATTCCCTCACTATCCATACTCCTCCAAACTTCCCCAAATTCCTTATAGTCCCCTATTCTTCCCATACTCCATCCCCCCCGTACTTTCCATAGTTACTTTACCGTTTACCCCATACCAAAATTTCTCACTTTTCTCATTTATTTCCAAATCAGCCTAGTCCAGCAATCAAGTACGCTAGAAACTACTTGTAAATTTTGTGAAAAAAATAAAAAAATAAAAAATGGCAACACAACGTCAAAGCTCTGATTTTCGTTCCGGACGCTGACTGAGCACAGAGAGTTGTTCCACATAGTTCCACCGTTAGTAATACAGATACACATTATACAGCGTGACCGTCGTAAACTAAACAAAAATATAAAATGGCAACACAACATAAACTAAACCACATGGCCATCGACCAACCAAGCATTAAATATACAAAACTGTACAAGCTTTTGATTATTTATCTTGCGTTTGGCTACTTATTTTCGCGTTTGACTATTTAAAGAAAAAAAATGGGATTGATCCAAATGCACAAACGTTTTGATTGTTAATTTTTGCGTTTGAGTGTTTATTTTTGCGTTTGATTCTTTATTTTTGCGTTTGATCATATATTTTTGCGTTTGAATGTTTATTTTTGCGTTTGATTATTTATTTTTGTGTTTGATCATTTATTTTTGCATGTAACTGTTTATTTTTACGTTTGCTTATTTGCTTCCGCCTTCGGCTGTATGTTTTTGCGTTGGTATAGACATACAAAAAAAACATAGCCTACTGCGAACAGAGAGAACAGTTGGCGCCCCATAGCACGAAGCAGCTGTATTTGGCGGTCAGTTGTCGCGGCGGTCAATTTGCAGCCCGTTGAGTTGTCCTGTCGGTCAGTTGTCCGTGTTCGTGTATGCAGTATCGTATTTGTGTACGTGTATGCAGTTTCGGTTTTTAACTATGTGATTTTACAGGATGAAAAAAACATTGCTATTGATACCAGTACAGGACTTCAAGAATGGGATACTAAGTTTTATCTCACTTCAGTATCTATCTTATTTCTTTTCTAGGTTTAGTATTATGCTTTTTCTGTTTTTTTTGTTTTTTTTGCCCGGACTTAATTTCACTTTTCGCAATTATTATAATGCCTTAGGTTTGTTGCAATAGGGTGTCAATTCATGGCTGTTATTGCGAAGATTGATTTTCAAGCTCGCTATCCTTGTCGGGTTGTGAGTTCATTTCGTAACACCCGGTATACTATAGATCAAACAGAAAAAAAATCAAATCAAATCTTCATTATACTGGCGTTATTACGCCAATACGTGAAACGAGTGGCGGGGCTCATCTACGCGGCTTATCGTCCGGCCAACTTTTTTAGTCGCTCTGCACCATTTAAGTTGTTAAAGCAGCGGTTCCCCAACTTTTTTCATATCATATTTGAGGTTGAGAGTATAAATTAAGAAAATGCTAGCCTATAGGCTTACCTTCTGGGGCTCCGCCTCGAACCCCGCTGGGGTAGCTTACTGCTCTTCCTCTAAACTCCTTGCTTCATTTATAAAACAAAAACCTGCCTTAAACCAAGCTTATAAAGTTTTCGAAATTCTACCCCACTGTTTTAATTTGGTCATTGACCAATGACATCGCCCCAGAAGCGTAGGCTATTTAAGGGGGGGGCATTTGCCACGGCCTCTCCCCTTTTGCTTTTTAGTAAAAAAGAACAAATGGTGCCAAGTGACTGAAATATGCCAGACTCTTTTGATGATTTTTGTAGCTTATGGCTAGGGGCCGATCTTGGGGGGTGGGTGGGATGAGGGGTGTGCATTCACCTCACTAGCCTTTTTCAACTATGTTTTTGATAAATACAAATTTTGCATAGTTTTAAACCTCTTCGATGCAATAAGCCTTACGCCTTAGACACGCACAATTGAAAATGTGCGAACAAAATGCACCATATTTGGTGAAGTACTCAAATTTAGGGTTAAAAATTTTAAACAAAGCTTGCCTGAAAAATGTTGAAAAAGCACTAAAATAGCCATTACAACACGTAATGTTTCAAAAATTTCCCGAAAGAGCATACCTACGGACCCCCCAAAGTTTTTGTTTTTTAATCTGCTTCAATTAGCTCTGCTAAAAAAAACTACGTTTAAAAAAAATGGTGAAATTATGCTCCCCTTTCCTTTTCAGATTTCTTGCTACGCCCCTGCGTCAACCCATGAACAATAAATACCATTTTCGCAACATTAGTCTTGTTATTTGGGTTCAGAATTCAGGCAAAATTGTAGACGAAAACATTCCCCCCAGTAAAAATTTTCTACTTCGCACACTGCCTACGTCTGCGCGATGTCAAGACCTTTTCTTTTTTATAGAGTCAAATTTTGGTACCGAGGGGGCCCGCATCATATCTCTGCCCCGGGGCCCGGATTTTCTCTCGACGGCCCTGGAAGTTGCGTAAGATCAGCAATGCTATATGGAAGTGAGACATGGTGTTTGAGGGAGAGTAAAAAGAACTGAAGGAGCCATGGTGAGGTCAATGTGTGGATTGAAATTAGGGAATAGAAAGAAGATGGAAAAGCTGATGGAGATGTTGGGTTTGAAGAAAACGTTGGATAGAATGACAAAGGCGAATGGAGCGAGATGGTATGGACATGTAATTAGAAGGGATAATGACAACATACTGAAGAAGACAATGATGCTCGAAGTGAATGGGAAGCGAAAGCGAGGACGGCCAAAATGACATAGAGGAAGCAGGTGGAAGAGAGTGTGAAGAAAGTCGGGTTGAAGTTCGAGCGAGATGGAGGGAAGGTGTGAGAGCAATCGCGGAGGGGATGAGATGTATCCAGCCACCTTCGGGAACGAGGAAGAAACCGGATTAAAACTGGATGATGATGATCGAGGGCCGGCGCCAAGGGGAGCCAGGGAGGCTGCCCCCCCCCCCCCCCCCAATCGAAATGCTTGGCCTCCCTAATCAACAAGCTTACTCTTTTTGAAGGCAGCGGCTTTTGTACTTAATTTTAAACTTTGGCCCCCCCTAAGTCGACTGCTCTGGAGCCGGCTCTGTGACATCTTCACAGGCTTCACAAAAGTAATGAACTATGGGCGATCAAAAGTACAAAGGCGGACTAAATGTTTACACGTGATTTGAATTAGGGTGGTTACTATTTTTACGAAGCAACAGCAATTCAGAAACGCATTTCTATTATAAAAAATGAAAAATAAAAAGAAATTGTTGAAAGTGTTAACATACTTTTAATAAAAAAAACACCCATTAACATAGCTGCTTTTTTAAATTAAACAAACAGTCAGTGACGCACCCAGGATTAGGCAAAGAGGGAGAGGGTACAACCGGGGGTCTGGGATGGAAACCATCAGCCGCCGGAGGCTAAGGAAGTCAGGGGGCGTAGCCGTAGCCCCCAGCGATTTTTTACGGTTTTCACATAAAAGAACACTCATTTTAGCACAATTTTTTTGTCGAAAAAGGGCATGCGTGCAGGGAGTTCAGTTACTATGAACAACGCAAATAAATATTTTCGCAGCTTATGTCTAAATGCAGAAGCTAGACTAAAATAAGTGAAAGAAAGCTGCAACCTACTTTAGTTTGAGAAATTATAAACTCAAAGTTACAAGGCCAAGGGGGGGGGGGGCATGGCATCGTGCAGAGCTGGATGTCTCGAGACGTGTCTCGGTCTCGAGACACGTTTTTGATTGTCTCGGTCTCGCCATGCCAATGTCTCGTCTCGGACCTTAAGAGTCTCGGAAAATGGTCATGTCTCGATCGAGACATGAAAAAATTTTGGATTTGAAACAGCATTCAGGTCTTTGATACGGAAGCAACAATGGTACTTACCCGATGTATTCAAAATAAAACATTGTGCGTGATTTCGAACTTTCCAAAGCATTTGGCCACATTTTGTTTAGACCATTTTGCTTTGTTGTTCAGGCCCGCAGAATTGCAGGCTTTTGCTTTCTTTTTGTGAGCAGCATTCATGAAAACTGATCTATTTCAACCACTAAGCACATGCATTCAATGGTAATCTACTTTAGACCAGGGATGTCTAACCTTTTAATTTATTAGGAACCCATTGCAAAATTAAATATTTAACTGGGCCGCAAAGCGATCAGAATTCCAATATTTCATATAGTTCTAAGAAAATAATTAACCATTGATAGGTAGGCCTTGTACTGAGCCGCATTTTGCTGAAAATGCATCTTTTTCAACAATAAAGAAAAATTAAAAATCCATTAATATAATTAATTAATGCAATAATTAATCCAATAATGTTAATTTAGTTTTAACTTTTAACAATATGACCTTCACTCAAAGACATAACGACCGCTAGCCACATCTAAAATATTAATATATTTTTTATGGGCAAACGGTGTGTCAAATCAAAACATTTTCAAGAGAGTAACGTGTCATATGTCATAAAATCAAGATTTCTACAAATTTGTTCCCTATAAAAGATGCTATTCTAGTCTGGTTTACAACAGCTATTAAAAGATTATTCAAAGTAGTCCAGGCCCAAACAAAGCTTCAAATCGAAAAAAGTGCAGGGATTACAGTTGTAGGTTTCTGCGCGGGTCGTGAGTTCTTGGTAGCTTGAATCCTCTGTATGCAACTACAGTACCAATCCTGAGCTTATTCAAATAGAAACACAAACATTCTTTACCTTCATCGCACAAAGTCTTGTTTTTTTTTTTTTTTCTAAGAAACACACTTGTAACCTCAGAATCAAAAATTAGAATAATCATATCGGTATTTCACGTCCAAAAAATAAAATTAGTAAAAAGACGGATTAGAGAATCCAATCCAATAATTACGGATTACAAATAAAAACTTGACAAAAGACAATACAATTATGGTTGGTGACTCTACACAAATTCCCCCTTCTTGGCTAAAAATTGAAGTGAGGTGTACATTGAAAAGCCGAACGTTGAGGTTTTAGAAGTTTAGGCTACTTCTCCAAAAATCGAAAAAAAACTTGATAGGATACCCCGAGACACATTGCAAAAATAGTTCAGTGTAAAAACACATAGTAATTAATGATTGCTTTGTAGTCATAAAAGACTAATCTTCATAAAAACGTGTCAAGTATTGGTAAAGCATAGTGCGAGGTGCGTCACACAACATCATGTATACTTAATGCAGGTATAATGAAACAGAAGTAAGTATGCCATAGGGCAAACATCTTGTAAAAAAATGGACAGTATGTGAGAATCTACAAAGGTTGGCAGTCATGTTGCTGAGCTAATACACAGGGTGTAAAGGCAAAAGGTTGAAATGGCAAAAGTTGGAAGTCCAGAGTTAAACTCTGATTACAGTTTTGTTGTGTAAAGATATGCAGTGGTTAATTAGCACACAAAATTGGGGCAAGGCATGCTACATTCGTAAGTTCAAAAATATCACAGGTGGCAGATGCGATAGCAAAATGCGATGAAAGTAGTTCATGCAACGAAAGTTTAAAACAAAGCACAAGTACTATTTACAAAATATTACCACGTATCAAGTGGTATAAATTAGCAGTCACTGGGCTAAATGGGCGGGAGTTACGTAAACACTCAGATAAGAAGGGGGCTGAACTCGACGTGTACGTGTTCGACTGAAACTTGTACCGATATGATTAGTAGTTTCATGATAGCCACTAAGGTCATGATTGTGTGCTCGATTCAGTACAGATTGCTGACAAAAATCTTCCATCAAATAGGCAGCCTTAAGTCTGTCAACAGAAACGGTATAATGCTCGCCATTACGTAATACTACAAAAGTCTTGGCGCCACGTTTTATGACAGGGTACGGTCCAACCCAAGGTTGATCCAGAGGACCAGTGTGAGCATTGTTTCTGATAAAAACATGAATACATGATTGCAATTTTGGGTCTGTGTAAGTTGGTCGGGACGTTGGCATTCTCGGCAAGGTATAGCAAAAATTGTTTAAGTACTCTTGCTGCTGCTCTAGAAAATCTTGAGACTGAGGCTCATGTGCCACCGAACGGTCAAAGAAGTGACCAGGAAGTCTCAGTTGTGTCCCATACACCATTTCACTAGCTGTAGCATTCAAATCTGCACGAACAACAGTACGTAAACCCAACAAAACAACAGGTAAAACATCTAACCAATTCTCAGTAGCAAGCTGGGCCTTTAAAGCTACTTTTAGTGTGCGGTTGACTCGTTCCACGAACCCATTTGAGGAAGGTCGATAAGCGCAGGTTAACTTGTGAGTGCAACCTAAGTAGGTCATCAAACTTGTCCACTCTTTAGACGTAAAACACGAACCTCGATCACTTACAATAGTAGCAGGAACACCATAATTGGCAACCCAGTTTAACATAAAACAATCAATCACAGATGATGCTTTGGTGTCAACAAGTGGGGAAGCAATAAACCATCGAGAAAAACGGTCAATAACAACCAAAATATACTTAAAACCGCGAGAAACTTTTAAAGGCCCCGTAATGTCAATGTGAACGTCATTGAATTTTGCACTTGAAGGCGGGTACGCTTGCAAAGGTGTGTGATTATATCTTGTAATCTTACTTTTCTGGCAAGCCAAACAAGCTTTTGCCCACAAGTTGCAATCTTTTCTCATTCCCTTCCACACAAAATGTTTACTCAATTGGCACAATGTTATTTTAGCACTAGGGTGGCTCAAATTATGCACCGAATCAAAAGCCAATTTCTTAAATCCCGCTGGACAAACTGGTCGAACTAAATGAGGCTGAGAAATATCACACAAAACATTAACACCATTGTACTCTCGCATTTCAATTGTCAGTGAGTTATGGTCATCTATGAGAGCCTGTACAGCAGTATCATGTTTCTGTGCATCAGCAAAACGGTTCCAATCTATCTGTTGTGCATGCTGAAATATAGCATTAATCTGTACTCTAGAAAGTGTGTCTGCTACAATGTTATGGGTACCTGCAATGTGCTGAATATCTGTCGTGTACTCCGATATCAGGGCGAGATGACGAGCTTGTCTTGCATTCTGACGTGGTGTGTCTGCATGCATGGCATGAACCAATGGTAAATGATCAACAAAAAGTGTAAATTCTCTACCTTGTAAAAAATATCCAAAATGTTGCACAGCCAAAAACGCACCCAAAAGCTCCCTATCAAACGTCGCATACTTTTGCTGTGCCGGAGTCAACATTTTTGAGAAATACCCCAACGGGCGCCACACATTATTAATGCACTGCTGCAAGACAGCACCAACCGCTGTACCACTGGCATCAGTAACTAAAGCAGTTCGAGCATTGTCTCTCGGGTGAGCAATCATGACACTGTTAACTAAAGCTAATTTTGCAGCATCATAGGCTTCCTCAGCCTCCCCAGTAAAAACGATACCAGAATACTTTTTCTTCCCTTGTAACAACTTATGAAGAGGTGCGAGTAAGGCAGCAGCATTTGGTATTACTCGTCTGTAATACTGCAAAGTTCCAATAAAACTGCGCAGCTGCTTAGCTGTAGTGGGAGCTGGTAGCTTCTGAATGGCCTCAACACGATCCGGTAATGGTGTGCAACCATACCTAGAAACTAAAAAACCCAAAAATTTCACTTCTGATTTGCCAAAATGGCACTTCTTAGGGTTGACCTTCAGGCCAAACGTGTTGAGACGCGCAAACAACTGCCGCAAATGCTGTAAGTGAGCTTCTTCAGACTCTGAAAAAATGATAATGTCATCTACATAGCAAAAATGATTATTTAAGCCTCGCAATGCGACGTCCATTAACCGCTGCCACTGTTGCGCAGATGTCTTAAGACCAAAAGGCATGGCAGTAAAAGCAAAAAGGCCCCACGGTGTGATAATGCTAGTCTTATGCTTGTGATCAACATGCATGGGAATTTGATTGAAAGCAGATTTCATGTCAATAGTTGAAAAAATTTTAGCATTCTGTATGCTGTTGGTAAAATCCTGAATGTGAGGCAAATTGTATTTATCAGGCTTAATTTGATTGTTCAAAAGTCGATAATCACCAACAAGCCTGATTGAACCATCAGCTTTGCTCACAACATGTAATGGACTGGCCCATTCGCTATCACTGGGCTCCAAAAGGCCAGTTTTTAACTGTGCTTCTATTTCCTGTTTGATCTTTTTGGACATCTCGGGAGACCATCTTCTGGCTTTGGTAGCTACTGGTCGGCCAGTGGTAATGATTGTGTGTCGAATGTCATGTTTAGGTGGTGTAGTGAAATCAATGTCTTGAGTAACTGAAGGAAATTCAGACAATAAGTCAGCATATTGAGCAGACTGGTTGGCAAGTCCAACAGCAGTTTGTGGTGCAGCAAGAACAAAGTCAGAAGCATAGACTTCACGGTTTGTAGGGTAATGACTAAGCACACAATTGGCATTAAGATCAGTAGCTTGAGGAAGTCTTCGCATAGTGATTTCATATTGTCCAAGAAAGTCCCATCCAATGTAAATTTGTTTTACATCTGATAATTGAAATGTCCAAGACATGGGACCAAAACCAATATCAACATCCCTAGTAACGCTGCCATAATAAGGAACTGGATCATTGGAAGCACTGCTGTATTTAGTCAAACAATCGTTGGGCGGATTGAGCTTATCTTGTGGGGATGCTGGAAAGAAACTATGACA
Source organism: Trididemnum miniatum (assembly GCA_964006365.1). Lineage (NCBI taxonomy): Eukaryota > Metazoa > Chordata > Ascidiacea > Aplousobranchia > Didemnidae > Trididemnum > Trididemnum miniatum. Next base: position 14,180,353 of record OZ023232.1, on the reverse strand, counting down.
AGCACCTGAATCAAGAATAGCTAAACTACCAGATATAGAGTCTCTTACTTGGGGCAATCCTTTAACTAGGCACATTGATTCATCATTATGCATTGGAGTGCGGATGAAGTGAAATGGTCTGGCTTGCTGTTTGAAGGTGCAACCTGGTAAACACCTTCTAGCCTTTTCAAAGTAGGTAAAATGATACCAACACCATCCTCTCTCATTAAAATCTTGGCCAGATGGAGATTGTGAAGTGTGTTTGTGTTCAGCAGAAAAAGAATGGGAAAATGATTGTGAAGTGTTGTGAGACTTGTTTGGTGGTGGGCCTAATTGTGGTGTAGATGCTGGTGCACGATAGGTAGGCCTAGATGCTGAAATGTGTTGTGATGGCTGTACAGGCTGCTGTATTCTTAGATTGCTAACATGCGTACACAATTCCTGCATCTGAGCAGTTATCACATTTTTAAAATTCTCAAAGTCGGTAGTAGGCCTACACTGAGAAACATTTTTATCTAATGCACAATCAGCTAAACGAGCAATATTATCAAGATCATTAAGATTGTTAGTCAGGTTGATCATTGACACCACACTAGACGGTAAATTTGAAAAAAACTGAGCAATGATGACATCTTGTACACTAGTATCAGTACGCCATGAATGTTTGGCTAATGATTGTAGTCTCTGCATAAACACACTCGGTCTCTCGTTTTGGAGTATAGAACAGTCCTGAATGTCTAAAACCCATTGATAACGTCCTTTGTAATTGGTGGAAGGTTGTAAAATTTTGTTCTTCACAGCTGAATAAGGAGTAGGAGTACTTGCACAATATCCTATGTCAGAACCGAAATTGCATTGTTGATGTTCACTCATTGCAGATATTAATAAATCAAACTTTACCAGCTCATCAACAATTTGGTGCCTGATGAACCATGAATCCAGAAGTTGAAAATAACTAGGCAAATGTTCTTTCCACATCTTTGGTGGAGATAAGATGGAAGGAGCATTGGAGTTTGCATTGCTGTTTCCCAATTGGTTAGTCATAACAGAAGTAGCAGGCTCACTGGTACTACTACCAGCACCAAGATTCCTGTGATGATTAGTATTGGGTGGTAAATAAGAGGAAAGAGGTTCGGAAGGCTCAGTCATTGTGACTGTAGGTACTGCTAGGCTATTGTCATTACCAGGTTCTGAAGTAGCAGCAGGCCTATTCAAATCATGTTCAAGTGACATAGTACTTGGTGTATAAGACAATCCAGAGCGAGTTTTAGAAGGAGACAGCAGGGTGGTAATCACTACAAGTACTGTAAAAGTTGTTGAAAAACACATCCAAATTGGAGTTTCGTAAAAATAGATTCAAATGGAATTAAGTTACTTGTACCAGTACATTCAGCTTACCACCATGTCGGGGCACCATTTGTAGGTTTCTGCGCGGGTCGTGAGTTCTTGGTAGCTTGAATCCTCTGTATGCAACTACAGTACCAATCCTGAGCTTATTCAAATAGAAACACAAACATTCTTTACCTTCATCGCACAAAGTCTTGTTTTTTTTTTTTTTTCTAAGAAACACACTTGTAACCTCAGAATCAAAAATTAGAATAATCATATCGGTATTTCACGTCCAAAAAATAAAATTAGTAAAAAGACGGATTAGAGAATCCAATCCAATAATTACGGATTACAAATAAAAACTTGACAAAAGACAATACAATTATGGTTGGTGACTCTACACAGTTACAGGAAATTTGGTTACCGACATGGGAAGTGCTTCCAGATTTGAGCTAGCTCTTTTTATGAGAAAGTCATTAACCTTTCAAAGTATTCATGAAATTTAATCAGAGAGTGTTCATGAAATTTATGAAATCAGAGAGTGTTTTAAAATGAAATCTTGAAATGTCTATCTTGAAATTTATGAAATCAGAGAGTGTTCATGAAATTTAATCAAAATACTTTATATTTAATAAATAATATATTAATTAAAATAAACATTTTATAGTCATTGTGACACCATGCATTTTTGAAAGTCTATCTTTTCACTATCTATATCTATCTATACGACATTTCAAGATAGACTTTCAAAAATGCATGGTGTCACAATGATTATAAAATGTTTATTTTAATTAATATATTATTTATTAAATATAAAGTATTTTGATTAAATTTCATGAACACTCTCGTGCTCAATACTTGATAAACTTGCTAAAAAATTGTTTTAACGGAAGATAGTGGGCTGCAATGCCGACATCCCTGGTCTAGACCAATATAGCCTACCAATGACTTTTTGTTTAAAGTTTTCTTGACATCATTTTCGTTAGACTAAAAAAGAATATTGGGCCGTGTAATCGTCCGCGAGAGGTATTGCTTGCTTTGCAAGCTACAAAGACTTAAATTTTCTGTGATAATAAGCTGTTTCGTTGTTATTATGGTGAACTCATTGAATCATTAATTGTAATCGTTAAAAGGATATGACCAATAGCACATTTATAATAGGCTACATCAGTTCATAACCGCGACGGCTTCATTAGTTTTTGCTAATGCCATTTTGCTATAAAGTTATTTCATTAACTTGGCTTAGTAGAGCCCATACTCCCAGAGTATTACTATCAGTGGCGCGGGAACGTTTTTTGGACAGGGGGGGCTCAAAATAGTAAGATCGTGTCAACGTCTGGGGGGCGAACTGACCCTCCTTTTCTCGAACGCACGTTTTTAAGAGCAGGACACTCAGCAGACCTATTTTGATAGACATCAATTGCATGCCTGCTCAAGTGACCGGAATTTTTTCAGGATAATTTTTTATCATGGAAAACAAGATTGCTTACTACCATTAGGCTTTTCTAACTATGCACGAATTACTACTCATGTATTTGTAAAATGCAAATACCTCAATGACAAAACCGAAAAGTAGGCAAACAAAATTTGTCCGATCTAACTTTGCTTTGCAGATCAGAGTTACATGCAACAAACAATGCCCCACTAAGGTTTAAAAATAACAAAAAACACACAATCAAGATAAAGCACTGAACCATTTTTTAACATAATGAAATGTGTAGATATAGGTCTTTAGGTAGGCGTACTAGCTCAATTTTAGTAACAATCATCGGCAATGCTCGAGTTGTGAAAATACTTATGGGGGATGGTAGGCAACAACTTTTCACGCAGACGTAACAAGAGATGGTCATTATAGTCGTAAGGGAATGGTTTACGCTAAAATGTTTTATGGGGGGATGGTGTTGTTTTCGGGGGGGATGGCATCTCCCTCAAATCGAGTAGCCTACTGATTATCGGTGCCAGTTTAGTAGTGATTTAGCCGCTTCATTGGGTTGGTAGAAAAAAATCAAAACCATTAAAAAACTCAACCAGAAGAGAACTTGCACCAGCTCATATAAGCTTGATTAGGGGTGCCCAACCAGTCGATCGCGATGTACCAGTCGATCTTTAGATGCTTGGCTGTCGATCGCGGGTCAATTTGGCATATACACAAATCAGGATGGCCACCAACATTTCCAGTTCATGTAACGCGTCCGGGTCGTGAAGACCTTTTTTTAGCTCTTCACAAAAATTTTGGTGGAATTCGAAACATCCGAAGGATTGAGGACCGTTTTTTTTGCACTTCACCGCATTTTCGTTTACGATTTGCGTAATTCCCATGATCAGTAGCGACTTTCATGAGCATTAAGAGTAGTTTGGCCTAAAGTGTTTGGCAGCTACAAGAATTGGCAACCATTATACTTTACTGGTCCATCGTCCATGACTGCTGTAAAGGTTTGCAAATGCTGATATAAAACATTGTTAAAAATGAACTTCAAACATTGAAAATTTTACCAAATTTTACGTTGACCAAGTGAATAATAACTGATTGATTTTTAAAAAAAGAGTGATTCTTCGTTGGTTAAAAGCACTTTAGAAAATATTTGCTTCAACTCGTATGTACGTTGCGAGCATTAATCCCGTCGCACTCAGTGCATATTTTTTTCCATTGTCAGGGGGGCTCAAATAGTTCAGGGGGGGCTAAAAAAAGTTCAGGGGGGGCTTGAGCCCCCCTGGCACCCTACTTCCCGCGCCTATGATTACTATCGTTTTTATATTTTCTAATTTTTGGCTTATTAAGTCTCGTCTCGAAGCTATGATGTCTCCTCTCGGTAGGTTCGGTCCTCGTTCCCCCTCCCCTGCGTGGGCCTACGCAAACCGCAATATGCTGATCAATAGCACTTTGTTCGGAATCGTCCCGGTTGTAATTGCAAAAATATGTTAGACCTACGCATACTTATTAATTACAATTAATCATCCCTCATTAAACAGACATTTTCCTGATATAGAGTAGCTGGTGTTGTTTGATTTTATTTCTAACCTGATAGCCATATAATGTATTATGTGTACGTGCGTAAATAACGCTTTTTTGTTCTTTTTTTGCAATTAGGAGGCTGTAGATTCGAAGACTTTCAAGTCCCTTAGCACCTACCGTCTTCAAAATTACTTTGAGAGTTCTTGCTTGCCACTTACGGAATCCCAAAATAAATGAGCTGAGCTTTGTGCTAACATTTTTCTGCATGTTAAACTATCGATACGACACAATACACGCAACTAAAGGTATATACTCAGCCTTGCAACGAAACGCCGATGGCAACTTTATTTTCCAACATTTATTGACAGCTATCTTCATCCGATGCGCGTGGTCAAGCAATCGCACAAAAAGACAAAAAAATCAGATCTCAAAACTTCTCATTCAGAAACGCCTAGGGAATCGGGCAATTAGAAGTTCCTTTTTCGGCAGAACACCGCCTTATCAACCTTAAAATGATGTTTTTTATAGCTCCGATATGATTACCTAAAAAACCCAGTGTTCGCAATCAACAAAAACCATTTCTAGTTTTTTTCAGGGTCAACTGAGTATGAGTACTGAGTAGCCACAGTTTGAAAATTAGCGTGAGCGTAAAATACTGCAAAGAGTCAATATTTTCGAGAGTTAGGTCCATCTGCAAAGGTCTACTGAACCCATTCCCGTTAATTGATCCCAATTCACCTCTGTACCTACTACCCCAATGAGGAGATGCGGAATTCCATAACTTTCAGCATCTTCCACCGTACACATTATGGTCGGTGGACAAGCATGAAGCAACTAAATTATAAGCATAGTACAAAAATCATTGCATAAATCGACAAAAAATTACTACACAACAATAAAAAACATTCATAGTTCCAATAACAAGGCCAGAACACAAAACCATTTTTGAAACGCTTTGCATCACCAGTTCACCACGGGCTAGTAATTTTTAACGTGCAGAATGGATTAATCATTAAACAACGAGTGAAAATATAATAAGTAACATTAGGAACAAACGAAACACCCATGTTGGTTTTGAAGTTTCAAGTAATATTTCTCGTAAAAGCAAAAACTAACCTACGCATTCAGCTTCGGGAATTTTGATAACGAAGTTCTGTTTACCCACTCGGTCGGTTGGCTTTGTGGTTAAACATTGCCATCTGCGCGGGAGTTCTGGGGTTACATTCCAGGTCGGTCAAATCGTAGTGCCTCCACGGCAGCGCTGCGACGTTCCTTTTTGGTTGGGTTGCCCAGGCGCTAAGCCACGGAGATGGGCCATGTTACTCGTTACATGCTTTGGCGTAATACCGCGATTATAATGAAGATTTGAGTTAGGAGACAAATTCGTTTACACATTTTGAAAACAATGATTAATGAGAAACTTAAACATCAAAGACACGAAGTGAAAATGACGTTGCAAAACAAATACTCTACGGCCTACGGGTCATAACCGAAAATTTCAATTCAAATTTACGACGACACAAGCTCATCGAAAAGCGCTGTCTGCATTGCATATAGGAGTATTTCAGAATTAAAAATACGTTGATCTAACAACCACTCCACTAAAATTGCATAGCATTTGGGCAAGCTACCAATACAAACGGCTACATTTCATTCTTCTAAGAGTAAACATAAGGTACAGAAGTCTCTTTTTTTCTCTATTCACAACCGCTTTTTCACAGCAAAATCAAAGAATTGATCGCTAAAACAACAAAGTGTCAAATTAATACGTCAAGTGAAAGTCATCGTCATAGAGGTTAAGATGTTCCCGATGCACGCTTCAAACGAATAAACCTAACGCCACTAAGTTTTTGTACTGCGTATAACCAGAATCAAGATGTAAGATTTTTATAAGAAAACAACTTGTTCAAATCATGAAGAATGAAAAAAAACATTTCATCTAATGACTGCGTTGAGTCTATTTCTATCATTGCAACGTTACTTCGACGAAGATTGTCGCGATATTCCAGATATTTCGGCCATACATGACCATCAAATAATTCCGGCACCTCCGGTGGATCGTAAACGCGTTTCCTGTAAAAAAAGCAGAAAATTTGCTTCGAGTATTTTGAAACAGCACACAAATCAGAAAGCAATTCACTAAGTCACTAATACACTGATATATCACTGCTCCTGGTTAGGTTTTAACCAGTGCGAAGGAATTAACCCTCTTTCTAAATTAGCTTACGTATGACATAACACAGAAATGAATCTTGTAACACGGCACATTGCACACGTTTAAATTTACAAAGAAGCCAGAAGATCGTAGTTGAATACCATTGATGAAGGAAAATCTCAGCCAGAGGTTTGTTATCAAGAGCTAGTGAGCTACTAACACGATATAAAGCACCAAGTTGCTCTGGCACGACACTTTTTTGGCATTATGAGCACATTTTGATAAAAATTCTGATAGACAAGCATATTCTGTGTGTAAAATACTTCGAAGTAAACGAAACTTTTAGACAACCAACAAATAACATTGCGGTATTCAAAATTGTGAAACAGAAAATACCAGGGAATCGAACCGAACCTGAACCGGAGTTTTATAAACCAATTTTACGCTACATTTGTCAAACCTTAAGCGAACCCGAACCATATTTTTCATAATCGCACAGAGCGAACCGGAACTGAACCGGATAATGTGAGTACTTGCGAACCTTAACCGAACCCGAACCGATTGAAAAAGCGGCTCGCTCAGTGAAGTCACTCGCGTCACTTTGAAGCTGGTTCGAATTCAATATAACAGACACTGATGCAAGTAACCTATGCATGGTGAAGAAGTCTTTTACGTTTGATATACCCGGTCCCGTAGTACACGCGTAACAGACTAAACAAAGCGCTTTAACACTAATTTAACGCTACCTGTGGATTGAATAGGCCGCCGGTGTCAGAGCATAGCAACAATTTAATTATCTAGTAACTGGCTTTACTACAAGTATTTTATGCATTATATTGGCCAGTCAATGTGAAGAAAAATTGCTTAGTACATTTCATTTTTTAAATTGTATTACCAGAATTATACCATTTTTTACAGCGAATCTGAACCGGAACTTTATAAACCGGTTTTGGAATAATTTTTACTGGAGCGAACCCAAACTGAAGCGCTTCAATTTATCTGAACCTTAACCGGAAAAATAAAACCGTTCGACTCCCTGGAAAATACGTTCCCTGAGGTTACAGATGGGTGATAATTTTCCTTGCGAAGAACTACGCCAAACCAAGGTAACAACTAGAAAAGCTTTAGCAAAATTTACACAATGTACATCGCTTATCATCTTCCACATGGATTCAATTGAATGTAATATTAAGCACAAAATGAAAGTTTAAACGAGAGCGTCTCTAATATATGATTCCATCCTTAACCATGAGCTAAACCAATTCGGTTTCACTAAATAGGACTGCTACGTATTTATCCTACTATCATGAGAAAGCGATCAAAGCGTTATAACGAGCTCGCTTAGGAGTTGCCAGCCATCTTTTTACCACTGCATGATGGGCAATTCCCCATAAGTGCCTCTTCCAACGGCACAACACGTAAACTTGTGGGCCTGTTCTCCAAACTGTCTCTTTAATGCCGAAGGTCAAGCAGGGTAGCTGTGACTTACCAACTTTACGATCATTGGTTTGACTCGACTTGGAATTAAACCCGAGTCTGCAACTGCAAAGGCGGACGCTCTTACCACTCGGCTAATCGAGCTGTTACGTGACAACATTAGCAAAAAAATCAACGCTAACCTTCTTCTCTTTTTTGCAACATCGTAGGGCAGAGTGAGAAAATATCTTTTATCTAAGATTTCGTTCAAGAGCCTGCGATAAAACATCTTAAAAATATAACCACGATCCAAACACTTTTTGTATCCCGCTATTTATAAAATGTTTTTTCAGACGCGAGTTGCTACAATTATGGCTTCCCCAAAGGGGAAGCCATATTGTTTTTACTCGGCCATTTCTGCACTTTTTGACACTTCAACCAGCTGTAGCTGCTAAACAGCTGTTCCAATTCAAAAATGACCTAGAGTTCAAATGTGTGTTCCACCTAGGTCTACACCTTGGTCACCCTAACTTTTCCCGACAACCCCCCACTTTCTAGAAAAAAAAATTATTTGTCCCCAAAAAATTCTTCTTTTCTTTTTTCATTTCAACACCAATTTTGTGCAGCCTAAAGGGGCTTTCACACCACAGCCGCGTACACTTGCCCACAGTTGTTGACTCAGTACGCGGATTTTTTGGCGTATCATTGAGTATGATTGCGTACTCGCCCGCGTATTGTTGCGTATTCACCCGCGTATTGTTGCGTATCGGAAAAGAGATGAAAAACATTATAGTAAACCTACAGATTGCTAGTTCTTTTATCATTTTGTTGTGAAAATCTGGTCATGAGGTGGTTAAATTCTCACCAAAATCTTCGGCTTTTTTCTGCATTTGGAGAGTTTTATTGATTATGTAGCAGAACAGTTGCGTTTGAAAAATAAAAAGAGCTCTTGTAAAAATTAGGAAGAGGAAAAGAAGTGCATGGGTCAAATCCTGGCTCCAGCGCATGCATCTTCATTGGCAATATAAACATTTGATGAGAAAACTTCATGCAGAAGATGTAGCATCATTTACCAATTTTACGACAAAGGAACCGCAAACTTTTTATGAAATTTTGACCCGTATTAGCAAACAAGACGCCAATTACCGAAAAGCCCTGACACCTGGTTTGAAGCTTGCAACTACTTTTGAGATTTCTTGCTACAGGCAACAGCTACAAGTCGCTTCAATTTGGATTTCGAGTAGCTCACAACAGCATTTGTGAATTTATTCCAGCTGTATGCCAAGCCATAATTGATGACCTATCGGATGAAGTTCTAATGCGTACGAACACTCCGGAAGAATGGAAAAGTATTGCCCAAATGTTCAATATCCGCTGGAACTTTCCTCACTGCGTTAGCGTCATAGATGGCAATCATATTGCTACTAAAAAGTCGGCTAGAAGTTGCTACGCGTAGTTGCTTACTGACCGCGTACAGTTGCGTACTGGCCGCGTACAGTAGCGTATAGTTGCGTACTAGCCGCGCATAGTTGCGTACCCACTCGACACGCGAAAATTAAATTCATTTAATTTCGCGTACTCATCCGCGTATTGCCAAAAAATTGGCGTATAGTTGCGTATCGGCGGCATACAGTTGCGTACTGGCCGCGTATAGTTGCGTACCCAGTACGCAACTGTACGCGGCCTTGGTATGAAAGGGGTTTAAGGCTTTTGAACCACTGAAGCTAGAAACTTGAAATTTTCAGGGGTGATAGATCTCCATGGGAACTTAAGTCTAACAACTTTTGGGAGTGGTGGTCAACAGGGTAAAAGTCAAAACACGAAATTTATTTAAACATAATAACTTTTGAATGAAAACAAGCGTATAAAACCTTCAAATTTTCAGAGTATACGCATATGAATGTGGGGAACAAAAATATGCACAATAATTGTCTTCACATCATATGACTTGGGGTCAAAGGTTGAATAAACAATCCCTAAGTTTTTTGAAACGCTGACGCAAGAGACTTGAAATTTTCAAGAATAATAGACCTCAATGTGAACTTGTGTCTAACAACTTTTGGGGAGGGACAGTCAAAAGGTCAAAGGTCAATTAAAGAAATTGAAAAAAATCTTCCCAAACACTAATAACTTGTGAATGGCAACAGGTAGGACCTTCAGATTTATAGAGCATATGCATCTCAATGAGGGTAAAAAAAATATTCACAATGATTGTCTTCATATGCCATGACTCGAGGTGAAAGGTCAAATAACTTAATATGTTGTTTGGCTTATAACTATTGATTAGAAACAAACAGAAACTTGAAATTTACAGAGTTGATGTGCCTTACCAGGTACTTGCACTATACCAACTACAAAAGCCCCATGTCACGTGACTCGGGGTCAAAGGTCAAAAAACTGATAAAAATTGCTAATTTTGTGTAGCCTAAGGCTTTTGAACCGCTAATGCTAGAGACTTGAAATTTACAGGGATGATAGACCTCAATGTAAACTTGTGTTTAACAACTTTTGGAAGTGACGGTTACAAGGATAAAGGTCAAACGCCAATCAAAGTAACTGAAAAGAAATCCTCTAATAACTTGTGACCGGCAACAGGTAAGATCTTCATTTTTATAGAGTATATGCATCTTAATGAGGGTAAAAAAAATAACTAAAGTGATTATCTTCAGGTGAAGTAACTTGGGAGTTAAAGGTCAAATCAGCAAATATGTTGTCTGGCTTATAACTATTGATGAAAAACAGGTAGAAGCTTGAAAATTTCAGGGTTGGTGTGTCTTACTATGTTCTTGAACTGTACCACTACAAACGCTCGAAGTCGTGTGACTCAGGGTCAAAGATAAAAAAAATTGACAAAATTTACGAAACCTCATAAAATCTAAACGAAGATAATCAAAAACTTGAAATCTTCTGTGTGGGTGTTGTTAGAGCAAGTCGATTTTAAAAATTAATGTGGAATAAAATGCCAGTAGATGCACATACATGAGAAACATTCGCTAAGCTTGTTATTTTGTTTTTAAATTAATTAACTGCTTGCGGACATACATTTAAATGCAATTGCCTCCGCTCCTTTACATTTTTTTGAAAATCGAAAATTGTGAGCGCCATCTGTGGAAAAATATTAATAGCAATCGCGACGCGCAATGACTTTCTGCTTACTTGCACAACGCGACAATTCGAAACAGATAATTCTGTGGACAAGAAATAACGCCAACGTTATAAATCAGACATTTTCATTTTGTTGGTCATTCAAATTGATTATCTGCAAAAGCTATTTTATCCCAACATCATCAATAATGATTATTCCGAACTCCTGCAAACCGTCTAAATTGATCAATATAAGCACAATTTTATCAAAAACACATGGAAGAAAGCTATCACTGAGGTGATCGGAAACGCATTACCTCACTTCTTACTCCCAAATGCAACACATTAAATGATCAAAGTCACGTTTTTTAGTAATATTCTCAACTTGAACATTATCTGGTAGGTCTCAGAATAGCTCATAACAACGACAGCTCATAACAACTAAACCTAGAAAGCTGGTAATTGTGCTACATTATGGCATAACCCCAATGCAGAGGTTCTTAACCGGAGGTAAATTTTACCTACCAAGGCGGTAAATTTTCTGAATAAAAACTAAAGAAAACTTTAATTTTCAGAATTGAAAACAGTAGCAGCACACTGGGGATAAATTACACTTTTTTCTTTCGGCAAGAGATAAACGAGACAAAAAAGGTCAAGAACCCCTGCCCCAATGGATATTCGGGCCTCTTAGAAAGTTTTAACGGAAAGTTTTAAAGGGCAGTTGCTTGCAACTGCCATCTAGTTTGACAAGTGTTTTCTATCAAACACGAGAAAAATATATCAGTGTTTCCAAATTAATCTCTTACATCCTTGGACAACCTCATTCAAAAAATTTTTTAAATTGAAGGTTGTCAAAAACTACCGACCGATTTCTTTTAAATAAAAATCGAACGACAAATTCTGCTAAGAACAAATCAACAAAACTGAGATCGCTGTTGTCTCCCAGTTCTTGAGACGACTTTTATTCGCTAACGTTAAAATTTCGGCAAGTGGAGACAATCGTAATGAATTTGAAGCATCAACATAAAATAACGGCTAAACAACTGTATTCAGTTCAGTTGCAACGATTTCAACTTCCAGTAACCGAGAAACATTAAACTACGAGACATAATCGAGCGGATGAAGAATCCCAGCAACTAAATGACCACCTTCCAAATAAATTCCAACTGTTTTAGCTCTCGATTGACATAATTTCTATTGACTCAGCTGCTTGTTCTTAAACTGAAGAGATACATCGACTGATCTCTTAATAAAAAGTAGAAAATTTAACTAACAGAGCTTTGTAAAATCTTCTTTTCTAGTTTCATCAACCACTTTCTGATGAGTATAACACAAAGAGACGTTATCAACAAATCGATTAAATTCTTAAAATCAATGCATCCAAAAAACAAGTAACTTCACAGGCGATTAGGTGGAATTCAGGTCAAGAATCACTATCATGTAATTTCGTTTACCAATCATCCACAGCTACGTAACAAGAGTTCATTCCATCAACTTTAAACAAACAACGCAAGCAAATTTCACAGCTACTGTAATTATTATTAGCGCCTTCAGAAAAATTATGTCAACTTACTGGTCTTCAAAAATAACAATTCCTTCGAGCAGCAGTACTGCCTTAACTGGAGTTGTTTTTCCTTCCAATATCTTCTCATCCTCAATGAAAGATTTTACGTCATCTTGAAGTTTATCCATATGAAAAGCACTGATAGCTGAAAACAAAAGGCATTCGCAATTTAAGCCAACTTTTATCGCATTCGCTAAAATTGCAGCTTTCAAATCTGGGTAGCAATTCCACTACTTTTAGTGCTTTGCCAGAAAATGCAGCAGTGACAAGCTATGTCTAAAGTGCAGTTTTAGAAGCATCTACCTGCATGGCTAGCTGGAAGGGAGATGAGAACTACCTGAGACGTTAGCCCACGAACTAGAACGCTGTATAGGACTACTAGCTCCCCCTCCCCCAATCATCCTAGGTCATGTATCTATTGTGTCTAACAAAAACGCAGAGGTAACTCTGACTAAACTCATATCCACACAAAGACGAATCGTCTTATATCAGAACTTGAGCAATACCCATTAGCTAAGTTAGTAAGCCAAATTCAACCTATGCACTAAGACAACTAAAATTGGTGTAGAGCGAATAAGAAAGTTGGCCAGACGCTCAGCCGTGGAGATGGGCTAAGCCAGACGTTTCACGTATTGGCGTAATAACGCCAGTATGACGAAGAATAATTATTTTTTTCTTTTTGATCTGCGGTATATCAGGTGTTACGAAATGAACTCTCAACCAGACAAAGATAGCGAGCTTGAAAATCAATTTTTGGAACAACCGCTATGAGTTAATATGCTATTGCAACAAACTGAGGAACAATTACAACAAATAATGAATGCGAAAAGTAAAACAAAGTCTCAGCAAAAAACAGTATAAAAGGCATAAAACTGAACCAAGAAAAGAAATAAGATGCTGAAGTGAAATAAAACTTACTATCCCATTCTTGAAGTCCTGTATTGGTATCAATAGCAATGTCTTTTTCATCCTGTAACTTCACATTAGTTAAAAACCGAAAAACACGTAAGCACTACCAATAGCAATATGCTAAATCGCAATGCTCAATTCCAAGCTAGTATCAGTGTGTTAGAATAATCATCGCTAATTTTAATAATTACGCTAACTTATCACTTTCTAGAAGCATTTTTATTTTGTGGCGAGAAAGTGACTAAAAGCTACTTCAGTTTCGCCCAACAGGTAAATTTAAGAAAAATAGCAGACTCAGTTTTATACTGTTTAATTGCACAAACTTGTAGCACTATTGCCTGTACTGAAAAACAAAACTTTACCAAAGAAAAGATTAAACATACTGTATGATAAATACTATTTATAACTTAGCGGCAAACTTGCAGTAGAGCAGGATTTTTAAGGCGTTTTCGGAACCTCAAATAAAAATTGGGTTTCCAAAACATCGAAATCAGCGCCTTTTCAATCATTTTCCTTAATAAAAAAATAGACTTACCTTATAATAATCATCGACACCAATTACTTTGCATGGACAGTGTTGTTCTAGAGAATTCTTCAACTTCTCCGCCAGAGTAGATTTACCACCACAAGTCACCCTAACAAACAAATATTCTATACACACAGCATAGTTAGCGTTTACTTAAAACGTGTGGTAAATATAGAAATATAACAAGAACATGATTTTAAAGTATCAAATAGCAGTGATCTAACAGATTAATAAATCACTACACAATAAAAATCATGAGACAAAACCAAACTGTAATATAAAATTGGGATACACAGCAGAGTGCACAACATTCAATTAATAGTCATTACACACAGAAGGTGAAGCACATGATCACAACACAAATTGTTAAAGTATGTAGTAACTGCTTAGCATGTAGGAGTTGGCAGCATTTTAAGCATTCACTTTGTAGTAAGTCATAATAACTTTTTTCTTTCAAACTTCACAGCAAGAAAACATAAAAAAAATGAAAAATAATATATCATGGTTTATGTACACATATATTAACAACCTTTTTTGAACATAAAATATAGACCTTACTTTCTCTATTAACCTAAGCATTGTTAAAGAATTTATTATTTTATCACACAAGCATGAAAAGCACCAATAAATAAGTAATTTGATTAAACGCATTTCTTAGCATAACATTTTAATCCACAATAAAATAGACAGCTTTCAAAAAACTTTTTAAAAATATCAAAATAAAAATTCAGCTAAAGCTGAAAGCACTGTAGATAAATCACCTTCTTTAATCTTACTATAGAATATCATAGTAAGCGCAATTGCGGGTGTAAAAAATAAAAATGTAAATTGTTTCAAACGTCAAAAGTATCTAGGCTACTACAACTGTCATTTTGTGTTCTCTACATAAAGCACCTATTAGTGGCTGTAGAAATCGACCATTTTGCAGAACAACTGAACACACAAAAACGCTGTTGTTAGTTCGCCTACAGAAACCCAAGAAGCATAGCATAATTACATTGTTCAGTCAATAATGTCAAAAATGTTAAAAGCTGATATAAAAACATCTTCAGCCACCTTTTTCAACAACAAAACAGGTGTATGACGTATCAAACCTTGATATTAAAATCGTTTACTCGTACATTAAAATGGATAAAACGCCAAAGTGCTTTTAACAAAAACGGTTATAAACTGTAAGCTGTTTTATAAAGACAAGAAGTTGTTGACTGGCATTTTATAATAAAAGTTTTTTCTCTCTATCGAGATGTAGTAGGGTATCTGGCTTGTAACAAACAATCTTCAACATTGTCATAACATCAGCCTCAGCAGAGTGGGAACTATTCGGTGGACAATTAAAGCATCTCCGATAGACCTTGGGCAATGAATAAGACAACCTTTGTCCAGGCTGAGAGTTAGAGATTTCATCGCCAATTTCTGTAGCACGAAAAGCAGGAATGGTGTCAGAACAAAATACAGTTGAAAAAATGGGAAAAGCTTGCTGGTGATCTTGTAAATATCTGCGTAATATTTTAAAATCAAATCCCAGTCCATTATGAGCGACAAGACAAATAGGCTGAGCTTGCCGCAGCAGGAATTGTGCAAAAGCACCAGCACAATTACTGTTAAACTCAGGCTTCAAGCTATTTTTAATGGATCTATTAGATAGTTTAGTAATTTCAGAAGCTCTAGGTTGTATATCAATCTCAGGATTTAGTATCAATAACAATTTATCATGAATTCGTGGGGTATCTGACTTTTCCAAAGTATAAATCGACGATTTGTGCACTGCACATAAACAAATTTCAGTGATGCGAGAATCATGAAGAGATGTTGTTTCTAAGTCAAAGAACACAAAAACGTTTGTCTCAATACTACTACTTTCACTTACGACACCAGTGGGATTACTCAAACCATAAGGTACTCGCGTAAGCGTTCGATCTTGGGACAGTGGCCTGACTAGAGCAAATTTCTTACAGCACAAAAAATTTAAGAATGAAGGAAAGCTGCAAAACACCAAGTCACAAAGGTGTAAATTGCTTTCTTCGGCAGTTAACTGGTCTGGTATTGATCGTTTTAAGTACCTTGAACACAATGCACTTAAGGTGTAGTAAATCATGTCAAACACAGACACATCACATCTGATTCGCACACTATTGGAACCATTGTGCAAGTTAGCATCAATGGTTTTATAAGTCCATAAAGAATCAGCGCAATATATGTCCAGGCCATTAATTGTTTCTAAAGATCTTCCAAGTTGCTGGATTTTCGACTGTAATATTTGAAAATCTGAGCGAAACCCATTATGGCATACAAAACATAAGGGTCCATTTTGTCTTTGCAGGAAGAAATGAAATAAAAAAAATGCTTCAATGTCAAACTGCCTCTTACAAGCATGCTTGAGCATTTCATTATTCATTTTTTGCAAGGACTCCATGTGAACATTGTAGCAAGTAACAGGATCAAAACACAAATTTAGCTTGTCAACAATACGAACAGTGGATTGTTGTTGAAACTGTGACTTTAACTCATTCATGTGCACAGCAATGGCACTAATTTCGGTAACTTCACCATTATTTATATCATTTACATTCACTTTTAAAAACACAAGGGTTTTCACTACATCACTGGCTTTGTCAATCAATTGAGTTTTAGTAGGAGTGTCAAATAATCCCATATTAATTCAACATATCTAATATTAAAAAAATATCAATATGTTAGCTATTACATGCTTGAAAGTAAGAACCAACACAAGCAAAGTCGACAACTGCTGGTACTAAATACTAATCCACTGAGAAACTGAGTGGGTACAGCATCCACCTGCTCAACTATTACTTCTGCAGAGGCACATACTAACATAGGAACCATTAGCTAGCCTACCATAAATATCTGAGTATAAGCACACGCTTGTTTAAGTCGCAGCCCTATATTTGATCTCATGAATCGGCAAAAGTTTTTTAAACAACACTTCTTCATCAAAATGATACGCTCATGTGTAACAAAAACACAAAAGGCAAAGACTGACTGTTCTCTTAACAGCCCATTTCATTCAGCTTCAGAACCATCTTTGTTAGCATCCAATGAGGATGGTAAGCCTGCACAGCATGCTCACAGAGGCAAAGTATGCAATCTGAGATTGATACAGGATATTTGTAGGTAGGGCTGTAAACTCACTATTAGGATGTCTATACCAGGGGTCGGCAACACTAAGATCAAAAAAGCCATTTGAATTCGGTTTCTAAACATAAACGTGCTGGGAGCCGTAAATACTTTTTGACATCTAAAATGGGGAGACGATGCGTTTATCCAAAAAAAAAAGATATATACATAAAGCTTACTAGGGATTTGACTACTCTTTTGAAGATGGGCTAAAAAATACTGTATACTGCTATATCTTTTTTGACCTATCTTTACATTTTGTACAAACAACTACAGTGTGTTGCTTATGAAATCCACGAAGTGCCACAGAGAAAATTACATTATTTAAATTAAATTAAATGTTGATGCAGCAATGTTAATGTTAAATGTTGATGCAGCAATGTCTGCACAAGCTGGTGTTGGCTTACTTGTGAGCCCCAACATAGCTGAGTGTGTCGTTGACTGGGTACCACTGGGAGGAAGGGTTTGTCTTATAAAGCTAAGGCCGCAGGAACGATCTCTGTGTATCTTGCAGGTGTATGCACTACGCACCTAACATAGAATCACAGTATGAAGCCTTTCTAGAAGAAGTTGAAGCTGCATTGGCAAAAGCAAATTCATCAGAATCCCTGGTCTTTTTGGGCGATTTCAATGCACATGTGGGCATTGACAATGCAACCTGGAAAGGTGATATTGGGCAACATGGTGATCCTGACATTCACAAGAACGGAAGGTGTTTATTGCAGTTCTGTGCCACCAATAGGCTGTGCATAATGAACACACTTTTTTCAGCACAAAAGAATGCGTTAGCACACCTAGAACAAAGACTCTTTGGGACAACGCCCCCTGATTGATTTTTGTATCTTTTCGGCGGACTTGTTTTCTACCGTGTCTGATGTTCCTGTGAAAAGAGGGGCGGAGTTGTCCACTGATCACCACCTAGTTGTCTGCACTTTGAAAGCTTTGAAACCCTTGAAAAAACGAAAGACTTTTCGACCACGAGAAACTTATCGAATCAAATGGGAATCATTGGCTGACGAAGAGGTATACAAACTGCATTTGCAGACAACATTGCATGTAAGTTCAAAGAACTTCCGATCTCTACTGAAGACATTGAAACTGAGTGGTGTTTATTTCGAACAGCAGTCATTACGTCCGCTACTAACTGTTGTGAATGTTGGAGGAACGAAGAGTAGCGAGAAAAGAACTCCTTGGTGGAACCAAGAAGTTAAAGAAGCTATTCGTCCAAAAAAAATAGCCTGCAAAGCCTGGCTTGCAAATAAGTCATCAGTTGAACTTCGTTCGCAGTACTCTGAAGCACGTAAGGTGGCAGCCACAAAAGTTAAACTGCCTAAGGAAAGGGCCTGGAAGGAATTTGGAGAAAGGTTAGACGATGATTTCAAAACGGCAAACAAAGTGTTCTGGCAGACCATTCGCCGTTTGCGTGGAAAAAGATCTCGAGCCGCTTTCTTTATCGAAGATTCAAATGGTGTGACTCTGAAAGATCAAGATGCTATTTTGAATCGCTGGAGAGACTACTTTGGTGATCTTTTAAACCCAGTTGATGCTACACCGACACAAATTCACGAGGAACAGGTTGGGGAAGATATTCAGATAACCGAAGCAGATGTGAATGCAGTAATCAAATCATTGAAAACTGGAAAAGCACCTGGTGAGGATGATATCAGACCTGAAATGTTAAAGCAACAAACATATATGGTATTCGTTGGCTGACTCGTGTTTGTAAGATGGCATGTCGGACTGGGCAAGCACCAAAGCAACGGCAAACTAGTCTGATAATACCTATCCACAAGAAAGGAGATATGAGAAAATGCACCAATTATAGAGTCATATCTCTCATCAGTGTCCCAGGTAAGGTCTACGCCAAATGCTTTGAAAAGAAATGTCGTAAAATAGTAGAGCCTAAACTAATGGATGCTCAGTGTGGCTTTCGTTCTGGCCGAAGCACAATTGATCAGATCTTTGTCTTGCAGCAAATCTTTGAAAAGTTGTGGGAACATGCAGAGGTCAATGCATGTTTTGTTGATCTTGAAAAAGCATAATAAGATCGCATTCCTAGAGACAAGCTTTGGGTGGTGCTGTTGCAGTATGGCATTGATGGCCAGTTGCTAAGTGCTATTAAGTCGCTGTACATGCATTCCGAGGTCTGTGTTCGTACTAACAGCGCAACGACGAAACCTTTCAGAGTAAGTGTGGGACTACGGCAAGGCTGCTCTCTTTCACCTATTCTGTTCCCTAATTACATGGATAGAATAGTTAAGAAAAGTGAGTCTTGTGGCAGAGTAAAGATCGATGAATGCACTGTACAATGTCTGTTATTTGCAGTTGATCTTGTGCTACTCGACTCTACCCAAAATGGTCTCCAGCAAGCTCTTGACAGGCTTTCGGATGCATGTTCTGTTGCCGAAATGAAAATCAGTACAACAAAAACAGAAACCATGTACCAGTCCAGATAACCACAGCAATGCTCTCTCCAAAGTGGTGGAGTACCACCAAAACAGTCAGAGAAATTCAAGTACCTTGGCACCTCATTCACAAGCGACAGCAGACAAAATGGCGAATTGAAGATGTGCATCGGAAAAGCAAGTGCAGCAATGCGCCAGCTCCACCAATCTGTGGTACTGAAACGAGAGCTTTGCACCAAGGCAAAGCTATCCATTTTCAGATCAGTCTATTTTCTGTTCTGATTTATGGCCATGAATGTTGGATCATGAATGAGAAAGTGAGGTCTAGAGTTCAAGCAGACGAAATGGGATTCTAGCAAAGAATTAGCGGTTTGACCTTGTTGGACAAGTTAAAAGTGCAGATATTCATGAATCTCTAAACATCGAATCGCTGCTTCTCCCATTAGAAAGATCGCAACTGCATTGGTATGGACATGTGACATGAATATCCCAAGAAAAAACAGCCAAAAAAATGCTCTGTTCAACACCGATTGGTTGAAGGCCTAGAGGCCGTCCCAGAACTCGATGGCGAGATTACGTAGAAGATCTTAGTTGGTCTCGCCTTGGCATCCCAGCAGAGCATCTGTCCTTTGTTGCAGAGGATCGAGATGCTTAGAGGATCCAACTCGAGCTGCTGCCCCCGCGACCCCCATCAAGGATAAGCAGGTCCAGAAAATTAATTGATTGAAATTAAATTAAGAATTCTCTGAGCTGCAGTGTAAGGAAGAAAGAGCCGCATGCAGCTCTAAAGCTGAAGGTTGCCGACTCCTGGGCTATACCAACATTAAATTTTTTGCGATCTCAAGTTAAAATTTAAAAATCAGTTATTTTAGTCGAATTCAAACTTCAACTTAAAAAAACAAGTAATTCTAGAACTTGATCTTGAAAAAAGTTAATTAGTTTTGAACTTATCCCATTTTTTAGTACAAAAAAATACGACTAATAATAGCCTCAATGTTTATGACATCATTAACTCCGATGCTTATAATCATCAAAATAAGCATAAAACAGTTGTGTCATCCTATGTCAAACGTACTACCTTTTAACCAGTTTCCAGCTTGACCTTCTTCAAATTCACTGACACTTGGTTAGACTGTTATTATCGCATTACCATTCTGAAACCAATCAAAAATCTAAAACATTGTGAGTGTTCTCAGTAGGCTCATTAATCTACTCAATGAAGGGCACAATTTCGTTAATCGTTAAATTTTGTTTTGAAATTAACAAATTAAATTAACTTCCATTAGTGCTTGATAACTTCCATTAAATTTTTGTAATACGCTTATTTTTCTTATTCTTGGTTAAGTTTGACATCAATAAACTTGCAAAATATGACCAACGAGGTCAAAAAGCGAGACAAAAACAACAAAACATAGTGCTTGTGAGCAGAAAAATTGTTAAATGCTTACGCAAACATTGATATTAAAAAATTTTCAAAATTAACGATTCAGCAAATTTACTTAACTTCTGTTTATTGGAGCTGAATTTATCAACTTAACATTAACGGAGGTATATAACTGTGTTAATCAAGTAATGGTTGACAAAGCTAACGTTTTGCATTAACTTGCCCATCCATGGATCTATGACAGGGGTGGCCAACCTGTGGCGCATGCGCCATACGTGGCGCATTGGCTACCTAAAAGTGGCCAATTGCACCTTTTTGACGACAAGCCACTTCTACTCACTAATTTTTTTTCATTTGCCCTCCACCGATATTTTTCAGTGGAAAACAGAACATCTGAGGGCGTGAAGACTTTTTTTATTTTTTGCTCACCACCGACATTGTCAGTGGAAAACAGGACGTCTGAGGGCATTGGCGCACGCAGGGAAGCCATGGTGCCATGCCCCCCCTTTGGCCCTGTATTAAGATGCTAAAACCTAACTTTCAGTCTATAATTTCTTGAACTAATAATGGTTGTAGCCTACTTACACTTGTTTTAGCCAAGCTTCTGCTTTTAGACGTAAGCTGCGAAAATATTTTTGCATTGCCTGCAGTGACTGCACTCACTGCACACCCTTTTTTGATAAAAAAGTGTGCTAAAATGAGTGTTTTTTTTTTATGAAAACCGTAAAAATCCGTTGGCGGCTGGGGGTTTCACGCCCAGACCCCCGGTTGTGGCCCCTCTTTGCCAAATCCTGGGTGCACCACTGTCTGAGGGAGTGAAGTGAAGATCCTTTTTTTGCTCTTGATCGATATTGCACGCTCTTGTTTTAAAGAACTGAAAAGAAATGGATGCTTGATGTGGCGCATCTAAATTAGGGTAAAGAATATTGGCGCATGGAATCAAAAGGTTGGCCACCCTGATCTACGACATACAATTCGAAAACCTCAGAACAGATAGACAACTGGACAACTTGTGAAACACCAGAAGTTGATATCAGGTAGAGCTCGACTGATATGAATTTTTTTAGCCGATACCAATATACTTAAAATTTAAAGGCCAATACCAATAATCGATATCTAAAGACGTTGCTTCCACCTAAAAACTGCTCAAAAATTTGCAAAATCCTGTGTATTGACACAATGTGATAGTGATACCATGCCCAAAACATGCATTTCGAATTTCAGACGTGAAAACACACAATAAATGAGTAATCAAATTAATTTAGGAAAACCCTTCCTAACACGTTGGGTCAGAGGACAAACCATCCCCCATCACCAACAGTTGCAAGAGCAACTCCAGCCACTGTTGGTGATGGGGATAATTTGTCCTCTGACCCAACACGTGGAAGTTGTTCTGACTTCCCATTCAGTAGGCCAGGTAGGACGACGTTGTGTCTAACCATTGTACCTAGGCCACATGGGGAATTTAACCTGAGTGGTTATCTAACATGACGTTAGGTACCACAAAGGTTAAATTCTTTTAAGATATACAAATGCGGAAGGGTGCTTAGCTAATCAAGATCAAGCACTTCGAACAAAGAGTGTACTATAAGCCTCAGTGCGGCTGATGAGGGCTAATAGCCTGAAACAGCGCTGTCTCGCTCTACGGTAACTATGACCGGAGTTGCTTCTGCAACTGTAGGTGATTGGGGATGGTTTCTACTCTGACCCAACATGTGGAAGTCGTTCTGATTCTGACTTCCCATTCAGCAGGCCAGGTAGGACGACGTAGTGTCTAACAGTTGGAATTGTCAAACTGCAAAGATCTTGGTATTTCTACTTCTTCTGATCATAAATGGTCCCAACATATCCATCACATTTATTCCACAGCCTCTGTATGCTCTTGTCAGATCTTACGAGCTTTTTCTTCTAAAAATGTTTGGACTCTACTTAAAGCCTTTGTCACTTACGTTCATCCCAAATTAGAATATAATTCTCCAGTATGGAATCCGTATTTAGAAAAGACATACTTCTGTTGGAATCAGCACAAAAAATCAGTTTACTAGTAATATATTTTTGTGCTGCAATATACCTTTCAACTGTTATGCTGATCATTCAAATAAATTAGGTATTATGTCACTGGAATACCATAAATTAGAATTTGATATTATTCTCATGTTTATTTATTATAACCTTTCTGATTTGCCTTTCATTTGAACACTGTGATAAAATGTACAACCTTCATTCTCATGGCTTCAAAAATTAAACCCAAATTTTGTGCCAATACTGATCAATATCGCAACTTCTTCTTCATCCGTATTATTAAAATTTAGAATAATCTACCTCATGACTAGGGCGATTTAAGGTCACAAAAGTCACTTTTTTTTTGTTGGCTCAAATTAACAGAAAAAGGGTGGAACCAAAATTTCACACGTGTGTGGCCAGTATTTAAGAAGTTATAAAGTTACTTTTTGTGTTCTTTGTTTACATTATATTTTTCAGGTTACAAAGTTTTTTGTGCTAGTTTTTGCCCAATTTTTCTTTTTTTTATTCTTTACTGCTACAATTGGAATCGATTTACACTCTGCATAATGCATCAAGGTGGTTATATACTTGGTCAGCACTGGCATTCATATATTGTCAAGAACTATTTTTATAGCGCTACTTAACAGGGATTCGATCTCCTTGTATAATACTGCGCAAAATGAAATGTCACTCGTATTGAAGTTTTTAAGTAATAGGGCTATCACGTGATGCTCTAATTTTCTCACAGTAACACCTCGTGCCTAATCAACTACAACCGTAATCACGTCTTTTTTATTTCGCCTGTAAACTTGTATATATCTCTTGCACCTTAGAAGAATACTGTGTGTCACTGGCAAGCGTTTTTTTTTATATACGTTACTAGTCACAGAGCAAGCATCTTGAATTTTATCTTTTTACCGTGGAAAACTTCAGATATTTTATACTGCTGATATTATTTGTGAAGCTTTAACTCTTCGGAAGAAAAATAAACCAAGTTTGTTTTGAAGTTGAGTAAGTTTGGACAGCAGTGAAGGCTAATAGCGCTCCGCTTTAGCACCAGATACGTACTCGCCGCCATTGCGGTGGTGATTCGTAACATAAAGAAAAATATCTGAAGACTATTGCCAGGAAACCGTCAAGAAAGCATTCCGAATTGTCAGATACTTTCAAAGGAAACTCTTCTCAAGTTCAAAGAAAGCTATTAACTTTGTTGATTTTGTTTGGATTGGAACAGTTTTGTAGAACTTGTGGATTGTCAGATTTACTTCAGCATTGGCGTTACATAGACCCAGTGAACTTATTTACCCGTGGCGGTATACTTCGGACTGACAACCACACTTCGACGGTACTGTTGAGGAAACAACAACACCCTTCCATCCTTAAACTTCACGAATTCTACTGCTTGGACACTTCCTTGAGTTCCTTATAATCGTTACGGCAGGAAATTCCCACCTCGACGACTGACATTCTCTTCGCGTTGGAACTTACAATTACTGTTCGACTGCGATTTAATTCTT
This sequence comes from Trididemnum miniatum, assembly GCA_964006365.1. Taxonomy (NCBI): domain Eukaryota; kingdom Metazoa; phylum Chordata; class Ascidiacea; order Aplousobranchia; family Didemnidae; genus Trididemnum; species Trididemnum miniatum. The sequence continues at coordinate 14,155,993 of OZ023232.1, read as the reverse complement.
GTCTTCCAACACCTCGAGTTTCGATTGGATTCCAGCAGTGGTCTTGTTCCTGGGATCGGCATCGTGGAACTGCGTAGTGCGGTACGTTGGAGACTTCGAGTACGCTAGAATACTTCTCAACTTCGCTGGAAGGATCGGGAACGTGGGACTGCGTGAACGTGCAGACTTCGGGTACGCTGGAACTACTCCTGGACTTCACTGGAGAGGTTTTTACTTTATTATTTTGTTTTGTTTAAATATTTGCTACTTAACTGTTTTTATTATTGCTTTTAATTATGTCGCATGTACCTACAGAAAAGGGTAGCGTAGATGTTGCCACGGGGTTGATTGGTGATGATACGGGAGGGAAAATACCGGGACCTGATACTCAAATGGGACCCCATACCAGTCAATCTGCACCCTCTAACTTGAACAAATTCCGGAAACTTCTTACCTCTAAGCGGCAATTAGTGGTGCGCATGAGGCGTTTTTGCGAAACAGCAAACGAATGTAAGTCGCAGCAGCAATTCAGCGAATGTTCTGAAACCCTCATCAATATTCAGTCCGCGTATAATCAATTTAAAAGGGCAACTGATGAAGTAACTGATTCAGAACTCGTTGTTGAACTGGTCGAACAAGTGGCTGACCAGTTCGAGAATTGCACTAAACTTCACCAAAACGTTAAGCAACATTTCCTTGTTTGCGCTTCCAAGAAAGTTGCTAAACATTTAAACTGCGATCAAGGTGTAGCTGAACTTAACCCCGCCGACAGTGTCTCTCAAGTGACTGATGGGATTAGCATTACATCTAGTAGGCTCGCCGCACGTCAAATTAAACTAGAGCTTAAACGTGCTGAACTTGAGGCTAATCACAAACTTGCTTTGGCACAGGCGCAGGCTCAAGCGGCTCAAGCACAAGCTCAGGCGGAAGCCCGGCGTTGCATTGAGGAGGCCAGACTCGACGCAGAGGAGAAACTTCTTACACTTTCAGAGTGTGGCTCGGTAGCGGTTTCTCGCGGGCGTCGTTCAGCTTCTTCCTCGCAGCGAGTGGAGGGCTTGCTTGTAACTGCTGAACGCCATCTTGATATGCAAACCTTTAGAGAAATGCGCCAGGGTGAAATCGGCGATGGGTCCCCAGATTTTAACTTTTGGCCCGTTAACATGGGATCTGCACCTCACCCCACTCAGAGCGTAGAACAAGTTCAACCTAATGCTAAAGAGACCTTTCGAGAGAGTGCTCCTATACCATTAACACCGTCTGGTAATAATGTGCCCGTGTTTCCTGCGCAGAATGATGTGGGTGAATCTACATTAAAAACCTATTTAGATCGCCAAGGAAGAAACGAATTTATTAATTTAGCCAGTCAAATTAGTTACGATGGTAAAAATATAGCCTTCGTGTTTTTCGAAAACCAAATTCGAAAACTTATGGCCGAAAGCCCTTACGACGAGCGACGTCTCGAAGTATTGAGAGCTTCCTGCGTCGGTCAACCCCGAGAAATGGTTAACCTATTCTTAGCTCCCATGAAAAACATGTCGACGTCACAGCGTATCGAAAAAGCGCTGGATCGTCTACGCCAAAGGTATGGCGTGTCGGGAGGCCTTACGTCAGAACCTAAAATCATGGATGTTCGTTACGGTCCCAAGGTGATATTTAATGTGGCTTCACTTAAGGCCTTTAATGAAGACTTGAACACTCTAGAGATATTCGCTTATGCCCATGACGAAGTTGGGAAGCTTTCAGGGCAGTTACTTTTGGACACAGCGAATCGCCTACCCGGGGTTCTTAAACGACGTTATCTTGACTATTTGGCAAAGATGGGACTTAACTTGAACCAACCTGGCTTTGATTCTCTGCGTAATTTTATCGTACATGAGCTCGAAGTCATGACGTCAGATTATGCTCAAACATTTTTTAAATCTGATGAGAAAGAAAAAACTCGTGAACTCAACAATGGGCGCTATAACCAGGTCCGGGTAAGGCAAGTGACTGTTAAAACGAATAACGAAACGCAAGAGTTACCTCACAAAAAAGAACCTGCGTCAACTACAAAGTCACTTAGCAGCTTCGGACGTCCTACTAATAACAAACCGCCTCCTGCTTGCTTTGTCTGCAACGAACCAGGCGTTAAGCATTATATTGCGAATTGTGACAGATTTAAAGAGCTTTCAATAGAAAGACAGCGCCGAATAATAATAGAAGCTGCCAGGTGCCTAAACTGTCTTTCCACGGGTCACGTTGTCCGCAACTGTTCCTTTAGGTCAAAATGCAGGAAGTGTGGGCCGAACTTTAATATCAAGCATGCAGATGTTTTGCATGACTACTACGCACGGTCAAGTTCTGTTGACCTCGGGGCCGCTGAGACAGAAAGTGGTCATGACGTTCAATCTCCGGCTGATTGTAATGGGCGGGACTCGGTTGAGAAAAACGAAGTAGTGACGAGAATGGTTAAGCCAGGATGCAACGCGGTACTGTTGCGCACCAGTGCTGTGAAGGTCGTAAACCCCGACACCGGTAAAGCTACCTTTGCGTATGCGCAGCATGATACTGCGTCTCAGGCAACGCTAATCTCAAAAAGCTTGAGAGATGAACTCGGGCTCAGCACTGATCACGATCAAGCCACTGCTATTCGTACGTTAGCCGAACAGACGATTTCTAGTCATGGAACTACAGAGTTTCAAGTTGAATCTCTTTCTACCGGTGAAGCTTTTAAAATTACAAATGCTTTGGTTGTACCAGATTTCACCGACGATGCTAACATTTTACCTCATTTTGTGAACACAACAGGTCTTGAACATTTTAATGGCGTCGAAATTCCCACCATTCCCTACCGTAAAAGTATTGATGTTCTTATTGGACAGAGCGATAAATTGTTGCTCACGGTTCTAGAAGAACGAGAGGGCCTGACACCTGATGATCCTAATTTCGTGTTAACCAGACTTGGTCCGATTGCCAGCGGTGGTCGTCAGGTGGGATCTCGGTCTAATCTTTGTCAGAGCAGAAGAGCTGAGGTTGGTGAAATTTCTGATGTGTGTGAGGTTGACGTCGTTACTAGTGTCGATCAAGGTAAGGAACAATCGTTGGTTCGAAGTAAAGATCTTTTGGATTGTTGTGACGCGTGTGATTGTGATCAACTAAAAAAGGAAATTGTTGTTTTGAAAGAAAACCTACGAAGTCATGAGTTGGCTGACGAGGTCATCCAACCGTCTAAAACTGATGACTTAACTCGTGATTTGGTGGAATCAAATGTTAAAGTGATAAATGGTCGCTATGAAATTCCAGTTCCGTTAAAAATGGATATTGTTAACAGGTTGTCGAATAACTTTGTTAACGCTTGTGATCGTACAGTGTCGTTGCGTCGTAGTGCTCTAAAAAATCCTGAGTTGAAGCGCACTTTAATTAGCACTTTTCAAGAACTTACTAGCGCCGGTTGGCTTGTTCCTGTTGGGGAGGATTCGTTTGATAGTCGAAGCTGGTATTTACCTTTCTTCGTAACTAAGCAGGATAAGCCTCGCGTTGTGTTTGATGGTGCAGCTAGATGTAATGGTTGGTCCATTAATGATGCTGTTCTTTCGGGTGAAAACATGTTGAGTAATTTGGTTGAGGTCTTAACGCGTTTCCGATTGGGAAAATTTGCTTGTATGGCTGACCTAAGTAAGTGCTTTTTCCAAATTGCTATGCCTGAGCATCAACAAGATTTGTTTAGATTGGTTTGGTATAGTGATAATGACATTGATGGTGGAAAAATACAGATTTTCCGTTTTACAAGGCACGTTTGGGGGATTAATTCCAGCCCTTTCATCGCTTTGTTTGCTATAAATCGATTGATAACCGAAAATCCTACAGATGCTAGTTCGTTGACTTTGTCGGCGATTGAAAGTAATCGGTATATGGACGACTTACTATTGTCTTCGGACTCATTAGCTGATCTTGAAGTGGTGTCTCGAGAAGCAATGAGTTTGTTTGAAAGCAGAGGCTTTAAATTGCGGAAATGGTTAGCCAATAGTGTTTCTAAATCGATTCTGACTAACATTCCTCAGTGCGATCTTGGTTCTAACATTCGTGAGATTGACCTTGGCTCACATCCTTTGCCGGATTGTAAGGCTTTGGGTTTGGTGTGGGAGGCTGAGAGTGATGTTTTGCGAGTGTGTTGCAATAGAAAGTTAACTGAAGTTTCTAGCAGACGTGAAATGATGCGTATGCTCGCTGGTCAGTTTGATCCTTTGGGTATACTTGCTCCCGGGCTTCTAAGAGGTAAATTAATTCTTCAGGCAGTTTCTTCGTCTGGTTTTGATTGGGATGATGAACTCCCAGGCGATATTAAAAGCGACTGGAAATCTTGGATAGACTCTGTTGAATTTATTAATGATATTTCTATTCCTCGTTATTGTTTTGCGGGTGAAGAGTTGAGCGAGTGCAACTCCCATGCGCGGTACCAACTGCATGGGTTTTGTGATGCCTCAGATTATGCGTTTTCGTGTGTGGTATATTTGAGACGCGTGGTTGGGGATCAATCTAGCGTGGCTTTTATTCAAGGAAAGTCTAGACTTGTCTTGTCTAATCAGCAGAGCTGGGTTATTTCCCGAAAGGAGCTAGAGGCTGCTAAGTTGTGTTCAGAGCTGATGTTGGCTGTCTCTAAGTCGCTAGATCATCTTTCTTGTAGCATTCATCTCTGGACTGATTCGCAGGTGGTGCTGAAGTGGATAGTGAATCCCGACCTTCACCTTCCACGCTTCGTAAAACGGCGCATTAGTAAGATCCATCTTGTAGCTTCTGCTGACGCGTGGAATTATGTTCACACATCACTTAATCCAGCTGACGTTGGCACTCGGAAAAACAGTTTTAAACGGTCAGGTTGTTTTGAGCTCTGGCTGGGAGGGCCTAGCTTTTTGTTGCAGACAGGAATCGAATCTCGTCCTGTTGATCCTTCCGTTGTTGTTCGCAAAACTAATATAACTTCCGAGTTGGGTTTTGACAAAGGTAAGATGTGTCTAGATAAGTTGATTGACGCTTCTCCTGATCTTTATGCGTTGAAAAAACGTGTGGGATATCTCATTGCCTTTAAGCAGTATTTCGTGTCTAAAGTAAAGAAGCTCACCTTTCATAAAGTCAAACTTGATGCTACATTTCTAGATAAGGCTCTTCTTGATATAGTAAAATATGTGCAAAGGCGTTATTTTGGAGCTGCCATTGATATGTTGAAAAAGAATTCACCTGACGCTTTTGAGTTGATTTTGAAACAATTAAGTGATAAAGCTACGGATGTAGAGCAAATGCAGCGCATTGCAGAAATGAAAACTTTGCGCAGTTTGCGACCTTGCGTTGATACTGACTCGTTGTTACGTGTTGAAGGACGTTTAGAAAATGCAGATCTTCCGCTTGATGCTAAACACCCCTTGATACTTCCTAGTAGACATCCCTTAACAAGGTTAATTGTCCTTCATGAACACTCGCTTGCAGGTCACGCTGGGCCCGCTTACACTTTAATGAGAACTCGTCAGCGTTTTTGGGTCATTTATGGGATCTCGAGTGCCAAACGTTACATTGCTGAGTGTGGAAAATGTGCTATACGCAAAGCCACCCCTATCCGACAATTGATGTCTGACTTGCCCGTGTGCCGCGTTTCTGCTACTAATAAGCCCTTTAAATTTTGTGGATGTGATTTTTTAGGCCCCCTGATTTATCGGCAAAATCGTAGTCATTGTAAGGCGTGGGGCCTGCTTTTTACCTGTTTGTGCACACGCGCAATACACGTTGAACTTGTTACAGGCCTGGACTTAAACAATTTTTTACTTGCCTTTGCTCGCTTTACAAACCTTCGCGGGCCTGTAGATACTTTGTACTCCGATAATGGGTCAACCTTTTGTGCTGCAGCGGACAAACTTCCCTCGTTGTTGGACTCTTCTGAATTTACCTGCTCTGTTCGTAAGCGTAATATTAATTGGGTAAGAATCCCTCCCTACTCGCCTAGTCAAGGTGGAAGTTGGGAGAGTATGGTTAAACTTTTTAAAAGTTCTTTAGGTCGTGTTATGGGTGAGGCGCGTCGTGAGCCTTCGTTGATTGAGCTGCAAACATTCGTTTCCGACGCTGTGCGCATCGTTAATGATCGCCCCCTCATTGCCCTTAGCGATAAACCTAATGATCTGGCACCCATCACTCCCTCGTCATTCCTGGGTCAACAGCTTGCCCCGTACACTCCCATTAGTGCATTTCATGATCGGGGAGATCTTAGGCGGGATTATTTGTACAATTCCACTTTGGCACATAAGTTCTGGCTTAGTTGGATTAAGGGATATCTGCCGACCTTGCAGGGCCGTTCTAAATGGCGAGTTACTCGTGCTAACCTTGAACCAGGTCAACTTGTTCTCATTGGGGATGCTGATGATATATCTAAGCGGGGTTCGTATCGTTTGGGGCGCATACACTGTGTACATCCTCAGTTTCGTAAGGGAAAAGAAATTGTTCGTAGAGCAACAATAGCTGTCCTTAAACGTTCTGGCTCAGGGGAGCTTGAATATGTTTTGCGCGATCTCGCAAAGATTGCACCACTTTAACTGTGTTTGATGTTTTTACATTGTTTGACGATTTTATGTTTTACCTCTGTGAACTTGATTACGAAATATGGTGTTTAATGAATTGTCGCCAAATATATACGATATGAAGCTTTAATCCACTTTTATGAAATGAATTATGCCTTGGTGCTGCTATGTTTGAATTTTGTTTGAATCTTCACTTTGTGTTCCGTTTCAAAGGGGCCGCTATGGTCAGCACTGGCATTCATATATTGTCAAGAACTATTTTTATAGCGCTACTTAACAGGGATTCGATCTCCTTGTATAATACTGCGCAAAATGAAATGTCACTCGTATTGAAGTTTTTAAGTAATAGGGCTATCACGTGATGCTCTAATTTTCTCACAGTAACACCTCGTGCCTAATCAACTACAACCGTAATCACGTCTTTTTTATTTCGCCTGTAAACTTGTATATATCTCTTGCACCTTAGAAGAATACTGTGTGTCACTGGCAAGCGTTTTTTTATATATACGTTACTAGTCACAGAGCAAGCATCTTGAATTTTATCTTTTTACCGTGGAAAACTTCAGATATTTTATACTGCTGATTTTATTTGTGAAGCTTTAACTCTTCGGAAGAAAAATAAACCAAGTTTGTTTTGAAGTTGAGTAAGTTTGGACAGCAGTGAAGGCTAATAGCGCTCCGCTTTAGCACCAGATACGTACTCGCCGCCATTGCGGTGGTGATTCGTAACAATACTTAAATATAAAGCCATACATTTTCCAGTAACGAAACGGCATCTTTGCTGTGTTAAAACTTTGGATTTTCAAACGCTTGCTTAAACTAGGCAGGAGGGTATCCAGGAAGGGGGGCGCTGGGGCCAATAAAATTTATCAAAGGAAAATATTGTTTCAAACCCGAGTTTGTTTGGCAGCTTGGCCTTAAACAAGATGCTACCACTCAGAAATAATTACGCTCAGTTCCATCCACAATGTGGCCTTATGCCCAGTAGACTGGACCAAAATTGGCAAAAAATGTTTTTTTGTGGAAGATCATCCCAGAACTTTCCAAAAAAGTTTCGTTTGGCTGCAAAAATCCGAAATATTGAAAAATTTTTAAATATTGATGACGTTATACGATCGGACAGTGCGTTTCTATAGTAACAGATGTCCATTTTCCATGAAATTGCCATATCTCGGTAACTACTTGGAGTAGAAAGCTGAAACTTATATCAAAATACGCAGAAGTTGCAACTTTACATCAGCTCAAAGAGAACTTTATTCACTAAAATGATCAGAGAAAAAGTTATCAGCAAATAACTACGTTTGGAGCAAATTGATCACATCTACTTAGCTGAATTTGTCCTTTTCTTGCTATTTGAAATGCATAAAACTTCATCTACTTAAGGTGTATTTTCAACAGCATTTAACTTAGTTTCAAGTGCTCTTGCTTCCATGCCAAGCAGCAACTTGGTTGCACTTTTTCTTCAACAATTTGGTTTTAAAATTATTTTGCAATAATTAGTAAACAACTGTACAACATAAACCAATTAAAATAGTAACAAATAACGACAACAACACAGTAGCACATGTACGAGTGCTTAAGAGCATCATTTTTACGACGATCAAGATATGCCATTGAAAAACTGGTAGTTCAACTCGCACCCTCGTTTCGAGGTTGAGTCCTTGGATAAGACGTTTCACGGTACTTAGCTGTTTTTGGCAGAATCTCAGAAGCAGCAATAATCACTCGACAAGAATTCAAAAAATCCAGCGGAAAACAGAAACACCAGAACTCAAGTGGTGGTGGACTCATCCAAGGCATAGCTCGACAGCTGCAATCCCTTGAGAGAAGGCTAACGATGAAAGAAATCAATTACTCACAACATTTTGCAGCCATTCTTCCCTCTAAACATGTCCCATTATCGATCACAGAATTCCATTGTTCCAAGTTCCAATCACAGTTCACAGCTGATAGAACTCTTTTGGTGACAACTTCATGTGATGAAGCTGGTTCTCTTTATTTTTCTCGCACATCTTTGATGATTCTATACAGAGCCTATAGTTTGGCTCATGCTTGAGGGCAAGTTTCAGAATTAGTGTCGGTTGCCAGACCAAGACCTCTCTCAGCAGCGTCGTTACCAACGGGCAGATTTGATACAACTCGCTTGGCATGCTGATTGCCTTCATCCATTTTACATATAACAACTGGAAGGCTGACGAAGTTGAAATCTAACTGAAGAAAATGAAAGGCCGTCCAGCTGTCTTTGCCCACAAAGTCTTTGAGAGCTTTTCTTCCCAATTGGCAGAAACAGGCATTTCTTGTTTATCGCTTCCAGTTTGTCCTTGGTACTTAATCATTGCTCGTCGTAGCATCTGTTTTTCCAATTGACTAATGTTGTCCAAAAACAATGAAAAGAAAACAAGTCTTTCGGACAAATCCAAAAGTTGATTTTCTAACTTTTCATGTGCGTTTTGTACAAATTGGAGGAAAAAGCTTGGCCACTGCTTAGTGTTTTTGTCAATCCGCTCTTCTGTGTCAGACAACTTTCTTAGAAGCCCCAGATTGTTGCTGGGAGCATTTCTGGTATTCGCAGCAGTTAGCCAAGACTTTGTGTAGAAGACAGCCAAAAAGATTGTCAAGTTGGGAATCTTTTCTAACTCTTCATCTGAATACAGATGTTTCAACTGATTTCGATATAACGCAATTTTTGTTGTGTAAAGACCGTTAGTAAGCCATCCAGAGCACATTGTGAATTGCGGCTGGAGCTTTTACAACAATGCTTAGACTCTTTGTTTTGGCTTTGTCAAGCAACAAAAAACTAATTAGGGCCAATTCTTTGTAGTCGTGACGCAAATTTTGCTTAGAATTAATGCTGATCCATTGACGAAGAAAAGTTATTTTTTCCACCATGCTTGTGAGATATTACAAGGTTGAAGGAAAGGCAACCGGGCACCATTTGCTTTTATCTAAAGATGACCAATTTGTTGTAAATTTCTAGAACGATCCTTGAAGTAAGCCCTGTTGTTACCCTTAAAGCAATAGAGCAGGCTGCTCCAGCTACCAGCTCAAATATAAGATGTCTGCAGGCAAGCTGCAGGACACAACTTCCGAACTATCGTTCTAGTCTGACTGTTATGCCAAGCTCTAGCGTAGCCAGGATTTTGCAATGGGAGGGGTTTTGAGAATGATGTCACAACTGACCATACGTCTTATACAGGAGCGAATTCAAAAAGTTTTGGTGGGGAGGAGTAATTTTGAATTAGGTTGAATGTTAACTAAACTAAATACAAAGACGTTTAAACCCGGAAACGAGCGTGAATAAGCCTTTTAAAAATGTTTCATATCAGGGGCGTATTGAGAAATTTTTTCAGGAAGGAGGCACCAATTTTTGTCACTTTTTCAAGCGCAGTTGTTTTCGGCAAGGTAAATTTTAAGCAACTGAAGTTCCAAAAACGACTCTAGGGGGTCCAGGCGCATGTTCCCCCAAAAAAATTTTCAAAATTTGCATACTGCAATGGCCATTTTAGTGCTTTTTAAACAAATTTTAGGGAAAGCCCGTCACATTTTTGGCCCCTAACTTTGAGTGCTTCATCAATGATGCATTTTCTTCGAAATAAATATCAGAAAAAGAAGTATGTATGATGTTATTTGACGCTCAATGCGAGGGGGGAGGGTTGTAATCTTAATCTCCCCGTGGCTATGCCACTGATGCCAAGCAAGAAGGTGCTTCAACAAATAACTCGTTTAATATTCCACTTGACAGTCTCCCTTAATTACTGTTGAAATTTCAGCTCAATATGATTTGAAAATAACCTGAGTTATTTTATTTATATTTATTTGACAACGGTCTCCACAGCATTAATAGTATTGAAAGCATTATGGTTTCCCATGTTTTCTTTTAACTGCAGCTTAATCTGCCTAAGTAACTTGCCACGTCCTCTTGTAGCATAACTTGAATTAGCGATTGAAATTCCTCGTAAATGCAATTGTTTCCCGACGCAAAACATGCTCTGGTGAGAATATCAGCTAAATGATGGCCATTTTTGATATCCTCGTTAACTTTCACGTAATTTGCTATTTCACAGACAGGCTTGGTCAGCTCAGTTAACCACGGTTTCTCATCAGTTTTTTGCTTCTTCCAAAAGAAAATTTTGCAAGCGTTTAATATGACAGAAAACAGAAATACTTTTAGTTTTCGAGCTTCAACAAAATACAACAATACATTAAGATCATCCCACCAAAAGATAATCATCTAGTGGTATGTGTATTAAAAAACCAGTCACCTCCTTTAATGTTTGAGTTGTTCAGTAGCAGAACGACTAGCCTATGCAAGGAATAATAGTTTCTCTTAAATTAATGAAATAGCCCAGGGTTGGGCAAGCTTTTCACATGAAGGGCCAGATTTGGAAAAACTGTTGACGCCGCGGGCTGCACGCTGATTGGAAAATAAGTTGAAAACCTTTCCGATGATCCCGATCCACGTGCAAATGTCATGTCCAAAATAAAAAATTTTCACCTCGTTTTTTATTCTACTTTTGCACCGCTGAGGCTTATTTTTTTGAAAATCACTGCCATCCATGATCTTTAAAGGAAAAAAAGGTCTTTTGTTCAATTCACAGTGGGAGTTTAAGTTTGTGTAAGTGCCGGCGGGCCAAAACAATAAGACCGGCAGGCCGGATTTGGATTGCGGGCCGTAGTTTGCCCATGTCTGATATAGCCTAATCAGCTAAAAAATCACAGTAAACCGTTTGAAGCATTCAAAAACTCATTCCTGCACGTGGTATTGCATCATTACATCACTGTGGATGTCTTTGAGCCTGCTGTGGTGTTTCAACAACTCTATTTCAAAGAATAAGTCTGCAAATTGAATATTATAACAAGTTTTTGACCATGTCTGAAGTAAGAAACAAGTTTTTTGCTGATAACTTTTTCTCTGATCATTTTAGTGAATAAAGTTCTGTTAGAGCTGATATAAACTTGCAACTTCTGCGTATTTTGATATAAGTTTCAGCTTTCTACTCCAAGTAGTTACCGAGATATGGCAATTTCAGTGAAAATGGGCATCTGCTACCATAGAAACGCCCTGTTTGACCGTACAACGTCATCAATTTAAAAAAAAATTTTTATGTTTCCGCTTTTAGCATCAATACAAAACTTTTTGGAAAGTTCAAGCAAAATTCAAGAACCTTGCCAATTTTGGCCCAGTCTAATGCCCAGTCTATTACACTGCTTTGTCTTTGTTGCTGCCATAACAGAAAATCCTGACTCACAAAAATGCTGCGATGCAACAAATTCTTTACCGTGATCGAGCAAAACCGTAACCACAGAACAGAACAATTTTGTCACATGCATTAATATAGCAAAGCAATAAAATAATACACAGGCACAGCAACGAATAATTATGAAATTTTGGTAACTGCGTATCATGTAACATGGACATCAAGTAACACATCAACAAACATTTCTTTTTGGCAGTGTCCAGAGCACCGGCCTGGTTTTTGTAATCAAAACGCTGCTGCACTGGACTGCTTTGTTTGTGTCCACTGCTCCCTCTGACAGTTTAAGGTGCAAAATTTGAGAGAAATGAGAAATTTTGAGCAAAATTTTTGATTCTTCTATTAGCCTGCCAACTGGAATTGTGAATTTAAGCTGAATTTGAGTTAAAGTGTTACATACTTTGATGCAAAGCAAGCATTTCAAATTCTGGAAACACAACTTTGAGGCTTGTGTTTCCAAAATTTGAAATGTTTGTCAATTGAATCAATCTTCCTTTACAGCTTTAATCACCCAAAAGCTTTGGGTGAAATTATTGTTATAATTTCCATTTGGGCAAATTTGCACTTGCTAAACACTTCGAGAGAACAGTGTTTGTTTCTATATATGACGTCGCTGTCGCGTGGGACCGGTTTTCACGCACTGCACCGGACTGCTTGTTTGTTTCTACAAAAGGCTATTGTTTCTCTAGTAGACACTTTCATACTTTTTTGGTTTAAGCATATATATTTTAAACTAAAGGTAACCTTGTGCAGTTGTGTTAACGGACCAATGAAGAGTTTAAATGTTGAACATTGATTGAAAAAACTTTTAGTGATGTACCGGTATGATTTCATAACATAATGTTAAGAAGGGCAGTGGCTATTTGTACAAGCCCATACAAATAAGCGCTTGATTTCTTTTATTATCCCTTTGCGCTCTCCCAGTTCTACTAGAGCGTTACAAAGTAATAGAATAAACCAAACTGCCAAAGAGACAGATGCTACAGGTCTGTAAAAATAGCCACTTCCAGACTTACTAAAAATAACAGTAAGTACCGGTAATCAACTGATCAACAGGTAGTATTTTTAGCATACTGCATAGAGGTAAACATCCAGAAGAAATTGCATACATGTACCTTAAGTTAAAGGGTAACCTGGATATGCACAAAGACCAGTAACTGAGTAAGGATCTCCTACCTTAATCTGTCAGTAGCTTGATCTACTGGTACAATGCTGCATCGGTTCATACTATTGGTAATTGATTATCAATAAGTTCAAAGATACATAGACTAGTCTAGCTTCCAAGTCAAGATTCTTACGGTACAAATGCTGCAAAACTACGGTAATAATCTACTGTACCAACAACATACCGGTACCAAACGGTACACACTACACAGCAGACAGCTACAGTCGTAACAGCTAAGAGTTTAAGTAGCATACCCACTCAGTCCAATCACTGTCACATTCTTATTTGCTTTGTATTTCTGGGATTGGGATAACGTGGTCATACCGGTATTATCTGATTATGTAGACCTGTTTCTGTAGACCAGGTTAGATCAATGCCTAGTGCCTACCCACTACCGGAACTGGTATGACACCTTACAAGTTACAACTACCACTATCACACAGCCCTTCCAGTAACCTGCACAGAAGAGAAAAAAGTTAGCAAATATCAATAATCTTGTCAACCACCGGTACTCGAAACCAACGTCACTGAAAAACACAAGTTATGCAGCGCATTGGTCACCTTGTTGCGTCACAAGGCCGCCATTTTCGTGCCCAATAGCAATATCACCGACTGTATTAAACTACTAATGCAGTTTTCGCATATTTAAAGGTCAAGTGCCATGCAAAATCGAGCATTTTGATTATTGCTCATTTGGTTCAAAAAAGTTATTCTGCAACTGCATTAGGTGTTTCATCGCCAATAAAAGCAACTTTGCTCAAAAAAAGCTCGAAATACGGATTTTCGTCAATTTTGCAAATGACGTAACAGTTGAACAACCGTTTGGGCAGCTGCATGTAGTGAATGGATAGAAATGATAATTCAATAGCTTTTTGAAATTTTATCGCTAAGCTAAGTGATCTCAGAAGTCGTTATTTTAAACGTATGTTTTATTTTCAGGGTTAAAAATTTATTTTTGATGTTTAACTAAATTAGGGGCGAGTACTGAGGGGGGCGATCGTCCCCCCTCTCGCTAAACGTCTATAACAGCTAATAACTCCCAGTGCTGTGCATAATACTATGATTTAAAAAGCCCGTTGTCTATTAGTAGTAAGCATCGTGAAAGCAATCGCTTTCCCTCTTAAACAGAAGGGTGGATCCGCCCTCGAACTAAATTCCAAACCAAAAAGGTTTGTCAAGACGCTCAGAATTACGCATTGAACTAAATAACGTAGCTACAAATCGTCGTAAATGAAAAAGCATTGTTTGCTTAATAAATAACTTTCGGTCGTTTAGCTCAGTTGTAAAGACATCGCTATCGGTGCGGGAGGCCTTGGGTTCGCTCTCTGGGCCGGTCAAATTGGATGCAGTGTCGCCAGCGACTCGCCGCCGCTGCGATATTTCTTCGGACTTCAAAGCTGTGTCGCCCAAGTGCTAAGCTGCGGACAGTGGCGTACCCAGGATTTTCAAAAGGGGGGGGGGGCATACATTTAAGCAAGCACTGCGCATGTTAGGCATAACTGAGTGAGTGAGTTGAGTGAGTTTCTTCATCTTTATCCTCTTATCACGAGAAAGCGACGGAGGCGCTATGCGTAGGACGAATCCAGACTCGCTTAGGAGTTACCTTTGTTCCCAAGTTTTCCGCTTGAATTTTCTTCTGACTTCTTTAATTTGCTGCTTGCCAGATTCCACCAAGCAGAGATAATCATCGTGAAGCATCTTATCCAAGGACGCAACAACGAGACTAGGTTGGGAGTGGAACCATTAACCTTGCGATCATGGTCGTCGTAAAAACGACGCTCCGAACCACTACGCCACGCTGCCGACAGTTGTTGAGTTTGTCTGGAGTGAAGAGAATTGTTGATTAGAGCGGCAACAATGAAGGACTAAAATGGTGATATAAAGTGTTGCATATGAACGGGTATAAAAGAATGCTGAGATAACATAAAACTACCATAGAATATAAATGGCAGCAATAGGTGTAGAGCTAATTACGCTTTTTAAGCGTATTAATCCTTTATTTCTTTGTTAGGCCTGGCCTGTGAACAAGCAGACAAAGAACAAGCAGAAGAATAAGGAAACGCATCATTTTGCGTGGCATAAATAGTTTACACAAAGTCAAGCCTTCTGTTTTTACGTCCGAATTCATTGATCACTTTTTTGTAATCTAACTTTATGTCTTTGTTGATATACAAATGAGTGTAGTGTTTAACCCTTTTTAACTTTAATTGCATGAATCGTTGTGCGTATTGATTGTTGTCATCGCAACAGTTCGCGGGCTTTTCAGCATTCTCGATTATAACGTGCTCAAAGCAACAGGCGTGTTAAAAACAGTTAAAAGAAGTAGCTAACAACGACACTACAACTGGCGACGAGGATACAGAGAAAACGTAGTAAAAACTTCAGTCATGGCTAGCGTGCAGATTAACAATCTTGCACCGTTTGTGGAAAGCGATCCATCAGCAACAAGTAGCAGATGGCGAAAATGGTTGCTTAGACTAGAGAACTACTTTGTTGTTGCGCGAACATAACCGACAATAAAGTCAAACGAGCTGCTCTGCTACATTATGCTGGCGAATGGGTATTTGCCTACCAGATACAGGTGAAGCTGACAACTACCAACAAGCTGTAGCAGCCTTAAACAACTACTTCATACCCAAGAAAAACACGAATTATGAAATTTTTAAATTTCGTGAAGCAGTCCAACAATCAAGCGAAACGCTTAACCAGTTCTCTGCTAGATTACGTGAGCTGGCACAAACATGCAACTTCCACTCCGTAGATAATGAAGTCAAAAGCCAAATTATTAGCAAGTGCTGTAATAAACGCCTACGACAACGCGCGTTGGAAACTCCTGATATCACTCTCAACAAACTATTGGAAATGGGAAATGCCATGGAGTCAGCGGAGAAATAGGCTAAATCTATTGAAGATCAGATAAAACCTAGCAAAGAAACTTGTGTCGAAAACAGAGCATCGAGACAAAATCGCTCCTATTCTAGCAAGAGGAATACGCAGTCCAACAATTGCACCAAGCCATCTTCAAGCAAGCCACGACAAAGCAATCGAAAAACACCATGCTATTTTTGCGGAGGAGATTATCCGCATCGCAATGGTCAACAATCTTGTCCAGCCTACGGCTGTACCTGCAATTACTGTGGTAAGAAGAACCATTTTGAAAAATGCTGCCTGGCAAAACGAGACAGCAAAAGACGACACATCCGAACAACCACAGCGAATGATGAAACAAGCTCCCAATCTGAAGATGAAACGTCTTCCACTGATGAGAATCATCAAATATATGTCTGCCAAATGAAAAGCAAGGACACCCCTCTCATCGATTTGACAATCAATGGACACTCAATTCCATTTATTATTGACTCCGTTGCCTCAGTTAATATTTTAGATGAATCAGCGTTCAACAAGGTAAATTGTGCTCTTTCTAATGCGAAAATTAAAATTTATACTTATGGGGCAGCAAGCCCATTGAAAATGTTGGGTAAATTCAATGCTGAAATTAAAAGTGCTGATAATTCTGTTGTTGATAAGTTTTATGTTGTACATGGTTGTTTGTTAAGCTACAACACTGCTGTTAAACTCAATTTGATAAAAATGACTAACCAAATCACACAACATGACATGATTCATAACACGAACATTCTTGACAACTACCCCAAATTGTTTGAAGGTATTGGCAAACTCAAAAATTGCAAAGCCAAGCTACACATTGACGACACTGTAACCCCAGCTGCCATACCCAACAGGCGTATACCCTTTCATTTACGGCAAAAGGTAGAAACTGAACTAGCCTATCTGGAACGACATGACATCGTTGAGAGAGTGGAAGGGCCCACTCCTTGGGTTTCTCCTATTGTAACGCCACCAAAACCTATCAATCCTGAAGAAGTTAGAATATGTGTGGATATGAGACTGCCCAACAAAGCGATTAAAAGAGAACGACACATCTGTCCCACACTTGATGACATCATTCATGCACTCAATGGTGCCACAACATTTTCCAAACTAAACTTGAATAAGGGATATCATCAAATTGAACTTGACGAAGACAGTCGTGACATTACTACATTCTCTACGCACAAAGGTTTATACCGCTACAAACGACTTAATTTTGGAGTTTGTTCAGCTGCTGAACTTTTCCAAAAACTTATCCAGCAAACGCTAGAGGGCATCAGTGAAACACTCAACATCAGCGACGACATCATTGTGTATGGCGCAACAAAAGATCAACACGATACAGCCTTACACGCTGTGCTCCAAAAGCTGCAAGAAAATAATCTCACTCTCAACAAGCGCAAGTGTGACGTTGGCAAAACTCAACTTGAATTTTTTGGCTTCACATTCTTAAAAGAAGGCATCGCTGCACAAGAAGCAAAAGTCAATGCCATCAAGCATGCTGAAACCCCTATATCAGCAAGTGAAGTGAGAAGTTTGCTTGGTCTTGCAAACTATTGTTCAAGACTCATCAAAAATTTTGCCACAATCACTCAACCCTTAAGAGAGCTCACCCACAAAAATGCCAAATGGGAATGGACAGCAAAACATGATGCTGCCATGAACGCTCTCAAAAACAGTTTAGCTCACGACGCCTTGTCATATTTCGACCCCAACAAAGTAAAAACAGAGCTAATTGTTGACGCAAGCCCAGTAGGACTTGGTGCAGTGCTTACACAAAAAGACTCTAGCGACAGTAGCCCCAAGATCATAGCGTATGCCAGCAGAAGCCTGACACCTGTGGAACGGCGGTATTCGCAAACCGAGAGAGAAGCACCGGCCATAGTATGGGGTTGTGAACACTTTCATCTCTATCTGTATGGTTCCCAAACACCCTTTATCTTAGTTACTGACCACAAGCCACTCGAACTTATCTTTCAAAACCCTTTGTCCAAACCCCCTGCCAGAATTGAACGTTGAAATTTACGACTGCAGCAGTACAACTTTTCCGTTATCTATCGACCTGGCAAAGATAATCCTGCTGACTATATGTCCCGACACCCAGTCAGAACAAAAACCACTTACATCTCCAGCGAAGAGGCGGAACGGTATATCAATCTCATTGCTACATCCGCAATACCAGTCGCTCTGACTTCAGCTGAAGTCATTGACGCTGTGAAATTTGATCAAACTTTGCTCAGTCTTGCCGACACTATTCGCAATAACAAATGGAAACATATCATGAAAAGTGCGGACAACCAATTAAAATGTTTTATTCCTATCCGAGACGAGCTTACTGTGACAAAAAACGACTTAATTCTGAAAAGCAACAAAATTGTTATGCCACTTTCTTTGAGAAATCGAGCTATTGCCTTAGCCCATGCAGGACATCAAGGCATTGTCAAAACCAAAAAGCTTATTAGAGAAAAAGTGTGGTTCCCTGGCATCGACAAAGCTGTGGAGGAAGCAGTTAAGAATTGCATTTATTGCCAAGCTTCTACTGTATCAAACACAGTTGAACCTCTTACAATGTCACCTTTACCCTCTGCACCCTGGAGTAAATTAAGTATCGACTTTTCCGGACCGTATGCAAATGGAGAATATCTTTTGGTTTTAATTGATGAATACTCCAGGTTTCCCTTTGTTGAAATTGCAAAATCGACTAGTGCTTTTTCAGTAATCCCAGTCCTGGAGCATCTTTTTTGTACGTTTGGAATACCAGGCGTTTTGAAATCCGACAATGGACCACCGTTTAACAGTCACGAATTTAAACTCTTCGCCAAACGCCTAGGCTTTCGACATAGAAAAATCACACCACTTTGGCCCAAAGCGAACGCCAAATGCGAGCGCTTCATGAAGACTCTTAACAAAAACACTCGCATTTCACACGCTCAAAAATCATCATGGAAATCCGATTTACACACATTCTTGTTGAACTATCGAGCGACACCACACTCCACCACCAACAAGAGTCCAGGAGAAATATTTTTTGGCCGGCAAATTCACACCACACTACCACAATTTCAGACACAACTTTCAGATTCACAACACCAGGCTCTGAGAAACGCCGATGCTTCAGCTAAATCCAAAATTAAATCATACGCTGACAAGAAATTAAACGCCAAACAACGCTCATTTCAAGTAGGAGACACCGTGCTTCTCAAAGTTAAACGGGAAAGGAAACTCATGCTACCGTACAAACCTACACCATACACAGTCACACAAGTTAAAGGATCCATGATTACTGCACAACAGAAACATGGCACTCACAAAGTCACTCGGAACATTTCATTTTTCAAGTTGGTAAATGACACCAACTCTGATGTTTACAATGACGTGTCTGACAACGATTGTTATTTTCGGTATGATGATACTGACAGCTTCTCACGTGATAATAATGACGCTACTCGTACCGATAATTTGCCGCCACGCAGATACCCAGAGCGAAGTAGAAACAGGCCGCAGTATCTTGAGAATTACGTATGAAGCAATGTGCTGTTAGTGAACTATTTCTTTGTATATGTTGCGTACTGCTAATTGCTATGATGCTGTACTGTTTAATTGATGCCATGTGACTGTTTGTATTGTTCGTTTTTACAAGTTAATTCGAGCTTCGTGTAGTTGCTGAACTTTGCCAAATTGTTAATGCTTTATTGCTATTTTGTCATGATTTTCGATACCAGTACGGGGAAAGCTTCTTTCAACAACTTGGGGAGGATTGTAGTGTTTAACCCTTTTTAACTTTAATTGCATGAATCGTTGTGCGTATTGATTGTTGTCATCGCAACATTTCGCGGGCTTTTCAGCATTCTCGATTATAACGTGCTCGAAGCAACAGCCGTGTTAAAAACAGTTAAAAGAAGTAGCTAACAACGACACTACAATGAGCCAATCCTGTTAGTCGATCTTCAGCCATTGTCGAACGCAAATATGTTTTGACTAGTTTCAAAGAGCTAAATGATCGTTTATTTGTAGCTGTCGTCACTGGAATGGTGGCAAATACGCGAAGTAACTTTGATATTACAGGGTAGGTGCCAAGTTCTTCAGCTCTTGAAATGGTTTTCATCACACGCTTGGGTCGATCAGTGGAAGCTTGCCGTGACCAATAACTTTTCCAACGAGAAATTTCAGCGTCTAAACCATGTGTAAAAAAACTTTTCAAAACAATTGGCAGATGATTTTACACGAGAACTTTCGCACTCTGTACCTTGGCAGTAAGCTGGCAACAATGCGCTCAAAGCAGAAGAATTAGCATTGTGAGAAGAAAATCTTTCATTAAGTTGTTCAAGGATAATGTCAATAAATGGAAAATATACAGCAAGTTTGAAGTATTCCATTGGTGTGGAAGATGGAGAGTTGGAACGGTGTTGCTGCCTAGCCACAATTCGTGGCATTTCGATATCGCCATAACGACTACTTGCTTTGGCAAAAATATTTTCGTATTCTTTTGCATTTGCTCGCATATTTCCCAGAACAGTAATACAGTCATTCACTTCCTCTAACATATGGTGAAGATCTTGTGACGATCCTTGAAGTTTCGTTGACAATGGTTTTGATCGTCTAAACCTTGCAAAAACCCGCTGTCGTTCCACCCAGCGGGTTTTGCAATGCAATTTAAGACGAGAACACCTGGACTCAGGGCATTTTTGGTCGATCGAAGTTCCAAAACTTTTTGTCGTTTGCTGGAGTCTTTAAAAAATGCTGCAATATCGTACATTAATGTTACTGCCTTTTGAATTTCGGGTATTTCTGCTGCTTTTAGCAAACATAGATTGAGTGAATGAGCTGCGCAATGCGTGTAAACTGCACTGGAACACACATCACGGACATGTTTTTGCACACCATTTTTTATTCCCGACATCGCCGCAGCACCATCGTATCCTTGCCCTACCATACAATCAATGTCCAATCCTATTTCAGCAAGAATGCTCAGAATTTGTTTGGCAATGCCTTGGCCACTGAAATCTTCTAATTCTGCAAAACATACGAACCGTTCACAAATTTCATTTTCATGCACATACCGCAAGCACAATGACAGCTGGGGAGTTCTGGAGTTGTCCGTGGTTTCATCAGCTAGAATCGAAAATATTTAGCTTGCTTTATCTGGTCGACAATAAATTGCTCAAAAGTAGTTGAAATCGAATCAATCAATTGATTTTGGCTTTTCGGAGAAATGTAGGAAGCGTTTTTAGCTGCTCCAGCAATATGCTCTTTTAAAATTTTATCGCCGGATGCTATCATGAGCTGTAGGGTGGCACGAAAGTTTTCTTGTGTGTAATCTATTGCAGAGCCTGAGGAACAATTTTCTTCGTTTGGCATTGGTAGTTCGCCACTGTCACGATGCCCGTGCAAAGGTAGTCCGAGCCTTCCTAAAAATTCAATTCCAAATATGATTTGTTTCAAGTTGCTTCTGTTTGTTTCTTTTTGTCGTGCTGCTTCAGTATCCATTTGTTCGGCAATATTCCCTTTGCCGGATTTCACCATTGCTATGAAAGCGCAAGCTTTCGTAGCAGAATTTTCGTGGAATTTTGTTTTTAGGTGGGAACTCAAATAACCATTTTGTCCAGTCAGATGAGCATATTTTTGCAGCGGCCTTTTCACTAAACGATCGAGTTGGCTACCTCCTGATTCCAAAGGACCAAATATGGCACATGCCTCGCAAAATAGTCCGGATTTTGACAGGGAATAAGTAAAGCATTGGTAAATTCCAGAAAGATGTTGAGGGCCAAGATATTTGCGTCTGATTTTCTGACCGTCTTTGCGTTCAGAATAAGGCCAGTTGAAATCAGATGGTGGGGTCCACCCATGCTCCAAAAACTGTACCTTCTCTGTGTCGGTACAGTCAGGCCAATTTGAAATTGCAAAGCAAACGTCGCTTTTATCAAAGTTTACGGAAGCGTTCGCGCTGGTTGTAAAATCTACCGCTTGCGATTGTGCGCCTGGGCGTAAACCTAACTGACTTTCTTCCATTCTTTCCGTGGCTTGCTCTGAGGTGGCATTGCCGTTTTCTGAATGTCTACGTGAAGCCTGACCTGAAATAGACCCTTCTGTACTTCCCGGTCTGCAAGAAGAATTGCTGCCGAAAAAATTAGTATTTTTTTTTTTTCTTCATCATAAAATATCAAAATATTACAGTTAAATTGTTTTCAACTAAACTCTATGGTATCGTCAAAAAATAAATTCATCAGCGAAGTATCGTTTAGAACAAACCAAAAAAAAAAAAAAAAGGATTTCACCGAACTTCATTGTTTTTGATATTTCCAAGGAAGTTTGATTCTAAAAATGCCTTTAGTGACTACAGCTACGTATTCAACTTTATCATACATTATAGCACTATGTTTACATCAGACGTTCAAAGCATCACCAAACACAAACAAGTCATCATGATATGCCTTATCCTATTTGATAGATTGTTCAAACAGTTAAGAAAGAAAAAATGAATAAATTAATGGAAGAATCCGTTGAGTTTTTGAAGTATAATATTTAAGTGCAGTACCGGAAACTGTTATGCCGTAATTGTACATCGTATATGATGATTCTTGTTCGTCCGATAACAAGTCTACCAGTCCACGTTCTTGACTTATTTGTATCTTCTTTTCAAATAGCCTACACTAACCGCTTGTTAATTTTTCAAGCGCCCTGCAGTCTAATTCTCGTCCGATAAACTGTTTAGCAATAAAATTTTCTGCTACAAATTTTAACCTAATATTTCAAACTATTAATCCTAATATTGTTTAAAATTTTCAGTTGTAAAATCGTGCACTCTTTAAAAAACATAAAGGTACGAGGTACCCGATATCATAATGCGAAAAGTTTTTGTGAGCAGTTAAATTAACTGGCAAAATGAATAAATACAAACTGTCACTAAACTGCTGTATTCTACCAACTTTCTGCGTACTGTCTGCTTGTTTACCGAATCAATTTAATATTTATTGCTGAGCACAAGTATGAGATAACAAAACACAATCAAACAATGTGAAACAATGACGCAACAGTTCATGTTCTCAAAACTGTTAAACATCACAATTTTTTGTTACTTGGCGGAGGGCATTGCAGTTTTTGTGGTTGTACCGACGAGACGTTGTAATGGCCATTGCCCCCTAAATACGCCCATGGGCCATGGCCCAGTGTATCCCTGGCACTGCCTCTCCTTTTAACTACTACATTGCAGCCAAAAACGCTTTTTTATTCTGAATATATATTACTTCTCTGACCAAAAGGGGGGGTCATGGCCCAATGGCCCCCCCCCTAAATAAGCCCCTGGCTGTGGAGTAGGGCCCCGTCACTCGCTTCGGCGTAATACCACGAGTAGGTCTATAATAAAGATTTGAGGTGCAGCACTAATAATCCTGAAGCAGATCATCAACGATGATAGGTACACTGAACAGCCGAGTCACTGGCTAATCCGGGGGGGGGGGGGTTGAAGTCCCCTCCAATTTTTAGTTAAACATATTAATCTGTTGGTACTTATATACTTGTGTAAGTACAAAACTGCACAATAAGAATTTTTTTGATGCTTATACAGCCTCACGCCCTACAAACGATCCTCCTGGGTCCTCCTGAGTGAATTACTGATCAAAAGTGCGTTACGGACAGATTCATATATTTCCAGCGGTAGCGGTGCTGCTTTGGTAAACAAGCAGCGGTAAGCGGCAGCGCCGCTGCTTTTTTGGTCAAAAAGCGGTAGCGGCAGCGGCGCTACTTTTCAAGTAGCGGTTGCCCAGCTTTGGTGATAGCAAGCAGATGTTTCAATGTTATCTGTTACGTTATTTGTTATTGTTGTGATTAACGTGATTCTATTTAAATAAGATTTTACTCGAGTAAGTTTTAGTTGATTAAAATAAACCTTCTGATTAACTGTTGTAATGTCGAACACGCCACTAAAGCTTACAATTTCAGCTAGATGCCCTTTTAACATCTCCGTCTTTCAGCGAGATTTTTTCGGACTTTTTCCGTCTTTTCTTACTTCCGTATTTTATCAAGATTTCTGCCATTTCCGCTTTTCTATCATTTCCGTCTTTTCCGACATTTCCTCCTTATAGTTTAGCACTTTTGCTGTATTTTTCAGGGAGTCGAACCGAACCCGAAAAACCGCTTTTTTCGGTGAACCCGAATCGAACCTGAACCGTTTAAATTTGAGATCATTGAACCTGAACCGAACCCGAACCTTTTATATTTCAAATCTGTGAACCTGAACCGAACTTCAACCTTTAAAATTTTATGCAAGTGAACCCTAACCGAACCCGAACCTATAATATTTCGTGCACATAAACCTGAACAGAAATCATTTAGTAACAATGTTTAAACCTGAGCTGATTCTTAAAAAATATTAATAAAAATCTCTTGGCATGTGCTGCGATGTGTAACATTCTTTCTTCTTTTTAAAATTTAATGAGTCTGAAACAAGCAGGGAGTCGAACCGAACCCGAACCTGAACCGCGAACCGCTAAAAACCGCTTTTTTTTGGTGAACCGGAACCGAACCTGAACCGTTTAAATTTGAGATCATTGAACCTGAACCGTACCCGAACCTATACATTTTGGTGCAACTGAACCCGAACCGAACCTAAACCCACATTTTTGAAAAGTCTTGAACCTGAACCGGAACTGAACCGTAAAAAATTCAATTTTCTGAACCGGAACCGGAGCGATATTTTAAACGGTTCAACTCCCTGGTATTTTTCGTACTTTCCGTATTCTCCGTATTTTAGCAAGATTTCCGTATTTTCCTATTTCCGTCTTTTAGTAACAGATTATGTCCAAAGTCAAGTTTTAGGGCTAGGTGTGGTTAGGGTGAGGTTTGGTTAGGGCAGGGGTGTCCAACACGTGATGTGGCACGCGACAACATTGAAAGTGGCACGCGAGCTCTTTCCATATTTCATAAACATGCTACAATGAAATTTTAAGTATCGTGATATAGTTTATTGCTGCAGTGGTAATAAAATTCGCCTCCTATTTTTGCAGTTTTTGCTCATCTATCCTGATTCAAGACGAATGAGGTGTGAAACTGAAATATCGGTTGGACCACAGATTAGTTTTATGTTTGCTACAAAATATGATCTACCGGTACAGGTACTGTAACAGCTCAGATGGCCGAGTGGCATAGAGCATCTGTCTCTTGAGCTGTAGACTCTGGTTTGATTCCGAGTCGAGTCAAACCAATGACTTTAAAAATTGGTATTCACAGCTTCCTTGCTTTCACAGCATTGAAGGGACAGTGTGGAGAACAAACCGGCAAGTTTACTTGTTGTGCCGTTGGGAAAGGCATTTAGCAGGATTCCCCCATCTTGGTCTGTTGGTGTGGTAGACAAATGGCTGGCAATTCCTAAGTGAGCTCGTACAGCACTTTGATCGCTTTCTTGTGATGGGACGATAAATATGCATCTAACTAACTTACTAAAACAGCTCTTCTTACCCAATGGATCGTGACTCATCAATGAGACGCGATTGTCTTTCAGGTGGGCCGTCAATGTTCTGTCATAAATGAAATATTTTTTGCAAAAACAGTATTATGAAAGCTTAAAAATGTATTATGAAGGTTAACCGGCTTGAAAGCTTCCATGCACTGATTAAATTGCTTCTGCATTATTTTTGCAGGGGGAAAAGGTGCAATGCACAAAACTTTTGTGGTGTAAACCTGATATACGGTACATGTTAAGGACAATCTGAGGGCGTAATGATCTTTTTTTGCTTTTTGCTTGACTTTGAGTGGAAAATTGGATATCTGGGGACGTAATGACCTTTATTTCGTTCAGTGACAGGTGAAATATACCTGGCCCTGCTGGAATTGCATAGATTGCATCCCCCTCCCCTTCCTTTTAAATTCTTGGGACCGCCCCTGCGGTAGTTTCATTTTCAGTTGCAAGAAGAAACATATATATCCAGTTCTTTTAAAAAACTCTTGTTTTTGGTTAGCTTAATTTGGAAGCACAAACCTGTGTAAACAGGTATTTTCTGTCATAAAGCTTAAAAATATGAATTGTGAAGTCAGCTGATCGACTGACACTTATTAGATGTAATAATGCATATTGCCATTGCACAGTTGAAGCTTAATTTGAGTAGCTGGCTCAGAACGCATGCTTGCAAGAAAGGGCTTTCGTTAATTGTGTTGTTAATAAAATTCAAACTACTGTAAATGTTTTTTTTCATATTTTTGTGAATATTTAGTTCTTTATAAACAACATGGTTTTAAAAACAGTGAAAATAGAAAAAATTACTAAATCAATGATAGTTAGCCAAGCGATGGCATGCGAAGAAATGATGATACAAAAATTGGCACGTTAGCAAGTTTGAGTTGGACACCCCTGGTTTAGGGTTGAATTTAGTTTTGGTTCGGTTCAGTTCCAATCCTAACCCCTAAGGATAGTATTTTTACGTATAATTTCTCCCACTTCAGGGTCGTTCTTGTATACAACATTAGCTGCGATAGCAAAACTACCAGTAACTCTGCCCTTACCATATCCCTACCCTAGCCCTAACTGAACAAGTTGGCCAAATCAAGTATTCTGGTTTTCGATTCATATATAAAGCAACTAATGACGAATTATTTAACGTTTGTGGTACCAACTGGAACAACCCTGAATTGGGAAAAATTATACATAAAGACATTATCCAACTCCTAACCAAACCTAACCCTAATTGAACCTGGGGGCTGATACTAGACGTTACCCCAGTATTGCCTACCCCTGGTGGATCAAGTTTCAATGATTTTGAGTTTATAAGCATCGAGAAAATACTTTACAAAAAGTGGTTTATTTTTTCTGGGACACCGATACATACCGGTATCCAGTGGACTGGTAGAAAATAAAATTTGTGTAAAAATTCTCACCCCTACTATTTATCTTTTTCAAGAAAAAATCGATCCCTAACTTATGTTCTGGTATTAGCATTATTTTGCTGTTCAGTGTTGATTGACAGATTGAGATGGTTTAATAACTACATGTACGGTGTTTTGTTAAGTTGCATTATCGCGGTATTGCTAAAACCTGTAAGAGCACAAGGACTGCTAGGGGCGCAAATAAGTTATTACTTGGGCGATTTTTTTATGACCTATAAAATAAAAAAAATATTGCTTTGTTTTTTAAAACATATGACTTTATTTTTACAACAGCAAATTTATGCTGTTTTCCGTAATTAACATTTCATGTGTATTGTTAAGTCTAAATATGTAATTTGAACAAGAACATACTCAAAAGAATGAAGAATTCACTTGAAAATGAGTAAAAAAAGTTCAATTGTGCATCTTACAACAAGTAAGATATTCCTCTGTTGAATACAATTTTATAATAGAATGCAATGCGTGCATCGCTAAAATTTCAGTTTTCATGAATCATGGATTTTAACACTGAAAATGACCGTTCTACAGATACTGGTGTAGACTGGTGTGTTAACAACTTGGTATACAATGCTGAAGAAATATATGGTCTACTCGTGTCAACAATGGTTTTTGCATGATTTTTTTCTAAACTAATAATAATAAAGTCGCTTCAAATGCTTCGTGAAAGTCAATATGAAAGCTTGAACGTTCTCATTGCCCCTCTCAACATAAAATTATTGAGTTTAATGTCTATAGGAACTGTATCTACGGTAGTACTGGGGTTTAATAATTTGTATTTGAATACAAAAATCAATGGTCATATTTTATGACCTAAAAAAGAAAATATGACTTTTTATGACTTTATAACTCTTCAAATAGACCTCGTATCAACATAGTTTTTTTGTGATTATCGGTTTCATAAGTTACTGTGCTACCAAAAAAAATATAACTTTAATGACTTTTATTCCCCATAGTTATTACTAAGGGTTAGGGTTCAGGTAGCGTTAGGGCTCTTAGCAATGACCTACTTCTGCTTCTAGCAGTTCTTGTGCTCCTAACTCACTTTGCAAGGTCTTTGAGCTCCTGCAGGTTTTAGCAGGACCCATTTCTGGTATACCTGTATACTGTATATATATTCTGTGTTACACCACTATTAATTTCAGTATCCTTTTGCTGTATGGTACTGGTACCGTATCTTGCCACATTCATTTTTAACATTCACAACACTGAACAGTTTTATTGCTCATTAGATAAGCCATAATATGAAAAAATACCAGCAAGCAGCTATAGAGCAATGAGTTATATACACTAGCTAACTAGTAGGTCTAGTCTAGCGGGCCTGCCTCTATTCTATATATCATATGCTAGTAATTATATTTATACCTGTACTATTACTGGGACTATTACTTCAATATTTATGTATGGTATCGGTAATGATATATGATATGTTTAAGATATGAGCTAGTGATAATACTAAAAGTAAATTCATGCATACTTGAAGTGAATTTAGCTAATAATAAACTTGTGCATATGATGTGGTGAGAGAAATTTATGGAAAATGGCAGCGTCAGGAACTCGTTTGCATCGACAGAAATCTGTTTATGATAGTGTGTCAAAATTGCTACCTGATGGGCACGAAAAACCATTAAAGCAAGCTTTGTACACTGCTGCAGCACTAGTGCTCTTTACATTAGTTATGACAGTTGCTATTTGTGCATTTTTGGTGCTGCAGCTTTTTATTAAACCTTTGCTGTGGGCTGTATTATGTGGATCATTCTTGTTTCCTTTCAAACATGCTTTGCAGAATATGATTGCAAAATGGTTGACTCAGACCTGGAATAGAGGTGTTCCATTGATTGTGAGTGCTTTAATCTTGCCCTTGACTATATTTGATGATTTTTCTGATTGGCTGGGTGCTCAGATTGAGGGTAAATGGAAAATGGTTTCTACATTTCTTACTGGATTGGTGTTATTATATTTTTTAAATTATGTAAACCTATTAATGAAGTTGATTAATGCTGCAACATTTGCTATAAACTGGAGTTGCCTGTGCATTTACTTTCTTATCACTTACACCTCTATTTATTCTGGCTTCATTCTCATTTGTTTAGTTGGTTATTTTGTCTCCGCATATTTTTTGGAGTTTCATGTTTCTTCGCTAATGTCTCTTGCCTTGTGGTTATTTGCTTTCATCTATGTAACAGGAATTTTTCAGTACCCTATCATAATTGCATTATTTTTTCTTTTTTGCATGGGTTTGGTTCAGTCGGGAAAAAAATCTAATATAAGCACCGGCACAGAAATAAACGATACAGATGAAGTCACAGAAGCAGGCAATAACAGTGATCTTGCTGATTTAAATAGCAACTCGTCTATGTATTTTGGATATTTGTTCGTGATTTTTTCAATCATTGTCACTTGGCTTCATATCTGGATATTGCTGTTGATGCTTATTCCTGTTAGTTTTTGGCTTTGCAAAAAGGCTATTACGCAGTTTGAAATTATGAAGTGGGTGGATGGATTGTGCATCAAAAGTTTTGGTAGCAGCTTGACCGATTTCAGGAAAAAAGTATTGCTAAATTACAAGAAAAATAAGGATGTGATTTTTCCTTCTCCATTACCAAGAGTATGGCTAATGCTGAAACAAGGGGATAGATTAATGCATTCAGGAATTCTCTCATACTTGCCTACTGTTTCAAGTATCTTGATAATACTTATATTATTTTCTACTGGAACTTTTATATCCTTGTTTATTTTGGCAAAAGTTCAACAAGAAACAGTTTTAGTTGTGAAGGTTTCATCTAATTTAATCAATGAAACCGTTAGTCAACATCCAGAATATCAGTCATGGCTTCCAGATAATGAAACCATGTATAAATCCATGGATTCATTCGTTGACATGGTATATATTCAAGGTCGAGAATGGTTAAGTCAGAAAATTCAGATTAGTATGGGTCCTAATTCAAATAATTCAAAAGTTGAAAAACAAGTTTTAAAGCTGTGGGATGAATTTTACCGAAGTTCGTTTGTTGAAAGACCCAATACTAGTGCTTCTGTCAAGAAATCGGACTCTCGTAATATGTCAGAAGGATCTGGATTTTTTGATAGTCTTATTGATTTGTTGAATATGACTGAAGTATTGTCTTGGCTGCAAGATAATGTTTCTGCATTGATGTCACTTGGAGAAACGTTGCTAGTGGTACTTCAGGGTAATTTCAATCTCATCATGTCAATTTTCACCACAATATTCACTACAGTACTAACTGGTGGAACAATGGTTCTTAATTTTTTTATATCTCTGTTGGTGTTTTTTACTGCATTATTTTATTTATTGTCTAGCAGTAAAGGTAAATACAAGCCTTTGGAAGTTCTTGGTACTGCTTTTCAACCTATCACGAAAGGTGGCCAAGTTGAAACAGCTGTTGCAAATGCAGTAAATGGTGTGTTTGGTGCATCTATCAAAATGTTTTGGTTTTATGGTGTTTACACTTGGGTCAACCATTGTATATTTGGATCTGTTTTGGTGTATATCCCTTCAATATTAGCTGCTTTGTTTGGGGTAATTCCTGTACTCACTACATACTGGGTCAGCATTCCCTCAGCTTTGGAAATATGGATTATTCAAGGCAGCTTTATCAGGGCTATTGGTTTGATAGTTTTCCAATTTTTGCCAACGTTGCTAGTCGATGCTGCCATATATGGAGATATGTCGAAAAACGGTGCAGGTGTTCATCCTTATGTGACAGGCTTGTCTGTAGCTGGAGGTGTGTACTCCTTTGGACTGGAAGGTGCAGTTGGTGGTCCTTTGATTTTATGTTTACTGCTTGTTGCTGTTAATCTATATACAAAAGCCACTTCTTCAGTTACTCAAGAAGCCGAAAGTGTGGATTCAATAGATACTGACTCTTGAGTTTTCCAAACAGTTGTAGATACTAGTAATTGCCTAATAATAATTTCAATCATTTTATAATTTATAGACCTATGTACTTTGTATTTTGGCATTCAAATTAAACGCGGATAAAATGGCGAGAGAAGTAAACCATGAAGAAATCTTAGTATCCCCGATAATCCCAGGTATATCAGTCGTACTGATATGAATAGACGAGCCATCTAAAACACTGTAATCAAAACAGTTGTGTCCAAAAGCAATTCTTACATGATTTAGATGAGTTGCATCCGGTAATGGCTCAATGTTAATGTTGATCAACATTGGGTAGTCAAGCTTTCATGACGGTATGGCTGTTTATGCCTTATTGGTTACAGTTTGCTTATATTTTTTCATATTCGAAGTAAAAGTATTGTATAACTAATGTTGAAAAACGATTGCATGATAAAAAAAGGTTTATTATCATGATGAAATGTGTGTTTTATTTTTGCAAGTATTACTTTTGACTTTTATTTGGGCTTTCTGTAACATGTTGTCATTGTTCGTAGTATAAAATAAATGTGATGCAGCTGTCTTGAGAAATGGGTACTGAGCGTACTTCATTTATTTTGTATACGGTTGAACCAAGTCTGGGTATTATCTAGCTGCATTTGAGGTTTGCACATTGTAAAGTACCAGTATTCATTTTTACATTTTGTCGCTTATGTCAACTTCCATCATACTTTTTCTGTGAATTCTGTGATTCGTTTTTATGCCTTCTAAGATTATATTTGTGTTCTTGTTTGTAGACCGGCTGTTAGCTCAGTTGCTTAGCGCACACGCTATCGGTACGGTAGGTCTGGGGTGTAAATCCCAGATCGCTCAAATGGGCACAGTGTCGCCGACGGCTCGCCACCGCTGCGACGTGTCTTCGCAGCTGTGTAGCCTAGGCGCTAAGCGGCGGAGATGGCCCCCGCTACTCGTTCCAAGCTTCGGCGTAATACCGCGAGTATATGATAATGAAGATTTGATTTTGATTCTTGTTTGTAGTTTTTGATTTTGTTTTTACGCGTAAATGGCGCCAACCACCGGCGCAGTCAGAAATGAAAAAAGGGTAGGGGACAATATGTTTCATTGAATTACCGTACCGCTACTGAGAAGGTTTCAGCCAGGCTATTTGTTTTTATTGAAGAATCAGCGATTTGATTCCACTGTTGCGCCACAGTCAGACAATAATTCAGAATTTTTTTTTTGCGTCAGCAAGATCTGTGACTGCTGACCACTGCTCACTGATTAATACTTGAAGTAAAATCGCCCACTTTTTTCTTATCACTTTTCTGTAGGTGCGCAACTACGCTGATACTAACATCAACGCTATGGTACGACATGTGCAAATGAGCAGTAAGCACGGTAAATGGCTTGATGGCACATATTTCAGGGACAGGGCGCGAATGCATTCTTCAAGTAGGAAGAAAGTGGTAACAGCGACTGATTATATGTTGCGTTCGGTTGTCTGAAGTATTTGGGGGCCGTCAGTTCAACGCAATGACAATTCAATACGGCAGGTTACCGACACAGCGGCATTATTCTCATTACAACCTAGGTTTATGCACAAAATTATGATAAAATTGATCACTGAACAAACTATTCAGTATTCACCTCCCTTCGTATTTCTGTCAACTTGATCATGCTCAAGCTAAAAAGATTTTAAGCGGGGATTCCATAGATTAATAACTTGTTTAAACCTGTGCCTTCAAAAGGGATGTACTGGTCCCCCCCAATCCCCCCCCCCTGGCTGCGATGGTGGCGCCAACGTCCTACTGTAATCTTTTTACCATGGCGTCGAACCGGAACGTATAAACCGAAAACCCGTATTAGCCGCTTCCTTTCATTAAACCCGAATCGTAGCCTTTATAATTTAGTAGACGTAAATTTAACCTGAACCCGTACCCAAGGTCATCAAAATTCTTGAACTTTAATCGGATTTGAACCGTTAATAACCTAAACCTTGTCTAACCTAAAGGATGTGTTTTGCTGCTTTACTCTTTACGTTTGAACTAACAAGGCATTCGTTACGTTAAATCGTGTGTGTTCTTAAGAAGATTTTTCCTAAGAATGATTGTTATGGTGGCTATAACAGTGGTTAAGGACATCTGAGGTTATTTCTGCCGCTGAGGACATCCTTCATGAGCTACAGTCTAAATGCAATAAGTAGTTTTGAAAAAATGCGCCTGCAGCTGTGCGAAACCCGACATTTGGGCGCGTCACACCTGGGCGCAAAATACGTCTGTGTGCAAACTTTTTTTTCGTCAGCTTTTTTTTTTGAGTTAATGACAATTATTTTCTGTTTGCAACGATCTTATAGAATGGTAACGTAGGCCTATATCGAAAAAGATAGAGCAAGGTAAAGGTCAAGTTAGCGATAGATAAAAGACTCATTTCTACAATCAATTGTCTATAGCTGCCTGAGAGAGTGATTAAAAGTTTTAGATTTAAAAAACTGTTCACGCAATATAAGACAGCGAAATGAAAAATAATTAGATGCTTAACGCAGATGTGATTTGTAAACACTTTGAAATGGATTCATGTTTGATAAAATAATATAAATTACGAGTCAGGTGTTGTTTACACACAAAAACTATGATCCATTTCATTCGTATACTAGATTGACCTAAAAATTGTAGCGCAATCGCTTTCGCAGAGTTTAAGCATGGACTGTTTAGAAGTGTATGGTTTGAGAACCGTTGTTTTGGAGAGGCCACCCGTCGAGATTAAAGATTAAAATCTGGCGCTCGCAGCAAGGTGTTAAATTTTAGGCTCTAAAATTTCGAAAAAATCTAAAAGTTAAAAACATTTTTTTGCAATGTTCTCGAACGACGGAAGCGTGTAAGAATAAGACAATTGCAACGACAAGGTTATAGTGATTAATACGGAGCCAATTTTTAATGAAAACGTATGAGAAGTTTTCGTTTAAAAAAATAGATGATTTTGAAAAAGATACTTGATCGATCTAATATACGAATGAAATGGATCATAGTTTTTGTTTGTAAATAACACCTGACTCATAATTTATTTTATTCTATCAAACATAAATCCATTTCAAAGTCGTCACAAATCACACCTGCGTTACGCATGTTATTATTATTTTTTTTATTTCGCTGTCTTATATTGCGTGAACAGTTTTTTAAATCTAAAACTTTCAATCACTCTATCAGGCTGCTAGACAATCGATCGTAGAAATGAGTTTTTTATCTATCGCTAATTTGACATTTACTATGCTCTATTTTTTTCGATATACGTTACTGTTAATTAACACATTTTAATGTATTCTATAAGATCGTTGTAAACAGAAAATAATTGTCATTACAGTAATTTCAAAATAAACGAACAAAAAGCTGATAAAAAATGCGTTTGCGCGCCGACGTATTTCGCGCCCAAATGTCCCCGCGCCCATATATTTGCGCCTAGATGTCTCGCGCCGAAATGTCGGGGTGGGGTAGTTCTGTACCAGAACATAAGTCGAATTGACGGTTTCAAATTCTTGAGCCCAAACGGAATATGAACCTATAAATTTTTGCTACTACAAATCTGAACCCGATAGTTCAAAGTATTTTTAGTTTTAACCGGAACTAAACCTTCAAAATCAAACGACGAAAAACCTGAACCTAAACTGTTGCGATATTTCAAGCGGTTCGATGCCCTGTTTTTACGTATTTACTAGGACTTTAAATAATTTTGAGGAAATTCTAGAGTTTAGTGATTTATTTATTGGCTGCTCGGTCGACATTGCTGTAGCATGCTTCTTTTTTATTAATGCCCCTGCTAAGAATACGTGTAACCTTACCAACATCTCTCAAACTCATGACTGCATATGACATATGTGAACACTACGGTGGAATTCAAAATTGTTGATTTCGAAGCACGTTGTAACATGCCTGTGGTCACTATTTTGCCTTCGCAAAGTAATTTAAGGCTTTGTTTTATAGTTTGTTTACTTCTTGTGTTTGTCAGTTTTAAGTGATTTTGAATTTGATTTTTCTTATTCAGTATTACATCGTAAACAATTGAGCCTGACATCAGGCGATCAATTATGTGATGGTTAAGAAGAAATAAGATTTTCGTCATTGTAACGACTTTGGGTTATAGAAAGTTTGTAAAGGCCTTGTTTACTTAGCACCCGTTGCAATTTGGGAAACGTCTGTGCTTGATAAGTCCTCTAGATATCCTGAATATCAATGAAGTTTAGTACAATTTTGCCAGTAGCCAATGCTTTGCTGCCAATGCGTCACAACGTATCTTATGAGTGGGCTGCCAGTTAACTAAGATGCAGAAATGGTATTGTAATGCGTGGATTAGCAAGTTACGATTAATTGCTTGTCTACTTTTTGATTGTGCTGCTTCGCTGCCTTATGTGTTCATCTTGCTGATGTTTTAGACAACATCATCAAAAAGTAATTTGGTAATAGGTACATCTTGTGGTATGTTGCGAATAACTATGCGGTGCGATTTGTCCCGCGGAAAATTGCACTGGCATTGTTGCAGTGCAGCGAGTTATTCTCAAAAAGCCCATAAAGCTCTTTATGGTTGTCGTTCAGATGTAGCCTACTTTTTGGGCTAAAGTTTCTGTTGGTGGCTGAGTATTATTTTTTAATTTTGAATTGTTTTTGTATAGAACAAATATCCAAGTTAGTGACGTAAAAGTGATTGTATAATGTCTACGACCAAAGGAATTAAATTGAGCCAAAATAGATTTGCTGCACTTAGCAAAGATCCTGATTCGGATATACCATCTAAAAAAAATCGAAAAAAGCCTCAACCGGAATCCAAGGCTCATATACAAACTAATTACAACAAAAAAGGTAATCAATCGCACAAACCTGCAACAACTAATCAACCTTCCAAGCAACAACAAAAAAATAAGAAAAAAGAAACGTCTAAAGTAGGATTTGATTTACGGTATTAATAATTTTGTAATAGATTTTTTGGTGAAAAATTTTTCTTTCAATTATGTTGGTAGACGTAGCATGTTTTGCAGAGCATAAGGCGCACTTGAAATCCTTTTAATTGATTGTATGCCTTGCAAGCAGGCGCATCTAATGTAGGGATCAGGCCGTGCTTTCTGCTTTATTGCCAATAAAATGTTGAGTTTTTCTGTTTAATGAGTTTTACACGGCAACCTGATACTTCTCAAAAACCGGTGCGTCTTACGTATGAAAAAAACAAAACAATTTATTGACAGTGTGCCTTATGATTTCGAGTGGTCAGTCGAGTTTTTCGGGCCGGGCTCGGGTTTTGAAAAATTGACGGGCTCAACATATTCGGCCCGTTGACAACTCTGTTAAATTCCGAAAAAATTCGGTAGTTTTTTTTTGCAAGATCAAACAATGCAGATGAATAATGTTATCTTACAGCCTAAGTACCTTCTGTAAGTGGTGAAATATACAAGTCACCTAAATTTAACCTGTTATTATTCTTGGTCTACTTGATAAACGATAGTGCCAGTGTGAAAATTATCATGTGCTAACGCCAAATCCAGTTTTGCAAACCTTACTAAAGCAAAGTATAAGGCAATAGACTGGGGCTTTGCATTAACGGCAAATCTAAGCCTACGGGTACCGTTACTAATGCCGCTGAAAAGGAAAACCATTTTACTTCAGGTTAAAGATGTTGAGTAAAAATAATTGTATTGTATTGTTTGATTTCGCTGAATAGATGACCCTAGATCGCGCCTATGTTGGCTGTGTGGGAAGAAGTAAAGTAGATGTACGTAAAACGACGTTATTGGTTAAATCACCACAGCGATAACTGAATGGATCTGAGCGATAAAATATATCTTTACAAAATGCTACTGCATTAACGCCACAGCCAACCGGTGTTGTGTTGGGAGCGCGACCATTGGGCGTTTAGCCTTAAAAGCCGACCGCTAACCTCCAGCTATATACGTACTGGGAACCCCGAAACTCTTGAGTTTATGCCTAATCGGTCACGCCGGATAGTGTCGTGATTCTGTATTTTCTCCATATCCTTGCCTTATTGTTTTTGCTTCAAAAAAATTCATCTCATAGGTTACGAATCAATCGATTTCGTCTCTTGATCAATTTCCATCAGCTCGTGAAGTCGATTGGCAAAAAAAGGACAATGAACTTGTTGACTCGATGTTTCACAATGATATGCGCGAAGCCATCGAACTCAGCAAACAAGAGTTTGAAAAACAGAAACAAACGAAACATAACGAGAAAACTTCTGTAAGCAGTTTATTGCGATATTTAAGAATGTCTGCTGTAAGTACATATATACTGTAGGTATTTGTATGTTTGCTTTGAGATGGTAAGGTTTAAAAACATTATGAGTTTTAATGCTATAGCTTTACAAACTGGATATTCATGTATCTTTTAACCTGGTGTTATGCTCAGTAAGTATTAATTAAGACTTATTTCTAAGTAGCAAACTCAAGGCACGAAAAAGCTGCAGCCTTGAGGAGGAAGCAATGTTGTAGTTTGCCACCCACTGAAATACGTATTGAATTGCGATCTGCTCTTGGTACCCTTGACGCATATTCTTCAACCATGGAAAGATGCTCAGTTGTTAAGCATATCGCTATCGGTGCGTGAGGTCTGGGGTTTGATTCCTGAGCCGATCAAATCGGACATAATGGCGCCAACGGTTCGCCACTGCTGCGACGTTTTTTTGAAGCTAAGTTGCCTAAGCCGTAGAGATGGGCCCCGACAAGCGTTCACCATCCGGTTGGCGTAATGGTTGAACACATCCCTATGGGCGGCGGGATGCCTTGGGTTCGATTCCCGGGCGCATATTTCGGAATGATTCTACAGAAAAAAATAGGGCTCGATCGAAATGAGTATAAGTAGAAAAATTGTATTAAAAACTGCAACAGCGGCGTGGTGTAGCAGTCAGTATGCTGGACTGCTACGCATAGAGTGATGGTGCAATGCTGCTCTTGGTTTTGTTCTCAACGTACTTGGTTTCTTATGTCTATTTCGGGATGGGGTAGAGTGGTGGTAATAGAATAAACAAAAAAATTTCAGTAGAATCATTCCGAAATATTCTTCCCGGGCCAGTCAACCCGAACACTGTCGCCAATTCCTCGCCACCGCTGCGACGTTTCTGTGTTGCGCAAGCGCTATGCCGCGGAAATGTGAGCCTCCACTTCTTGCACACTTCGGCGTAACACTGCGAGCATAATGAAGGTTTAATTTTTGAAAATGTTGCTAGGCAATGAGGCTGTCAACAAGAGTAAATTGTTGTTGTCTTTAGTAATAATTAGGGCCTTTTTTTTTACCTAAAAAAACATATTTTTGACTTTATTTTAGCAAAATTTTGACTTTATTTTGACCTAACCGCTTTTGCCTAATTACTTATGTCTTGTTGCACTTTTTTGGTTGAAAATGCTTTATGATCGACATGGCCTAGCGGTACCGCGCGCAGGTGACAGATCCTACGTGACGGGTTCGATTCGCGGCTGGAGCCGATCGCATTTGACATATGTAACGGGTGGCTGCTGACTCGAAGAGCGCAAGCTCACTTCGCAGTCTCCCTCAATTACTGTTGAATTTTTAGTTCAATATAATTTGAAAATAATCCTCAGTTATTAAAAAAATTATTATTATTATTAAAAAAGATCCGCACTTTACAAACATTTCATGCATAATAAGTGCTATTTCTTTCTCAATTACCGCACGCACTTTTACCATTGCAACTTACTATTTTGGAATAATCAAATAAAACTGCGCGTAGAATTTTAATAGCAGCTCAAAAATACAAAAAAATCTACGTTTTTTTCATTTTTGTGAGGGTTAGGGTGAGGAAATTTTTGATGAAGATGATTTTGACCAGTTTTAACTTTATGCAAAATTTTAACTTATAAAATCTACCAAAACAGACTCCTGAAGGCCTGAAACGAACGTTAGTGCATGTTTGATCATGTAATAAGGTTCTAAAAAAATTTTGACTTTATTGACTTTAGCGGGCCCTAGTAATAATTTGTTTCTTAAATGTGAAGGTGCAGCATGAAAATAATTAACAGCTTTTCCTATTGTTTTTCTTGCAGGCCGGTAAATCTGGAAAAAATCGTATTAATTCTCATTCTGGTCAAAAGGAAAACAGTCATGTTGTTCAAAGTGAAAAGAAACAAAAATCTACCAAAACAATTTCCTTGAAGGTGCTTTGATAACAGTTATAACTTCAAATTTGTTTTGATAATTTTTTGGTTGCATTTGCCTAGGAGTTTCATCAACAAGTTGAAAACACGTTACCCGTAAAACCTGACAGCGCTTCAAAATCGAAAAAGTCGACAACGTCCAATATTTTAGTCCATGCCAACGGTAAGCAACTGGTAAAATTCGACTTGATGTGTGAAGGTTTTATACGTAATACGTTAGTGTATCTAGTCTGGACGTGGCTTAAGTCACGGGGTGCTATTGTTAGGTTGTTTTTTTTTTAAATACTTCGCCGCTCATTTTATTTCAGCCCTAATCATTTGGCTATTGCTCTGCCGCCGTGCCGGTACATGAATTCCGGTGTTTTAGGAAGGATCGGCCTGCGGGCATTTACATAAACATAAACTCCTATCGTGAATCAAGCCGAAGGCCTCTTTTTCTCAGCTCCGCGCTGAATGTCAGTGAAAAAAAGGACATGTGCGGCCGTGTTAGACCTCTTTTTGCTCTTTACGAATTTTCAGTGGTAAAAATAGGACGTTTGTTGTTGTTTGCTTTTCCAATCTGTGCGGCCCTTGGCTTCAAGATTTTTTCAAATGTTGCTCTTCGTGTGAACAGTATTGCCCAATGCCCACCCCTGCCCTTAAGCAATTTATTGAACTTTGTTTCCTTGTCTTACTAGAAATGAGGGATTTGCAAGAGAACCTTTTCAAACTTGAACCAACTACGCGAAAAGGAGGGGGCTGGCTGCGCCCTCAATTTCAAATGATCACCTTAAATATAAAATTATATTCTTGCATTTGTTGTTTACTCTATTTTACTCAAAGAGGTAACATTGCTTTTGCCTCGGGAATCGATACTGCAAGTGCAACGTCTGTGTAAGCAGAGTATTTCAATTCATTTTTACATTTAAAGGAGAACTGAAGTGAAAAATATTGTTTTTCTAAACGTGTACAAAAATACAACGAATGTAAAAACGCCGTTAAAAGTGTTTAAATGCTTTTAGTTGACGAAAAATCGGCGTTTAAAATTTAAGACTATGACGTTTAAGTGCACGTTTTACCCACTGAAGCGTGCAAAAATTAAAGCGGCAATAGCTTAAGGAGGAAAAATAAAGCCGCTGTAAATCTCAAAACTGGACGTTTCGACAACATAAATTCAGCTGTCATCATCAGCAGTGTATGCAAGGCAGTACAAAACTGTAAGAACTAGAATTTACAATTCTAACTACAAGTAATAGCATAACCCAGGCAACGGGTCGAAATAAGTAGCATAATCATAACGTACACAAGCTTTTAAAAAACTAATAGCTGCCTGGTTGCTACCGATCTTACCTTGTAGCTGTTCTAGTTTCCTCAGCTGCCTTAAGCACTCATTCCCGTATCGGCTTCCAACATACTTTGGAATACAATAAATATGGGACGTTTGAGATTTACAGCGGCTTTATTTTTCCTCCTTAAGCTATTTTCGTCCCATATTTATTGTATTCCGAAGTATATTGGAAGCCGATACAGGAATGAGTGCTTAAGGCAGCTGAGGAAACTAGAACAGCTACAAGGTAAGATCGGTAGCAACCAGGCAGCTATTAGTTTTTTAAAAGCTTGTGTACGTTATAATTATGCTACTTATTTCGACCCGTTGCCTGGGTTATGCTATTACTTGTAGTTAGAATTGTAAATTCTAGTTCTTACAGTTTTGTACTGCCTTGCATACACTGCTGATGATGACAGCTGAATTTATGTTGTCGAAACGTCCAGTTTTGAGATTTACAGCGGCTTTATTTTTCCTCCTTAAGCTATTTTCGTCCCATATTTATTGTATTCTAAAGCGGCAATGCTTGACCTTTGCTCAAACAAAGCGATTTTGGTTGACAAACACTGCTGCTGTTACTTTAGCCCGCTTCAAGGGGTAAAACGTGCACTTATATGTCATAGTCTTATATTTTAAACGCCGATTTTTCGTTAACTAAAAGTATTCAAATACTTTTATTGGTATTTCTGAATTTGGTGCGTTTTTTTACACATTTAGAGAAACAATAATTTTCCACTTTAGTTCCACTTTAATGCAGGTGTACTGGTACGTTAAAATTTACAAAGTGCACCACACGTTTACATACTGCAGTTAAAATACATCATGAAAAGGCTTAAGAAACTAGATCTTTCTCTCTGTTATGCCTGGTACGATGAACATGCTTAATTTTTCGCCTCATCATCTGTTGTAAAAAGTTAACGTTATCCTTAACTTCCATCTGAATTGCTTTGTTGTTCAGGTTCAGGAGATTTTTTTTCTAATGTTGACAAAGAAGTAACTAAAATCGAGCAGAAGGAGCACATGAAGGTAAAACCAGGCGCACACATTTTTGTATGACTTAATTATTCCGGATTAGTGTATCAGTTCATGGGGTTTTTACTTGAAAGTGAGCGATATAAGTTTTGCCTCGTCATTTAGAATTTCTCGTTATGGTTTTAGTTCGTTTTATTACATGCAATATGATCAAGCTGAAATTAATCTAAAATTGATTTTGTGATACACTGGTTTTTTAGTGAAGTCCTTTTTCATCGAACAGTCTTTGCCTTAAGGAGAAAAAGGAAAGCATACGCATTCTTGTAATTACGCGTGCCAGAAGAGCTGCTGAATTTAACTCGTTGAAACGCTCAATTTCAAGAATAACTTAGTATTTATTTTTCCTTCTAACGCAGTAATATTCATCGTATATTTGGTTGAGACCACTGTATTGTTCTTGTTGTTAACTCTTAGAGAGAACAGTTGTTGCGTGATGCGTTGCTTGCATTATCTGTTGACATAGTGACGCTCTTCCGGCTGCTACTAATTGCTAAATGGTATCTATTACGTGTTTAGCAGCAATTTCCATTTCACAATTCACCAAATGTTGCTGCAAATCATGCAGTTGAAGCATGTTAAAAGTACCGCCAGCTATAATTACTCATGATTTCATGTGCAAAACGATTTATACATTACAACCTGAACACTATTTGTCAAAGAGTAAGCTGCTGTACTTCCATTTCACATTTTGGTTATGGCAGGGGTGTCCTAAGTCCTGTCCGCCCCTGTGGTCGCTCAATGTGTTATTTTTGGCCCACAGAGTTTCAGACACACATAAAGTTAATAATCAAACCAATCTCACTTGCAAGTTTCTTTTTTGATTGAGAATAATGGCAAAGCTTTGTGAGAGAAACTAGAAAAACCTAGCGAGATAAACTTAGAACTATCATTACGTAATAATCGAAAACAAGTAATTCATGCGCCCACCTATGTAATAATCAAAACTGAGTGATGCCCACCTACGTGATATTTTACGTTTAAATACCACTACTCTCGCACCAGACTTGACCAGTGTATTGAAATCAAGATCTCAGTTTCATCCTTCACATGGACTCAGCTGCATTCTACTTTTTGGTAGAAGTGCAGATATTGTGTTGTAGAACAAAATGCTTCTACGCTGCTAAGTTGTGCGAGAATGACAACATTAAATTAGGCTATTCCACACTAATATGCATCTTTTATTGTGCAAAACTATACCATCAAAGGTTGTTGGCCCTCGGTCACTTTCACATTATCAAATCTGGCCCTACTTGAGAAAAGTTTGGACACCCCTGGGTTATGGTATCTATGCGAAGTTCGAAACGTGTCGTTGACCATCAATGTCGACTAACTGCATTTGGGGAAATGTGTTGGAAGCATATTCAGAAAAAAGTATCTATTTGTCCGCTGACGTGAACAGTTTATTACGAATTCACCAGTTTAAAAACTATTTGAATAAGATACTGACTGTCGGGTTTTAAATAGATGTTTTTAAACTGTGGTGAATTCGTATATTTGCTCTAGCTGAACTCAGTTATCGAGCACTTTTTGAAACACTGATTCCCATAGTTATTAAACAGTTTATTAGGCTAGGTATATTACAAGGCTCGTTCGAAATAGCGTAGGAGATCACCACTGACAATAAGTTTTAGTCGAGGTACCAGTAACGACTTAAACAGTTAAGTCACAGTAAAGAGTAAAAACTTCATGAAAAATCGGGTCATTGGTTACAGTACGCTCTTCAAGAAAAATCGTGTCACAGTATAGACGATGGTTGTGTGATTAAACTTGTTGATTTACGCTTCATTGCTAGTTGATTAAATTACAACAATGTACTTTACTTATTCAGTCACAACCGCAAAAGAAAGTGTTGAATGAGCTAAGCCTCGCAACGGTGTTTGATGACGTGAAAAAAAATGATACCGGTGCAAGAGATGCGAGGATTACTGAGCTGGAGGAGGAAGTTAAATCATGGAAAGATAAATTTCATCATGTAAAAAAACGTAACCAACAACTTCTTGTGATGTTGCAACAAGGAGAAAGTGAGAGCCTAAGCATTTACAACCAAAAAACGTTTGACCCTTTTTCAATTGTGTTGACTTGTGATTGCTGTATTGACGTTTCGCAGTCAGCATTCCCCTTCAGCGATCCAACGTGAAATT
The DNA here is from genome assembly GCA_964006365.1 of Trididemnum miniatum. Classification (NCBI taxonomy): domain Eukaryota; kingdom Metazoa; phylum Chordata; class Ascidiacea; order Aplousobranchia; family Didemnidae; genus Trididemnum; species Trididemnum miniatum. The sequence goes on along the minus strand of OZ023232.1, from coordinate 14,112,789 downwards.
TATGGAACACCCTGTTCTTTACATAAGTTATCTGCGCTGTTCTTTTCTTATGCAACAAGTTTAAAATGTATCAAGGTGGAAAATGCTAAACAAAATGCAAATAAAAATACAAAACGTCAGAAAAATGCTAGAAATAACGGCCCAGGAATCGAAAAGGAAACGAGGTTTCTCTGGTGGAAAGCAACGATACGGGTTGTACTAATGTATCAGCATAGTCGACCTTTCTGATAGCCTACGATTGCACCTGCCAAGATTTTCTGTTTGTGCATAAAATGCAACAAAGTTCAGCTCATGATATTATTTTGATCAACTTCGATTCTTTACACTGTGGGCTCAAAAATCTTTTTAGTCTGTAAACTCAAACAAATTGGTTGAATATTTACTGTGATAGTTTGTGTTTACATCTTTACCGATACTGCGTGGTTGAAACTTTTAAAGAGTTTACATTTAGAATCCGTGACTGAATAAAATGTTCCATTTAGTGAAAGAAAAGGCTGATTTACTGTTGGAGGTTGAAAGATTGTCGTTGATCAGAGATGAATTAACAGATGATATCTCTGAACTTCACGAAAGCTTGGAAAAAGAAAGATCGAAGGTTTCCAAACTAAAAGATGAAATGAAAGTAAGTATTAGGACAGTGGTTTTCAACCTTTTTAGCCCATGGACTATTTCCAAGCTAGCCTAAATAATAAATATATGTGGATTCAAGTCACTCATAGGTATGAAAACAAATGATAACTGAGTGGTCACACGTTGCGAATGCATGTTTGCTGTAGTCGCTGCTATCAGTGGCGTAGCGAGAAATATTAAAAGGGGAGGGGGGCTATAATTTCCACATTTTTCCAAGCGCGTTTTTTATCAGCAGAATAAATTTGAAGCTGATTGAGAAACAAGAAAGGCTCCAGGGGCTGTTTTTTTTTCAGACATTGTACGAATTTTTTGCTCTATGTAAATATTTCGAACATAAAGTGTCCGAAAAGTTTTTGCTTATAGCACAACAATACGCTTGTGGCTGCTCTATGCTCACTGACGTAACTAAAATTTTGCGGCTTCCTTTTTGTAACTAAACCGTTGCCACAGTAACGTCTGATGAGTTTTTTGCTACATGCGTACTTACTGCAACATTCTCGCTTGTCAGCAAGAAATCGTTTGTGCGTTTTACCATATTTCGGAATTTTGTCCAGACGCTTAGAACGATTGTGGCTACTGCGATATCGCGCACGGGTTTTCATATTCGTACTCCCTTGAAACTTGTAATGACAACTTAAAACAATTTGTTGCTTTTTATATTTTGAGTGAAATTGTAAAATATTGAGCTAAAATAGATCTTTGAAAGATGAGGTTAATTATTGCGTCTTCGGAAGAAAGTAATTTAAAAAAAGATCATTATCGCGCAAATCATTTTCGTATAAGCATTGCGTGTTTTTGCACGGCTTTGGCGTGATTAAAGTTTTGTTTTCAAAACTAGTCTCGTGTTTTTGTGACATGCGGTATTTATTGACATTTGATTTAGTAAACTTGCAAAAATCTAGCCGAAAAGTTTTTTAAATGTCCGAGATTTATTGAGCAAACTCGGACATTTGTCCGAAATTTTACAGCAAAAAAATAAACTCAGACTAGGGGGTCCGGGGCATGCTCCCCCAGAAACATTTTGAAAATTTACGTGCTGTAATGGCTCTTTTAGTGCTTTTTGAATAATTTTCATGACCCTAATTCTGATTGCTTCGCCAAATGTGATGCATTTTCTTCGCACATTTTCGATTATGCGTGTTTAAGGCGGAAGGCGTATTGCCATCGAAGACTACGAAAAGGTTCGAAATTATGGAAAAATTGTGCCCTACATGAAAAACATTTTTGAAAATGGCTGGTGGGAGGATGCATACCTCTCATCCTACCCCCCTGGCCATAAGTTACAGAAGCATATTTCAGTCACTTGGCACTCTTTAGTTTTGTTCTTTTTCACGAAAAGGCAAGAGTCAAAAGGGGGGTGGCATGGCACAATGTCCGCATTCTTTTTTTGTGGCATAACTAGTTGAGAAACAAGAAAGGTTTTAGGGGGTCCGGGGGCATGCTTCCCCGGAAACATTTTGAGAATTTACATGCTGTAATGGTTATTTTAGTGCTTTTTGAGTAATTTTCACGCAAGTTTTGGTTAAATTTTTGCCGAAGCACTCAGAATTTGGGGCAAAAATTTAACCGAGTGCTTCGCCATATATGATTTCGTTCGCACATTTTCGATTATGCGTACTTAAGACGTAAAGCTTATCGCTATCGAAGAGGTTCGAAATTATGGAAAAATTGTATACCCGGTACGTCAAAATCATTTTTGAAAATGGCTGGTGGGAGGATGCATATTGCACACCCATTATCCTACCCCTCTGGCCATAAGCGACGAAAACACTCTAAAAGAAAGCAATTGGGAAAGTGCATATTTATATGCTGTTGCACTGACACAATGTTCAATGTCTGCTTCAACTTCATTAAACAACAATTTACTTAGAACATGTGACAATCATCAGGAATGTCTCGCTAGTCTTAGGTTTTTATTATCCCCCCCCCAAACAATTATGAACAGGTTTTAGCTTAGGGAAAATCCTGCAGGTCTCAGTGTATGAAGACGTTACTACAACGTTCACAAGCAACACCAAATATAACCATCCAAGTCCCTAGTGGAAACAGACCATACGATTTCCTTCGTTTAGCAGCTGCTCTTGTTCTTTTTCAGGCTTCAACGAAAAACAAGAAATCCTGAAATTGTTAGTCGTCACTGATGCAATGTTCCTTCGCAGTCCGGTCATTTCTTGCTACTCTTTCGGTGCTTTTTTTTTCAAGCCGCCTTGTTTGTTTATTTTGCCAATACAATTTTTTATCAAAGTTGTCAACTGGTTTTGGTTTCAGGAAAGTTTCTACTTTCCCCACTTTCCACTTCCAAACTTTCGTAATGCCATCTGCAAGCAAGCACAAGAATAAGCTGATGGTTCAGTTTTGTAATTGGTCCAAAGTTGTCAAAACACTCAATAGCAAAAAAACCCTTTTTGTTATTACCGATACCATTGTTCGGTGTAACCTGCCACCTATGGGCCTAATGTCAAAATGCAAAATTCGCGCTATTGCATTTGATATTGACCCGTTGTGGAACATGTAAAAAGAATTATTTAATTGATTCCACTTAATGAGAGGTTTTGGTTTTGTAAAATACACACTTTTACACAACTGTACTTCTATCTTACAAAACTGGGGGCATACTACCACTAAGTACAATCTACCTCTGACGGTGCATAAATTAATATGTAGGCAGACGTAGAATTGATAAAAAGTGAGAAAAAATCAAAAATTTAGCTATGTAAGGCGTCATGCACGCTTTTCACATTTATACATACTTTCTCAAGCACCTGCACTCAACCCCACATTTGTTGCTGCGACAATTTTCACATGGGTAGAAACAGCCTGGGCATTTTTCTCTCATGCAGTCACAAATATCTCTTCCATCAAAAACCAACAAACCACCATCATCATATAATGCCTTTTTACCCCTGCAATGTATTCCAGCTGTGAGACGTACTTACAACTTACGTAAAATCAAAATGAAAACGGCTTTGTATGGCAATTTCGTGTAATTGTTATTGTAATCATTTGCTGTGTGCGTTAATGAGTTACGCAACACATCTCACAACCTTTCTAGTCTCATCAGTGCAGTTTGCTGACTGACTCAACCAACGCTTTAAAAAGCGGGGTAAACATTTTCTACTTGCAGTTCCGAACTTGGAATATCGCACTGTAGAAAATGCTTTCTGCGGAAACGATCCTTCCGTGAAAAAGAGGCGCGAACCGCAGGCTCCTGGACAAAGCGAACTGCTAAGATACAACAGGAGGTCGTCAGATCAGCAGTCAGTCACATTTTTAAAGCGCAGGTTATGTCAGTCAGCAAACTGCACTGATGAGACTTGAAAAGTCGAAATAGTGAACACTATCTGCAGTTAAGTACAACTCACAGCTTATTTTTGGCATTTTGTTGCATCATACGTCGAAGTTTCCTCTCTTGTCGAAGGCTTTGCTCAGGAATAAACTCTTCTAATGCTGGTCCAGGGTTAACAAATTTCAAGTTTTTCAACAATACGGGAAGCTGAAACACATCATCATTAATGCAATAGGTAATTACACAAAATTATGTAAAGTATCATAAAAATACAGGGCTCTTCATTTTCAGATCGTACCAAGCAGGAATTTCCCCCATAAAATGTCATTGCAGCTAGGGACGTCAGGCTTATGCAATGACATATTGGGGAATTACCGACCAGGACTCTAGTTCGAAAACCGATTAAAACTATAGGGAGAACTGGAGTTTTACAATATTTATTCATGGTTCCGACGACACATCACAATGGGCTGTGACGTAACAATGCTGCAGGTTTAGATCGGCTGAAAACGCATTGCTTTCGATATAGGGTGACCGCTGACCAGACGTCCCGTTTTGAGCGGTACAGTCCCGTATTTTCGCCCAATTCTAAGCGTAACGACTTTTTCTCAGTTGTCCCATTATTTTCGCATTTAGCGTGAGAATATGATTATGTGAGAATCACAGTAAAGAATACTTTTGTTAAAGCGACAATAAACCCTAACTTTTTACTTTGGTTTAAAAAATAGCAAAAAAATATGTTTTCCGGTGGCGTTGGACTTAGATCTTAAAACATCTTTGTTCAAAAAGTATTGCAGCATTTTAGCACTATGGAATGGAAGTGCACATTGTCGGATTTCGTTGGCAGCCCCTTTTTACGGATTCGCTTTGTCCGTGATTGAAAAATGGGAATTTTTCGCGAAAGACCGCTTTATCGGACCAGGGACAAATATAATTGATGGAATTGATCAGCAGTAAACTTTAAAATGAAACACTTTCTTGGGTTATTGAAAATACGAGGCAAATTTGGTAAGGTGGTCCCTCCTATTGTTACTGTATCGTTGTTGATAAGTCGCACTTTGCTGTATTGCAAATTGTATTTACACAGCAGCGCTTAGATTTTTCTGATTAACTTATATAACGATTAACCGATTATAGAGTTAACACTGCAATACAAGCCTTTTTCATACTGTATTTCAGACCAATTTTTAAATATATTCTTCCACTTTTAGTCGATAGCATTGTTTAGCGATGGGCTGGGACGATGCAACTTGTAATCATAGGCGCACGCAAACGCAGGGGGGACACGGTGCCATGCCCCCCCCTTTTGGCCCAGTAATAAGGTGCTAAAAACCTAACTTTCAGTCTACAATTTCGCAAACTAATAAGGGCAGCCTCTTCACGTATTTTAGCCAAGCTTCTGATTTAGACATAATGTGCGAAAACATTTTTACATTGTCCATAGTGACTGCACTCACTGCATGCCCTTTTTCGATAAAAAAAGTGTGCTAAAATGAGTGGTTTTCATGTGAAAACCTCAAAGATTCGTTGGCGGCTGGGGGTGAAACCCTCCGACCCTCCTTTGCCAAATCCTGGGTGCGCCACTGCTTGTAATCATACTCTTGGCTCAACTCTTTCCCCTTTCGACTATTTCGTACGGTAAGAGATAATTATTGGCTAACCAAGGTTCTTTCACTTCAGCGTTTGTTTTTTGTTTGTTTAATATTTCCCGTTTTTACTTCTAAAATGTCCCGATTTTTCTGTCAAAATGTCCTATATTCGTCGTAGTTTAATCTGGTCAGCCTGTTTAGATAGGACTTTTCGACAAAAACGCGTGAAACAACGTCTAGATTAGTTTTTTGGAAAAAAATTAAAATGGGGTGAAGGCAAAAATATTGAGGAATATTACAAATGTGAATGAACTGCGAAAACTAACGTTTCAAATTTAAATCTTCATTATACTGGCGGTATTACGCCGAAGCGTGTAACGAGTTGCGGGGCCTATTTCCGCGGCTAAGCGCCTGGGCTACACAGCTCCGAAGAAACGTCACAGCGGTGGCGAGCCGTTGGCGACACTGTGATTTGACCGACCCGGGAATTGAACCCCCGTCCTCCCGCACAGATAGCGTGTGCGCTAAGCAACTGAGCTAATTAGGGAAAGAAAAACGTCATTCAATCGCATTGGATTACCGGTAAGACCGCGCCACACTGCGGCGTGCGCTGTCTCTGCAAAACGTGAACACTATGTGAATAGCTGATCATGAAACATAGAAAAGTGTTTTTCTATGCTTAAAGACAACCTGGCTAAGTACAATCGATTCGGGAGGTCATGGTATCGATTTCTCAAACGATCAAATGCGACGCTGTCGCCAACGGCTCGCCATCACTGTGACGTTTCTGTGTTGCCCTGGCGCTACGCCGCAGAGATGGGCGCCGCCACTCATTACTTTATACACCTCAGCGTAAGCCGTAATATTACGAGTATAATGAAGATTTGTTCACGTTTTGCAGAAACAGCAATGGGGCTCCGTTGTGAATAAAAACGATTTGGCAAATTTTGTACGAATTTTCAGCAACATTTACACAGTTTTACAGCTATTTAGTTAAAGTGAAGTGAACTGAAGCTAAAACGCTTCGAAAAATACGATCAACAGCCGAAGCGTAACGACATGTAATAAACAGCAGCGATATTTATTAAATAGTGGCGATATTTAATAAAGAACGCGACATTCATTAAATAGCGGCGATATTTAATAAACAGCAGCAACATTTAATAAATAGCAATGACATTTAATAAACAGCAGCGACATTTAATAAATAGCGACGACGTTTAGCTAAGGTGCAGCGAAAAATTGAAGTGCTGCGGTAATATGCTAATGAGATCAACAGTGTTTCCATTTCTTCATTTTTCGTAACATCAAATCGCAGTTGTATCTAGAGTACAACCACAATGTACATAAAACTTTTTCAGCGGACCTACTCAACAAAAAAGCATTGTTGAATATGTCCAAAAAAAACGCTAAACTTTTTAAGAAGCTAAGATGTCGTGTTGCCATTTTTTATTTTTGTTTTCAAATATTTTTTAGAAATTCACGAGGAGTTTCTAGTCTTCTTGATTGCTAGACTAAATTTGGCAATAAATGAGCAAAGAAAGAAATTTTGGTGAGAGTAAATGATAAAGTAAGTATGGGAAAGAATCCGGGGAGTATAGAGAATTTGGGAGAGTATGGATGGTGGGGGAATTGGGGAATTTTTGGTAGTTTAAGGAGTTGGATCAAGTATGGAGAGAATATGGAAGGAGTGGGGAAATGTGGGGGAGGAATGGGAAGTGTGTTGGGGTGTGGGGAAAAGTGAGGGGAGGTGTCGAAGATGTGGGGAAGAATGGGGGAGGTGTGGAAGAGTGTATGGGGTGAGTGTGGAGGTTGAGGGGAAGTGGGGGAAAGTGTGTAGGGATGTCATGTGGGGAAGTGTAGGAAAGTGTCAGGGGAACCTACACACTCTTCTACACCTCCCCCCACACCCTAAACACTTACCCAACACCTCTCCCCACAAACCCAACACTCACTTGACACGTCTCTCCAAACTTTTCCACACTCACTTCACACCTTCCCACACTCTTTCACACTTCCCCACACTCACCTGACACCTTCCCCACACTTCCTCACAACCCCCACACCTCCTTCAATACTTCCCCATACTTCATCATTTACCCCATACCAAAATTTCTCACTTTTTTCATTTATTGCCAAATTAGTCTAAGAATAAAGTAGACTAGAAACTTTTTCCAAACATCGCTGCTATGTATTAAAAATGTTGCTGCCGTTTATTAAATATCGATGCTATTTAATGAATGTCGCGTTCTTTATTAAATATCACCGCTATTTAATAAATATCACTGCTATTTGTAAAATGTTGTTACACTTTGGCTGTTATCGTATTTTTCGAAGCGTTTTAGCTTCAGTTCACTTCACCTTAACTAAATAACTGTGAAACTGCGTAAATGTTGCTAAAAATTCCTACAAAATTTGCTACATCGTTTTTTTCACAATGGCACCCCATAGACAGCGCAAGCCACGGCAAAGTCGCTGTGTGGCGCGGTCTTTACCAGTAATCCAATGCGATTGAATGACGTTTTTCTTTCCCTAAACGTTAGTTTTCGCAGTTCATTCACATTTGTAATATTCCTCAATATTTTTGCCTTCACCCCATTTCACGCGTTTTTGTCGAGAAGTTCTATCTAAACCAATGCATTTTCAGCCGATCTATACTTGCAACATTGTGACGTCACAGCCCATTGTGATGCGTCGTCGGAACCATGAATAGCAAACCGTCAGTTCAAAGAAAAATTACAATATCTGTTTTATCAGCATGAAACAAATATTAGCCAGCTGTAAACCAAAACAATACAGTAAACTTTGGTGGTCACTCAATGGAATAAGATTATTTTGGTGTGACTGATCCAGCACAAAAACTGCAATATGTGAGCAGGCACAATCAAGCAATTGTATTTGTATTTAGTGGCACATTTCTCCTCCTATCACGAGAAAGTGATCAAAGCACTATAACCAGATAACAAGCTCGCTTAGGAGTTACCGGCCATTTGTCTACCCACCAAGATGGGAAATCCCCTAAGGGCTTTTTCCAACGACACAACCATTTAACTTAGCGACTTGTTCTTTACACTGTCTCTTTAATGCTGAGCGTCAAGCAGGGAAGCTGTGAATAACATTTTTATGGTCATTGGTTTGACACGACTCAGAACAAACCTCAGTCTACACCTCCAGAGGCAGACGCTCTGACCACTCGGCCATCTGAGCTGTAAAACAAACCACCATCATAATTATCTGAATGTGCCACATTATACCAGTACATTACCACAGGAAGAAAAATTGTTGCAAAGTTTATGTTAATAAGTTGAAAAATGTCCAACACAATTAAGTCAAGCGCTGCTAATGAGTACCGCAATTGCTAGCCAATGACAGTACACATGTCAACAATCTGATTTCGATGACACCAGTAACGTTTTGCAAAAATTTACAAATGAATTTTAGTTATTGGAGGTTACCGCTATCAGTACAGAAGAACATCATGGACAACTTTTATTATTCACTTGATTTAAAATCTTTGCCATTTAAAATAACCACTGAGCTCGCAAAGGAATGGCAGACATAAAAAGATGTAGGATAGATATTCAGGTTACAAGAGGATGGGGTAGACCTCTAATTATGCACTCAGGCAATGCAAGGCACTACAGGCACTGCACGTCGTACTTTAAAAGTTTAAACAACCTTAACCATGTGTTTCTCTGATGCACACTACAAAATATCTCTTTTTTAATCACAAGAACAAGCTCTTTGCTCTATATGTGTCTACGAAACCTGCAGTGCCAAAATACAGTGCCTGTGGTGCAATGTAGAGCCTACAGGGCATAATTAGTACCGATAGTTTAAGTGGATGTGGCTAACCATGGCATGTTGTCCTAGACAACTTAAAACCTTGTGATGATGAATACTTCTGCTTTACGACTGAGGAGCAACCACCGTTCCCTCCACAATTTTAACTAGTGCGAATTTGCCCAAATATGAAAATCACTAAAAATTTGCCCAAACATTTAAAGGGTGTAATTCAAGGTCTGCAACCATCTTTGTTTAAAACAAGAGTTTCTATGGTAAAATACTTTCGTTTGCTACAAAAAAATTTGAGCACTTTCAACTAGGGATGAGCCAATTAATCGGCATTGGAATCAGCATCAGCAAGAATCGGCAATTTTTTTGGAATCGACATCGGTAAAATATAGCTGATACTTACGGATTCTTCATACGTAACAAACTTGCTAATTTTCCCAAATAAGATAGCGTTATATTTGCGTTTTTTACTAGCCAGAAACAATTTTCTTTTTACAAAAGCGCTTACACACGCTAAGTGAAGCGAAAAAAAACAAGAAGTGTTGGGAGAAAGAAACGAAGAAGTTTCTATTGCTTCATGTAGTAAACCGCTTAAACACGTAAATTGTTCGCTTATTTAGTCACTTCATTTAAAGAATTGGAATCGACATTTCAACAAGAATCAGCATCGGCAAAAATTTTGGAATCAATACATCCCTTCTTTCAACTAATTTGCTTTTAAATCGTTATAGCAGTATGCAAAAATTGAAACATTTTGCCCAAAATTTTTTGTTTTTTTCAAATTTCGCACCTTAGAAGGAACACTGATCTGAGTAACCTACAAAACAGATAATACTGCTTAAAATAATTCCGGTAAGTATACTGGTAATCTACCGGTACTTATAACACACAGGCTATTTGAAATGATGGAATAGGATACTACGCAATTACAGGTGGGTCAAATACACCTGTGTATAACAAAACCTTGAAGCATCAGCATATCTCGACAATTAAGCAGCAGTGGCATCAATACTCAGTAAAAGATTAAAATGAGTTAACTTTGCAATACACTAAAAATGGGACAAAAACCGCCAATAGGACAACAAGAATAATAAAGCCACAATTTACAGTTAAATTTTTCTTGGTAGACTACTCACATTAACTTCTTGCACATCGTCATCATCATTGTCACAATTACCAGTCTTACCAGCACTGGTATTAGAAGACATTTCTCTACGGTATATCCTTAACACTTTATAGTCTATCTAGCTTAAGCACCGAACCACCTGTACGCACGGTAGAGATGAGCGGACTGAGATTTTTTCCAATCCGAGTCCAGTCCAATCATACTAAGTAATCTATGGTCCAATATTTTAAAATGAAAATCCATTCCAATCCGACTCCGAAAAAAGGTTAAACTGAGAGTACGCGGTCCAATCTCAGTCCAAACATAAAAACACTTGACAAAAATATCTCTCATTGCTTGTTCATGATCACATTTTCACAGAGCACCCCCTTCAATCTAAATTCAACTTACTGAAGCTACTCACTAGTCTATATGCTGCAAAATAGTTTTTAAGTGTTTTTTAAAAGGTGTAGTGACCACGATTATAGTTACATGTTTAACAGTTATTAATTGTCCAATCGTTGTTTGCATATATTCGTGCTGTACGAGCTCACAAACGGATGAGCAAGACAATACTAATTGTGATGCAACTGTAAACCATAACTTCCACTCGACATAGATATGTGAAACTCTTAGTTTGTTTAATATGAATCATGATTTGGTGCTAGTGTTTTTGACTTTTATATTCCCACCAAGTACTGAAATTGTAAGCTGTTTATAAACCCTTCATCCATTTTAACCGGTCTGTCTTAAACTGAACCGTTGTTAGTAACAGCTGCTATTCAATAGAGTAATAATCTCGAAGCTACTTAGCATATACTGAGTCGACATTTTAATGTTATATGTTTAAGTTATGCGTTATTATTGTGCTTAACTTAATTCTATTTGAATAAGGATTCCATTTGAATAAGATTCTACTCGAGTAAGTTTTAGTTGATTAAAATAAATCTTCTGATTAACAGTCAGAATGCCGAACACGCCACTAAAACTTACAAAGGAGACATAATGTAGCCTAATCTATAGAGTGTCAGTCCGGGTCCGATCCAATTCAACACTAAGCTACGGTTCTGATGATCCGGCTCCAACAAAAAAACGGCACCATCCGGCTCCGAATCTGACCCATGCTCATCTTTAATGCACGCACCGGCGCAGCCAGACATAAAAAATAGGGGGGACAATGTTTTTTCATTAAATTATCGTACCGCTATTAAGAAGGTTTCAGCCGGGCCTATTAGTTTGTTTTGAAAAATGAGTGATTTGATTCTATTGTTGCGCCACAGTCAGAGCGTACATCAGAATTTTTTTTTGGCTCTGCAAGACTAGAATTGTTACTGCTTACCAGAGGTGGGCAAAATATCATTAATCGTTGATTCGTTAATAACGAAGCTAACTTTTTCATTAACTAGCTAATTCGTTACATTTCTTTTTGAAATTAACGGACTAAATTAACTTTCGTTAGTGCTTGATAACTTCCGTTAAATTTTTGTAAACGCTTATTTCTCTACTTGGTTAAGTTTCACATCGATAAACCAGCAAAATACGACCAATGAGATCAAAAAGCGAGATAACAACAACAAAATATATTGCTAGTGAGCAGAAAAATTGCTCAAATGCTTACGCAAACATTGATATTAAAATATTTTAAGCTTTTTTTTTAAAGAGATGATATTTTATAAGTTAAAATTAACGATTTACGAATTTAATTAACTTCCGTTAATTAGAGCTGAATTTAACGAATTAGCTTTAACGGAGGTACATAACTGTGTTAACGAAGTAGTGGTTAACGAAGCTAACGTGTTGCATTAACTTGCCCATCTATGCTGCACACTGAGTAATGCGGGAAGTAAAATCGCCTACTTTTTTTCTTGTTACTTTTCTGCAAGTGTGCAACTGATGATAAGTGCAAATGAGCAGTAAGCATGGTAAATGGCTTGATGGCACACTTTTCAGGGTCAGAGCGCTAATGCACTCTTTTAGGTAGAAAGAATGTAGCAGCGATTGATCATATGTTGCGTTCGGTCGTCCGAAGTATTTGGGCAGTCAGTTCAACGCAATGGCAACACAATACGGCAAGTTATTGACACAGCGGCATTATTCTTACTATTTTCCGCATTTCTGGCAATTTGATCATGCTCAGGCTAAAAATATTTTAACGGAGATACCATAGTTTAATAACTTTTATCAATCTGTACCTCGAAAAGGGGATTAGAGTCCCCCCAATCCTACACTGTAAAAAATTTTGGGTAATCGCATTGCCCAATTTTGGGCAAATGTATGCATTACCCAAAAAAAACGGTCAAAAACCCAATTTTTTTGGGTATGATAAGCAAAAACCCAAAGTCGATTTTGGGTTCTGCATAACCCAAAGCACATCACCCAAGTAAATTGGGTTAAAAATTTTATACCCAAAAATAAATTTTGGGTAATCGTTTTTGCAAATATTAATTTGGGTAATGTGGTAGCAAACCCAAATTAAATTTTTGGGTGAGTGTTATGACTATTGTTTTGGGTCAATGGATTTTAAACCCATTAATTTTTTTTGGGAAATAATTCCTAAAATAATTACTTGTGTAGGCTATATTGTTTTTAAAGCCAAAAAAATTTTTGGGAAAATGTTAAATAACTTATTTTGGGAAAGTGAATTTTAAAACTAAGATCTTTGGGGAAAATTTTTAGATAATAGATTGGTTTTAAACTCAAAAAACGGGTTGCACTTTAAGCAATTCTTAGTTTAGGAAACATTGAGTGCAAAACCCAGTTGTTTCATATAGCACTCGATGAGTTTTCATACGGCCCGCGCTTGTTGCTGCTAAATGTATTATTTTTGGCCTACAAGCACATGTAAAGTTAGATAGCCTGTCCGATCTAACTGGAGGTTGCTTTTTTACGCTGTAAATGCGACAAGACTATCTGATTGAGACGACAAAAACCGGCGAGAAAAGTTTAAACCATTATTACGTCATAATTGCAACAGAAACCATTTTTGTTACGAAGAGCAGCAAAACACATAGAACCACAAAAGACTATTAGCCTTCGGGTACTTTACATTATGAAATTTGTTCCTCTTGGAGAAAACTTTGGCGCCCCTGGTCTAAGGCCAACCACCAAAAACCTTACATGCTTTATCTAAGTTGATCACTTGGTCTGTAGGATAATCGAGCCGTCTAAAAATTTTCTGAGATTTACCTGCGTGTTTGGCAGATATTGGAGCTGGGAAGCCATCTTAAATTTTTATAGCATTTATCTACGGGCATTGGTAAATGTTGCTACATTAGCAAAACGGAAAGCCGGAAGCCATAGTAGTCTGCGATTTATTGCTTTTCAAGGCCTTACCACGCGCATGCGCTTAAATTTTGCTTAGACGTAAATGCTAAGCATTATAAACTAGCATTTGTGTAGCTGTTTTGCTTGATGAGACAGAATGCGTCATCTACCCCAAATTGATATAGGCCTAGTTAAATTTTGCAGTATATTTCCACTTGAAATAAAACCGATGACAACCCCAATTTCACAAGTCATTTAATAAGCTATTGTTGTCTTTTTTCTCACTACTTATGCTATAGCAATTTTAAGTTACATACCTGTGTCTAGTCATTTTAATTTCAAGTTCAACATTATTATGATAGACAGTTGCGCAAGCGGCTAACCTTCACTCTACCGCATAAACCAAACAACCTAAGCTTTCAACTTGCAGTATACCATCGTTTGTCAGCGTAATTTATTAATTTTGCTGGCAGACTTTAATAATAATTAAATGTGCATGATGTAATTCATCATTCTAATAAAATAGCACTTTTTAGAAATTAATTAAATTTTACTTTACGCTTCAATAAACTTTACGGTTTAGTGATCAGCGCAATCAGTGAGCGCCAAAATAATCGAAATTCGAATTAAATGATGCGTCGGAACTGAAGCTGCTGCTTCTCGCTGGAGTAAAAAGCTAATTTAAAATCTAAAGGTTCCGGTAACGACTTAGGTAGGCTATGTAGACACAATGATTTTAAAGTTATCTGCAGATTCATGTGTTCAACTTGCTGAAGTGAGCTATCATAGTATGCAGTATCTACAGGTTTGAAAATGCTGCGAAGACCACAAGTACTAGTAGTCCGCAGGTCTTTTTATTACTAGCTACTAGACTTAAGACCTAGCTGTCTAGTCAGATGTCAGTAAGTTACTGGTTGCGCATGCTTCTTTTAGGTCTGCTAATGGCGGGATAGAAAATTAAAACAACTTGTTTTTTGACGAACTTTTAAATAATTTAAATTTGGAAAAGCTTATCAGAAGGCAAAAAAAATTTCAAGGTCTACTGGTACTGACCCTTTTCAGTGATTCTTAACTCCCAGAGTGCACTAGTACAGGTACGGAGGAATGGTAGAACTGGAGATTGGAGTGACTACAGTTCAAATTTAGAGTTGTTAAGCTGGGTTTACATAAGCTAAAAAAATAGTGCAAAACGGTGAGAAGCTGAGCTTTTATTTTATAGGCCTAATGTCATGCAACTTGGCTTTGCTAGTTGAGCAAAGTGGAGCCAAGCTTCATTGCAAGCTTCAAAGAACAAACAAAGCTCAGCTCTGCTCCATTGACGTTTTTTTGTTCGTGTAAACCCACTATTAGTAGTTGCAAGTTGGACCATTAGAGGTTGGAGTTAATCAGAGTTTTGGGGAAATCTGAAGCTGAGTTGATCTGAGAAAAATGAGTCAATCTAAATGAGCCTCCATGTGGAGAAAACCGATTTGGAAATGACACTGCTGCCACTTCCCAATTTTATGTTAAAGTACCACAATACCCATTACACTGATACTGGTATGGATCTTGCTTATCCAAAGTGTTGACTGGATATATAAGCAATCAAATAGCTTGCAATGTACATTTATTGATGTAAAAACATAGTAAATTTCAGAATTAGAGAATGGGCCTAGCAGTCATGTTATATAGCTGATGCTTCATGCTGTTAATGTGATGTATGTACAACTACTGTGTCGAATTGTCATTGAAGTTTCTGATCATCAATTCATCATAACATGTATTTACCTTTGTGTGTGAAACCAAAACAGACATGCAACGAATCAAGGTAAGTGACTGATAAACAGTAAACATTATGCATGTTGTGTTGTAAATGCTAAGGCATTATGTAATGCTTCACACTAATAACTGATTGTATATGATACCCAGTTTTGTTAGGCATCCATGTGGCAGTGATAAACATTCAAATTGTTTTGTGAAACAGTCAAAAATGTGCCATCATATATTTAAAATATTGACAGAAGAGCAGTTCAAACTTTTTCTCGATATGCCATGCACATCAATACGAATATGAGTATGTTACCAATCAAGTGCATTGTGATTGTTCTACTTCATACTGCTATTTATAAATTTTTGCCTACCTAAGGCGCTTTAACCAATAGGCCCGGTATGCAACTCATAGAAAGTGACACGTGATTATGTAGTGAGTGGTTTCATGATTTTACGTATGCAATAAGCAGTAAAATCAAAGAACTTGGTGCAAAAAATATGGCTTGACATGCACTGCATTGCTCCCTGCAGCTGTGTGTTAGAAACTTGTTATGATAGTATACTACTCTTTCAGTTTTATTATGTAAAGTTAAAGCAGTGGTTATGACACATGGGCAACATGCATATAAAATAATTCACAGTGGATTATTTTTGCATCAACCTCTTTGTTTCATGAAAATCAGCAAACTTATTTTGTGACAATTACAGGTCAGCATAATTTGATGCTAGTCAAGCTGTTGCATGTTTTCTGTGTCTTTGATAAAAAATTATTATTAAATCAAGTAATGTGGCGTTAATGAACTTTGTTGATTGGAAATTTGAAATAATGTTTAAAATTTGAAAAGGCTATAGACTGGCTAAATTTTTTGTAGCTGTTGTTCCTGTTACTAAAAATGATCAAACCTCAATTAGCAGTTTTTATCCAATGGTTTTTATTGGGTAAAGAAATTAAAAATGTAATTCCACATAAGCAAGCCTGCTCCAAGCAAGTGGTTTATTGCTAAACGTTTTTGTGAACTTTCAGAAATTGATTGTTTGGTACAGTTAAACATAAATGATAATTATTTAGTTGGGATGCAAAGGTGTGAACAACCTAAAGACTGCCATGATAGCCCATGCTAAGGTTTTTATGTGCTTAACGCTAAGAAAGCATAAATTATAAAGCGCTAGAGTCCTTGTTTGCTTGTCTGTTATTTAAAACAAACTCTATGGCATTGGTTTACTTGCCTGTCTATAACGCGCAATGGTTTTCATCAACGCATAAAACTGTTCAGTTCCAAAAGACCTGTTCGCACTGTAGATAGGAGTAAATAATAATTTGGTTTGAAACGCTATATGTCTTGTTATTACCATATTGCTTCACGCTACAATAAAACCGAATTGTCTCTTTTGTTCTATATCTAAGACACCCCATCACTCGAACTGCTGAAGATTTGACCTTAAATGAAAGCCTACCAAAGCAGATACGCGGGCTCTCCAGTTTGCTTTTTCTTACCCAGTCATTCCAAACTGTTTTTCATAGTTGAAATTTAACAAAAGCACTGCTGGACATAAGCCCAAGTTTAAACGGTTTCTCTCAAATACTGCAATTTATATAATCTGATGGAAATTTTCATTTTCATCATGCGCTTTTCTGGCTCATTATTTATATACAATATTTGGGCTTACAATTGCTCCATCTTTTTAGGGAATTCTGCGAAGAATGTGCATCGAAACACTAAATTCTGCAGACAGTTGATGCTATCTAATGCGTCCTGAATAGCACAAAAGGCTTGAATGAAAGCGAACGGAAAAAACAATTGAGACAAATGGTAAAATAAAAACTTCTCAGATGCATAATATGCGAAAACAGACGTTTTAGGGGGAAAACTTTGAACTGATAACTTGTCGAATTTATTCCAAAGAAGTGTGTTGCTGCTTACCGATTGTATAACATTTGCACTAAACATTGTTTGCCCGTCTTTGTTTCCTGTGTTCTATTCTAACGTATGGGTGTCATGTTTTTTCAGCCTATTTTGTTTGGTTAGTTTTTATGCAACATCATGACTGTGGCTGGTTGCTTATTGACATAATTTTGCTTCAGCGGAATATCTGACTGACATAACGTAAATATAATTAGGCATAGTCGAAACCTTCGTGACACAAGCTCTTGGTTATGGTTGAGAGCTACTGTAATTGCCTTTTAACATCTTGTTAAACTTGATTGCTGCTAACCTTGTTTTTGTGAGCGCACAATAGTTTGCACTTAAAGTGCACAGTAAATTGTTGATAATAACTGAAATTAATTAATTTTATGTATCATAATACTTCATTATTTTGTATCTTTGCAAAAGCATTATTTTGTATTGTCTCTGCGTATGCACTTCATTTTTTATTCTTTGAGTAGCATACTGTAACTGCTCCGTATCTATGATTGTTTATTTTTTTACATACATTTGTGAGTTAAAAATGCTTGGGTTTGCATATGGTTGTGGCAGATTTCTATTTGTGCTTGCAGGAATTGGTTACTTGCAATTCTCATTTAAATTGAGGTCATAATCGCATAATATTTACATCGTTTGGATCAATTTTATTTATAATCGCTTCATATGTGAACCTAAACATGTTCAAATAATCAATGCTGTTATTTGTTGAACATTTAATTTGTACCTATTTCTTTTGACAATATAAAGCATTATTGCAATATTTTGTTGTGCATTTCTTGTGAACCCTCTATTATTAAGTGATTATGACGACTGTTGTGATTACGAGTTAAGCAAAAACGCATTCACAAATATTAATCGGAAAACCCAAATCTGAAAATTGGGCTTTTTTCCTTAGCTAAAAGCTTTTGGGACAAAGCGCCCAAATTTTCAGCTTGGGTATTAATTACCCAATTTTCTTGATCTACAAGATTTAAGGTTAAACACCCAAATTGAAAATTTGGGTCGTTATTACCCAAGTTGACAAATTGGGTTTCTCAGCCTTGGAGCCCAAAATTTTCAATTAGGTTTAAAGACCCAAGTTTGTAGTTTGGGTCAAGTGACCCACTGTACTTAGGTTATGGATATTGGGTTAACAAACCCAACTTTGTAAATTGGGTCGTTATTACCCAAGTTGGCAAATTGGGTTTCTCAGCCTTCGAGCCCAAAATGATAACCCAAGTTTTTTGGGTCTACGTTACCCAATTTGATTTACAGTGTAGGGTGACCAGACGTCCCGTTTTGAACGAGACAGTCCCGTATTTTCACTTGATTTTGAGCGTCCCGACTTTTTTTTAGATGTCCCATTTTTTATTATTTTTGCTCTTAGCGTGAGAATATGTGCGAATGAAAGAATAGAACACTTTGTTAAAGCGACAATAAATCCTGACTTTTCACGCTGGCTTAAAAAATAGCAACAAATTCATGCTATTTGGTGGCGTTGGATTTAAATCCAAAACGCTTTTGTTCAAAAGTTATTGCAGCTTTTTAACACCATGGAAAGGATTGTCGGATTTTCGTTGGCAGCTCTTTTTTATGGCGTCGCTTTGTCCGTGTCCTAAAAAATGTGAATTTGATGCGAAAGATCGCTCCATCGGAAAAATATAATTGAAGGACTTGATTAGCTGTAGAAACTTTTAAAATGAAGCACTTTGGGGTCATTAAAAATACGAGACAAACTTGGCAAAAGGTCCCTCCTCGTTACTGTATCGTTGTTGATATGTCGCACTTTGCTGCTGAAAATTGTGTTTACATAGCAGCGCCACGATTTTTCTGATTAACTCATACCGGTATAACGATTAACTAATTATAGAGTTAACACTGCAGTGCCTTTTTCATATTTCAGACCAATTTTTAAATATATCCAGAAGCGTGTTTAAGGGGCATTGTGCCATGCTCCCCTTTTGACTTTGCCTTTTAGTAAAAAAAACGAAACTAATTTTGCCAAGTGACTGAAATACGCTAGATGGTTTCTGTAGCTTGTAACCAGGGTTAGGATGAAGGGTATGCATCCTTCCACCAGCCATTTTCAAAAATGTTTTTGATGTGTACAGTTTTCCATAATTTCGAACCTCTTCAATAGCAACAAGCTTACGCCTTATGCACGCATAATCAAAAATGTGCGAACCAAATGCATCGTATTTGGCGAAGCACGTACTCAGAATCAGGCTCAAAAAATTTAAACAAAATTTTCCAGAAAATTGTTCAAAAAGCACTAAAATACATTGATGCAAATCTTCCGCTTTTCGGCGAATTTCGCCGATTTTGTTGTCAAAAATGTCATTTTTGTGAATCGCCTAAATCCGTTGAGAAAATTTGGGGGGGTATGATAGGGGGTTGGGGGTGCACGCTGCATATTCGGGCATTTTTTTATTGATAAAACGCAATGTTTCTTTTTTGAAATCTAGCGCGTTACAGCGGAAAGGAGTATTTTTGTGTGATTGTCGCGTTTTGCGATGCTTAAGAGAAAAAATGGATCTCTCATAATAAAGACTCGATAGGTCTAGCGCGCATGGCTCACTGATTTTCGAGCATGGCGTTTACATTTGGTAAGTAAAACTCTTTTTACAGACAATTTTTATGACTTTGGAAAAAGTAAAATCCTCCCTGACGCGCACAATAAAATTGCATCTTCAAAGTCCGTCATGTGTAGACTTTTAAACTATGGTAGTAGTAAATACATAAATTTATTCTATTTCCAACTTTCAATTATCGGTATTTTGATGCGCGCTATCTTCAAAGCTTTTAATGTGATAAAGTAAATTTGGTCCAACTTTGTTGCTTGACGCGTGCAATAGATCAAGTTTGCATGACGCGTGCAATAGCGGCAGATGAAAGGGTATTTAATTTTTGATTTAACAGTTTTGAATGAGACGTACCCACAATAAAAAAGGAATGTTCACGAATCGAGATGATTGCCCGAAAAGTTAGATTAGTACCGCAGTAGCTAGCGCAAATATCTTTAAGACATGCGAGTTTTAACCCAAGCAGATTCGTTACTTTTGACAAGATTAGAAGCTAAAGTTGTTTGCAAGTGGAAATGGGCGTGGCTTAAAGTGGAGTCGAAATGCAAGTATGAAGGTCAAGAGTATGTTTTCCCTCTGTCGAGATTTTTTTCTAAAATTGAGAAAGCTGGGTTTGCACGATGCAATTTATGCAACGGTAAGGAAATAAATTACGGTAAAAAAGGATGCTACGCGCTTACTGCTCATGTACAAACAAAAAAGCATCTGGAGTTGATTCGCAATGTAGCGTCTACGCATAGCGTCGCTGATGCTGTTCAAGTAACAGCAAGGACCTCACAAGGCGGACTCGGTACTTCAATTGGTTCAACTGAAGTTGGAATGTCTTCGTCCAGTCGGTTTATTGAGATAGAAAAGTTACGCGAAGCTGTGCCTGTATGTGTTCCTTTGGTGGAAAGAGTTGCAAATGCCGAGGTAATTCACTTCTAATATTTTCATATTTTACCGTATAGCCTCCCTAGATCTATACAGGCATATCATATTTTAAAATTGACCGAGTGAGCGGTACATCAATAAAAAAAATTAGGTATTGATAAATGTGGGCCAATCTTTCCGAAAATTTTCGGAAAGCGAGACCACATTTGGCTTTTCGATTACAGTTTACATGATTCAGTTCACTTATTTTCTGGACAATAATGATGCTGAATTAAGCTGAAAGTAGCTGCTGGCATTATGATTTCGATATAAACTTTTAACACGTAATAACTCAACTGCATGACGCGTCGGCGTCAACTTATAGCACATATAGAATAGTCAACTAGCCCATTTTCTTATAAAACAGAACTTTCTGTTCCCGCCACCAACGCCCTACTTTCCGTGTTAGAAACACCAACTTAGTGTTTGTCAGTATTGGCACGTAAGAAAGTAATCATTGCTTTTATGTGGTGGCTACGTCTTTAATGAATAAAATATCGTTACATTTTATAACGTCGCGTAGAGAGAAATGCTTGGGGGAAAAATTTTATGTGTTCGTAAGAATACAAAATGTTAACCCAATTTTTGTACTGACATATTATTTTCAACAGGCGATGGTTTTAGCCACTATTGCACAAAATAATTTGCCTTTGCGGATTGCACCTATACTGGTCGAGATGTCCCAAGCTTTGGCTAACGATAAACCTGCCCTTCAAAGAATGTGTCTCAGTCGCACATCTGCGACGTATAAAATGGTAGAAGGAATGGGTCGCACCTACACAGAGCGACTCACTGCAGCTATGCAACAAGTACCGTTTTCTCTGAACTTGGATGAATCAACTTCGGCAGCAAATAAAAAAGTTCTTTCCGTATTGGTTTCCTTTTTTAACCGTGAATCAAAAGCCGTTGAAGTTGGTCATTTGTGTTCGCTGGAAATTTTGAAATGCACTGCTGAACATCTGGAAAGCGCCTTGAATCAATTCTTCAGTTTGCATCAGATTAAATTTAGTAATCTCGTTAGCTTAATGTTGGATTCATGCGCGGTGATGAGGGGAAGTAAGTCGGGACTGGAGACCAGAATAAGAAATAAGCATTGTCCCGGTCTTCTTGATGTTGATGGGGATTCCTGTCATCACATTCACAATGTTGCAAAGAAGTTCGTCGCTCCATTCGATAATTATTTAGAGAGCCTCTTCTCTGATCTTCACACAGATCATCAGTATGCCTCCGATCAGGTTTGTTGTTTTTTGAATTAATCAGTAACGTAGTATCCTGTGAAGTATTTGTATGTATTACATTTGCGTTTAAGCAGTTTTGTCCGGTTTATATTCCTTACAAAATAATCATGGGAAACGAATGAGTCTTATTTTTGCACAAAACTAGTCTTGAGAGTTAATACCATACAAGATTTTGTTTCATTTATGTCACCTTTTGTCAGCAGCAATTTTTTAAATTAAAATGAAACGTCAAAAGTTAATTTCGCTGAGGGATCGTAGTTTGAACCTGGATATATTCTCAGACTCTTGTGGTTAAAACGCCAGGCTAGCAACTATTATTAAAGTGCTTCTACAGACTTCTGGCTTTATGACCGAATGGGGTATAATGTCTTTAGGTGATTGGAAGTACTCTTAATTTTACATTTTTTACCTATCGTGAATTTCTCATTCTGAATAATTACATGTAGCACGAATCAAATTCTTTGTTGTTGCTGAAGTATTGCCAAGCCACGAACTGCTAAGTTTCAAAAGCTTTAAATTTTTTTGCAGCTTCACTATTTAATATTGATATGTGAAATGTTGGAGATTCCCGGCACTACTCCCCAGCGTTTCGTCTCTCATCGTTGGTTATCAGCCTACGACATTACTTTGTCCACAAGGCGAATGCTTTTGGCGTACAAATTACTTTATTTTGGATTTTTGTCTCCTGGCGATCGTGAATTATATCAAGAAGATTTGAAAGGCATATTTCGAGACCATAATCTTAATGAAGAAGCACGCCAGAAAATCAAAGAAATTCATGAAGATTTGCGAAATAAAAGTACGTTTGCAGTGGTGTATTTTTTTGTTTTGTAGACAATAGTGCTAGTATTGGCATCCTACTGCATGGTATCGTTACCTCGCTTCCCAATATTGTTTGTGCACAAACCTTTTATAAATGCCGACATTAATGACATTGTCAGAAATCGCTCTTTTTTTCTGAGGGATTACTTTTAATGCTTGACCAATGCCAAATCGGGACAGTTTTACATATTATTCAAAGTATTTAACACGACCCGATTGGCTGTGAAACTATGGGTCTTTTGTCTTTTGACCAATCAGAAGACGCTTTCTTAACCATAATATTTTTTTTGCTGTTTTCCTAATAATGTTGTCATTTTTCTTCTGAAAATGAGCAGTCATTGTTTCATGTAACTTTTTTATTGATCCATCAGTTATCTCAAGTCAATTAGGCTTATGTAATTATAATCTGATGCAAATACATTTGTTGCCATTATGTTTTAATTGATTAACTTTTACGCTAATTAAAAATTTTCAAAGATCTAACCTTGATACATTTACGAATGTGTAGCAATGACCAGCCTGGGACAAAACAGAAAACAGCGAATATGCCGGAAAATCTGGGTGGAGGACATGAAAGTTCAGTTGCAGCTCAGCCTATATGCTGGAGTGTTGCCATATTTCAAGGAATACGTATTGGTCTTTCAGGTACCAGTGATAATTTTTGGTAGAAAATTTCTACTTTCTACTACTACTACTTGATTGTATTTGTAAGATTACTACTATTTCTAGTTAAATAGAGAGAGAAAGTCAAAGGTAACTTTAATAGTAACATGACATGGTAATTATTTCTAGTGTTTGTGAATATCGCTGATTGTTATAGAGTGGCGAGACACTTGTTCACAAACTACATGACAAGCAACTGCAAGTTATGAAAAACTTTCTCTCTTGTTGCGTCAAATCCGAATTCTTATCCATCGTTTCTCCTAAACGACTTGCTGCAATGGAATTGCCTACGAACATGCTTTCTCCTACTTCATTGTATAAAGGAAAAGTTGCCGAGGAAATATGTGCAAAGCATCCTCAACATAAGGCAAGAAATCTAGGTTAATGGGAACGGCATGGAATTCCTGTATGCAGAAGCCATGCATTTCAATACAATACACGATGCTAATTTATTGAAACTGCAAAGCTTCTCGTTTATAATTAATAGCAGAAATATTTCAATTTTACTGTATCTACTATCAGCGTTTCTGGTACTAACAATTAGCTGTGGCCAAATAACTGCCGCAGTGTTACAAACAGTTGTTGGCTTTAACATACTGTATATGCGGTTGGAATGGAAAAAAATTAAAATTGAATACTTAAGATAAACCGACGATTACCGATGGCGATTGTTGTTAGAAGAGTGTTTCATTATTTAACAATGCTATTAGCATTTTATTTTTTAAGTATTTTCAGTAAACTAATATTTACTGTATTTTTTGTGCTATAGGTGGTTAAAGATTTTCTCAACTCTGCTAAGGCAGCATATTTGGTTGCTGGTCAGTATATGCAATTAAAGCTGCCCTTGAACAGTCCAACCTTGCAATCTCTTTCTTCGATAGATCCACTTGCTTGGGGGCATTCGATTACCGTAGATCATTTGAAGCATCTTTCAAGCAATGAAATTTTGGGTCGTTGGGTGCCATCAGATTGCGACATCCATAAAGAAATTCTTCTGTACAATGTCGATTTGTCTCTCAAAGAAGCAGAAAAAAATAACGTAGTCAGTTGGTGGTCTTCTCTTTTGGAAACTGGGAAATACCCTGGTTTATGCGCAGTTGCTTGTGCGGCACTGTCGATATTTCATGGACCTATGGTGGAGGCTTCATTCAGTGCCATGAATGACATAATTGATGTTAAAAGCAACAGACTTTCAATGCTGACTTTTGACGCTCTTCAGACAACCAAATACGCAATCAAGACCACTGGAAAGTCTTCAATTGCAATGTTCCGCAGAGACGACGTTAAAAACGGAAAGGTTGACAGACGTCTGTGCAAGAATATACTTTCTGCTGCTCGCAGAGATAAAGTACGACGTAAGTCGATGCAGAGAGTCAAAATGCTTCGACTTCAACGTTTCGAGAGTAAGGTGGCACCAAGTGCGGCCGAAGTTACCAAGCAATTAAAGGAAAAAGAAGCACGATGGAAGCGGAAGCGTGCCCTTGCGCTTTTGTGCTCTTCAAAAAGAGCAAGGAAAACACGTTAGAACTTTCTATTTTTATTCAAAAACTGTTAAAATTTAGTGACAAAAGTGTTGTTTTTAGTTTTTTTCGGTATTCGGTTCGAATAAATAGTGTTCTTGTTTATTTTTTAATTACACTAGAGTTGAAATTTGTCAGTTTGTTGAAACGATTCGAGCTTACTGCAAAGTGTTACTAGGTTTGCAGTGATATCGGTATATATCCACTCCACACCTTTTAGATTATTTCTTGCTGTTTGGTGTAGTGTTATGTATTCCTTTTACGTTCTTAGTCTTTATTTTAATAGGTTAGATTTTACCAGATTGTTCGCCAAGTAATAATCTAAAACGTGCGACCTTTTAGGTGTGAAATCTATTTGTCATTGCATTAACCATCGCACTTCAAGTCCTTCATGATAATTTTATTCTGCACCCAATGTAACGTTTTGTTTTTATGTTTAATGAAAAAACAACGCTTGGGTGAGCTTGTAATTTATTTCTTAACCTTCATCCTTTTATATCACGAGAAAACGAGAGGCGCTGCCAGGCTCGATTTGCAGTTGACGATGTTCCAAGTATCTTGTTGCATTCGTTAATTTGCTGCTTGCAAGAATCTACCAAAAAGGCGTAAACATCGTAAACTTTACGATGCTTTACGACGTAAAGCACCTTTCCAGGGATGCAACCACGTGACTTGGGTGATCAATCATCATAAGTTATGTAAATATTGAAGGAGTTTTCACTATACAAGTGAGTACACTAATTTTTCTTTATTGAGACCAAGACCCAAAATATATTTGCTATGGTGAGTAATTTTTGCTTCGCTTCCGAAAATTATGCAATAATTTTTAATGCTAAATTTTCGCTAAGTCATGACGTTTTACTCAAACAGGTGTACGAGGTTAAATGTTTTGACGCGAAAAAAGCATCCTGAACACAAGTAAAGTCTTTAAAAAAGTCAGAATATTTTGCCCCAAGCCTCAATAATATTTTACTTTGTGCAATGAAGTTACTGCAACTACGTTGGTAAATGCCAGTTGGGGGGGGGTCTGGGGGGCGAAGCCCCCCAGACGTTGATAATAGTTTTTCGAAATCCTCGCCGATTTTCTTTTCAGCCGTTTGCATCACTGAAAATAGCCATTACAGCGTGTACATTTTCAAAAATTTTCCGGGGTAGCATGCCCCCGGACCCCTTAAAGCTTTCTCATTTCTCAATCAGCTTCAAAGTTGTTCTGCCGAAAATAATACGCTTGAAAAAGATGTGGAAATTATGACCCCCCTTTTAAAATTTTTCGCTACGCCACTGAATATATCCTTCCACTCTTAATCGATAGCATTGTTTGGTGATGGGATGGGACGATGTTGTAACTTGTAATCATACATGCACTCTTGACTCAACTCTTTCCGCTTTCGACGTTTCGTACGGTAAGAGATGGTTGATCACGGTTCCTTCACTGTTACGTTTGTTTTTTTTCTCTTAAAATTTCCCGTTTTCTCTTTTAAAATGTCCCGTTTTTGTCATAAGTTAATCAGGTCAGCCTACCCAATCCCCTCCCCTGGCTGCGCCGGTGAATGCACGGGTACTACCCAGAGGTGCACGGATCCCATACTCTTTGGATCCTGATCCGAATCCGAAACCATAATTTCAATATCCGATCCGAACTAGATTCAAAAAATTCTACTAAAGTAGGGTCCGGATCCGATCCGGATCCTAAAGCTTCTGTTACACTAGACTTCTACCGCAGTGTATCTATCACAAATGTATATGCAATGAATTGGAAAAAAAGCTCCAACTGCGCGCAGCAGTTTTTCTATTGAAAAACATAAAACGTTAGCTACGTCATACACTCACGACTCACCCGCAGGGCCGGATTTACCAATAGGCTAGGCAGGCTGAAGCCTAGGGCCTCGGAGAAATAAAGGGCCTCGTCACGAACAACGACGACCTTTTTATTAAGACCTTTTTTTTGAAAATCGACCATCAAGACCTTTATTGGCCTAAACGTAGAGACAAGAGCGTATTTAGGGGGAGAGGAGCATTGTGCTTTGCCCCCACCTCTTTTGACTCCGCCTTTTAGTAAAAAAAAAACAAAATTAATGGTGCCAAGTGACTGAAATAGGCCAGACTCTTTTGATGGTTTCTGTAGCTTATGGCCAGGGGCTAGGATGATGGGGAATGCATTCTCCCACCAGCCATTTCGAAAATGTTTTTGATGTATACAATTTTTCCATAATTTCGAACCTCTTCCATAGCAATAAGCCTTACGCCTTTAGCACGTACCTCGAAAACGTGCGAACAAAATGCATCATATTTGGCGAAGCACTCAGAATTAGGGTCAAAAAATTTGAACAAAATTTGCGTGGAAATTATTTAGAAAGCACTAAAATAACCATTACAGCATGCAAATTTTTAAAACTTTTCCGGGGAAGCATGCCCCCGGACCCCCTTAAAGCCTCTTCTGTGTCTCAATCAGCTTCAAATTAGTTCTGCCGAATAAAAAAAAGACGCTTGAAAAAAAAAAGTGTGGAAATCATTGCCTCCCCCCCCACCTTCAAAATTTCTCGCTTCGCCACTGTGTAGAGATGAGTCTGATCGTTGCTCTCTAGAGCCTCATTGATCAAATAGCCTAGGGTCTCTCATTGTCTAAATCCGGCCCTGCTCACCCGGCTCATTCTTAGAAATCGATAGGAACAGTGGCGCCGTCAGGGGGGGCGGGGGCAAGTTGCTCCTCCACTTTCGTTTTGGGCTATTTTTCCAGTTCGTGCAAATCCGTTGAGAAAAAATTATCGAGGTTATAACCCCCCGACCTCCCCCCAAACTTTTGCCGGTTCGTTATTTCACTAATGAAACAACCCGTAATAACGTACTGTTTGACCTGTGAATTTCTTTCGTTTCGAACATAAACTGACCAGAGTTACCATCCGGGTTATACTGAATGCGTCAATGGTCTTTGTTACGTCACAGAGGCAAGGTAGCCTAGCAGAACACAATTTATATTCTACAGTTCTCACATAATCGCAAAACCATTGAGTGAGTATGCCGAGGAAGAAAAACTAAGAAGCTAAAGTTCAGTTACGTTGCGAAATATTACTTTGGTTTTATTTTCTTTCCGCTTTTATAGGGGTAGTATTCGTACATCATCATAAAATAATGAAAGTCTTTTATACGCTAACCTCAAAGTTTTTCCGAAATATTTGTTGTTGTTAAAATAGAGGAGTAATTCATTCATTAGTAATTTATTGGCGGAAAGAAAAAAAAAAAAAAAACTCACAAAAGTAATGTTTTTCAGTACTTTAAGTAATGTTTGTTAGTACTTTAATTTATTATAAAGTTTATTACCTAATTACAAAGCGAAAAGTATATAGTTATCTAGAATTTAAATTTTATGCAACAAAAAAAAGTTTTATGATATCCTCATTTCCTCAATCAAT
Organism: Trididemnum miniatum; assembly: GCA_964006365.1. Lineage (NCBI taxonomy): Eukaryota > Metazoa > Chordata > Ascidiacea > Aplousobranchia > Didemnidae > Trididemnum > Trididemnum miniatum. Next base: position 14,084,320 of record OZ023232.1, on the reverse strand, counting down.
TTGAACAAAAGTACCGTATGTGCCATTGGTGGAACATCGGGCAGTAAAAGGTTAAGGTTAAATCGATTTAGATTAAGTAGTTGCATCGTTCGAACTTGTTGAGCGATAGCTAGAGTCCAGACAAAAAAAACCTTTTTGGTTTAATTAACCTTCATCAGGGACCGGGAGTGAGGATAATAAGGAGTAGGATTATAACCTAATACGGACTATTGCGAGTCATACCAAAAGACTTTAAAAAATGGTATTCACAACCAGGAGCGTATTTAGGGGGGAAGGGCATTATGCCATGCCACCATCTTTTTGACTCTGCCTTTTATTTTGTAAAAAAAACAAAAATAATGATCTCAATTAAGTGACTGAAATATGCCAGACTCTTTTGATGGTTTTTGAAGCTTACGGCCAGGGGGGGATCCAGAGGGGAAGAATGAGATATTCAATATGCATCCTCCCGCCAGTTATTTAAAAAAATGTTTTTGATGTATGCAATTTTTCCATAATTTCGAACCTCTTCGATAGCGGTAAGACTCACGCCTTAAGCACGTATAATCGAAAATGTGCAAACAAAATGCAATTATATTCGGCGAACCCCTCAAAATTAGGGTCAAAAAATTCAAACAAAATTTGCATGATTATCATTCAAAAAGCACTAAAATAGCCATTACAGCATGCAAATTTTCAAAATTTTTCCGGAGGAGCATGCCTCCGGACCTCCCTAGAGCCTTTCTTGTTTTTGAATCAGCTTCAAATTAGTTCTGTCGAAGAAAAAAACGCTTGAAAAAATGTGGAAATTAGGATCCCCTCCCTTTTAAAATTTCTCGCTACGCCATTGTTCAGGACGTTCTTGCTTAGCGCTCAACATTGAAGGGAGTGTGAAGATTTGCTTCAAATTGACGGTTGTTAGGAATCAACCAAGCAGCGATTTCTCATAATGAAGCATTTTTTCCAAGAGTGGGACAATGAAGCTTGGGTAGGTGGGAGTTGCACCATGAGCTTGAGATTAACCTATTACACCTAGCTACTGACCATTTGTTGTAGGCTGCTTGCACGTTTATTGTTGATTTTAATTAAATAATACGACTGCTAATCAAGCCTAGCAGCGTACTATTAAAACACCACGTTGCTGGTGTTAGCCATGAGCTCACGATTTTGTTGTTTCGTTACTGTGGTTCTTTTTATCACAATAAAGCTCTTCTGACATTATAAACTATTTGTTTCTTGATTGAATGACGATAAGTTCAGCAGCACTATTCGAAACAAGCCATCATCAACGCCTTCTCCTTCTTTGACGCTAACTTAAGCCGAACGCACACAGCGCGCGTCTATGGACCGGCTTGGGGATTTCTCGTACGTGGCGTCATCAAGTTGTAACGTCATTGTGCCCCCCACTTTTTTTACCCTGGCGGCGCCACTGGATAAGAACCATTGAGGCAGCAGAGTAGAGATGGCACGGGCTGACTTTTCTGCAACCCAGACCGTCCATGGCCCGGAGCCTCTTGCCCTGTAGCGGTAACCGACCCGGCTACTCATCACAAAAATAAAGCCCAGCGCGCCCCAAGCCCATTCCTTTACAAAACTTCAGCCACATTTGACAGAAAAATGAAAGTTGACAAGGCTTTCAAAAATTTGTAGCGGCTCGTTAGCGGCCCCATGAAAAACGAAAGATAGAACCGGGCCTTCAACGGACCACTAAAAAGTCCGGTTAACGGCTCATTAAGCAATCAATCTGTTTCTTTATTCACCAAGTGATACAGAACGTGCAGTAACAGCAAAATTAAAACGTAATAACGCAATTTGCAGTGTAGATGTGTTCACTCTAATTTTGTCATAGGTTCACTTGGCCAGGAGACAGCGAATAGACCGTGCGGTCATCGAGTCTACTGCCACCTGCTGAACTAAACAACATCAGAAGTAATCGCTACAACTACTAAAGAAAGAACAAACGAAAAATATATAAAAATAAATACAATAAAATCACCGAAGAGCATTTGTCTGATGAACAATATTAATTCCATTGTGAATTTTACTTTTGAATTTCAGGGGGATTTGAAAAAAAAATTCTCTGAAGCTGTGAATTTAGATGTTACTCAATAAAACTACAGTCATTAGCAAAAGTTTAAGACCAGTTATCAGAAATTATGTATTTTTGCTGTCTATCCTCTCCAGAATACAAATTACTGCCACTGCTGGTATATTTTGCTCGTAAATTTAGTATAACACATTGTGAATGCTCAAATTACAAATTGTAAAACAGTAACACGCAATTTTAGTACTTTGTGTGTCCTCCTTTGTTCTTTATCACCGCCTGGATTCGTTTTGGCATACTGCATATCAGTTTCTCACAAAAGTCTCTTGAAATTTCTTTGACCCATACCTCTTTTATAGCATGGTTTAATGCTCCAGCACTTGAAGGTTGTTTTTCTGCAACCTTGTTTTTGAGTATTTCCCAAAGATTCTCGATTGGGTTTAAATCTGGGCTGTTTCCAGGCCAGCCCAGTGTTGCCACATTTTTTTCTGAAAGGAATTGTTTCACAATCTTCGAGCGATGACACGGAGCACCGTCGTGCATGAAAACTGTGCACTGATGAATATTCATATGCATTTCAAGTTTTTCTTTTAGCAAATCCACATACCTGGAACCGTTCATTGTACTTCCTGGGGGCAAAAAATACAATCCAGCAGTACCAGACCTGGAAAATGCCCCCCAGACCATTTGACTCGGTGGGTGTTTCATTGTTGAAACTGTGTATCTTTCCTCAAACCTTTTACCCACAGGCCTTCTAACGTTCTTTTTTCTCACCACAAACTGCTGTAGAGTACACTCATCGGAAAACATGATCTTAGACCAGTCTTCAGATGTCCATGCTGCATGTTCTTTTGCAAACGCCAGACGCTTTGATTTCATAAGAGGAGTGAGCCTGGGTTTGCGAGCTGGCTTATATGATTTAAGACCAAAGTTAAACCTCAAACGCCGAGAAACTGTGGTGATGTGAACGTCTGTCCCTTTCCCAAGCAGCGCAGCACGAATTTTCTTCAAAGAACTTGTTGGGGAACGTACAGCAATTCGCTTTATTGTCAGATCATCTCTAGGGGATGTTTTTTGGGTCTCCCACTTCTCTTCAAGTCTTTGTAACTCCCGTAATTATTGAAATTTTCAAGGGCTGTGTGCACAGCAGTCTTGCTGCACTGCATCTTCGCACTGATTTCTCGTTCAGAGTAGCCTTCTTCACTTAAAACCACAATTTGGGCTCTTTTAGTCTCGGAAAGAGAAGATTTTTTGCCCATTTTCAAGAACTGAAACAGCAGCTAGTACACAACTGATTACGCTGTAAAACCAATCGAAATGAAGTAAAATAGGTTCTTCGTGAAAACAACCCATGTGTTGGTGATGGACAGATGGCTGATGCAATTTCATTAGGATATTGGGTCATATAAAACTGCACTATGCGATAATAATGATAAAATCTACAAATACCTTAAATCTGAAAGACTGGTCTTAAACTTTTGCTAATGACTGTAGTTTCCAAGACAAAAGATTTAAACAATTGGTTTGTGGTACAGAATTTTAGTATAGCAAAGTATAATGATTTCATCTCGAAGCTTTTCGTCTCACACTCATCGGGAGAAGATCGTCAGAAATCAGGAAACTAAAATGCAAGTCTTATGTATCAAGAGAGAGAAAGAAAGAGAAAAAGGAAAGAGAAAAGAGAAATTCTCTTTTTTCTCTTCTCTTTTTTCTTTTTCTCTTTCTCTCTCTTGATACATAAGACTTGCATTTTAGTTTCCTGATTTCTGACGATCTTCTCCCGATGAAAAAAGAGAAAAGAGAATTTCTCTTTTTTCTCTTCTCTTTTCTCTTTCTCTTTCTTTCTCTCTCTTGATACATAAGACTTGCATTTTAGTTTCCTGATTTCTGACGATCTTCTCCCGATGAGCGTCAGACGAAAAGCTTCGAGATGAAATCAATATACTTTGCTATACTAAGACGAAAGATGTTTCTAATATTTGCTAATGAGAGTATTTTTGAGTTGCTTAGAGAATAGGTGTTTTGAATGCAACTTGACATGAAAGGGAATTTTGTTCCAAATTATCACGCCAACATAGTTTTACAGCAGATTGTCCAGACTGCGAGTGCATTCTTTGCAAATAATAATTTTTATTAGCAATGGATCTTGTATTGTGATTACGTTGAGTTGCCACAGATTTGTAGTAGCTGTCAAATATACATGGCAGATTGCCATGATGAATTGAATGCATAAACTTAGCCCACCCAATTTCAAAAATATTTTAACTTGCAGAATTTTCATGTCCTTGTACGAAGTCGACATTTTTACGCAGTCTTTTAAACATTTAAAATTGATAATTCTAAGAATTTTGTTTTGTGCTACATGGACCTTTTGCAACAAAGTTTTCCTGCTGTTACCCCACGCATTTATACCATATTTGAGGTAAGGAAATACAAAGCTATAATACAATTTTACTAAAGTAAACTTACTCACGTAATGCCGAACCTTAAACAGTATTCTAGAGGCTTTAGCTAATTTATTCTACTTAGCTAATTTATTAGAGCTTCGGTAAAGAGGTACCGGTACTTTTTCTATACCATAAAGTTGCAATCGCCAGCAAATTTAAAATTAATAGCATTTTTTCTTACAAACTGAACGTTTTCGACCCATTTCTTCCATCCTCATCAGAGAAAAATTATGCTTTTAACAGTTACAGCAAAACTTTCGAAATAATAGTATTTTAAACAGTAGTAAATATTATGAAGATACGACATAATAAATGCAATTATGAAATCATATAAGACAATATCAGAGCAAAGCATATTGACGGTCAACGCATTACGAGTACACAGCATTACAGTAATTCCCACGACTATAACGACCTATCACAGAACGTAAACAAAAGCAATACCAACATTAAAACACATTTAATAGAAACGAAGACCCACTGGCATATAATTGAGAATTTAATTTAGGATTCTGTTTTTTTATGAATAAGTCTTCTTGAATTTTGTTCTCATACTCATTATTACACTTTTGCACAAGTTTAAAATTATTTAGGCTACCGTTAAACTTTCAGATTTGCATTTTTCACAAGTTAAAAGGTGGTCTTTTACAGCAGTCTTTTTTGAATTTAATTGAAGGCTCAAATGCTCGTTTGTCATAATGCCTAAATGTCGCGTTGTCATACCGATGTATGACATTGTAGCGTCGCGCAAACATGTAGATTTATATTCAACATTTGACAACAGAGCATGAGAAGTTAAACACTTTCAATTAAAATAGGATCCGGTTTTAAAGGAAGTGTAGTAGGATAAGTCTATTCGGAACTTTGCTTTGACTAGAGTTGAGAGACGTTTTGCAAATTTGTGTGAGGGTTTACCGAAATAATGGTACGCCAATTCTACACACATACTCTTTTTCTTCCTGGTCTTTTTCTGTTTTTTTCTGACGATCTTCAAATTTTCGGAGGGTATTTTCAAAAAACCAGTTCGGGTAAGTATTCTTTGAAAATATGGAGCGTAAATTAGGGCCTACATATTTCTTTGTCGTAGAGTGTGTTGTTGGAACAGATCGTTTTTGCTCTTTTCAATAAACACATAATCAGACCAGTTTTCCAAGAATCAGGACATATTGCGTTGTAATTAAAAATAACTCCTATATTTGTCTTCTTGCGCCAAACCCAGCTTTCGAACCCATTGTCGGTGACATTAATTTCTACGTCCAAGAATAGTGTTTTCGTTGCTTTTTTTACTGTAAATTTGATGTCTTTATGTTGTGAATTGAGGATAAATAAAAAAGAAGTGCAGAAGTTGTTGTCGTCAAAAATTGCATAAACGTCATCAATATAACGCAGGTACAGTTTGGGTGCTGTCGATGAATTTTGAGCAAATGTTTTTTCTTCTAAGTGTCCTAAAAAGAAATTGGCTAGGGTTGGTCCTAGTGGATGGCCCATTGTCACTCCGTCAATTTGTTTGTACAAACGATCACTAAACATAAAAATTCCTTGTGTGGCCAAGAAAATTAACTTTTTGAAGATATCTCTATTGAAAGAAGCTGCATTTGGATTGTCTTCGGTGTATATTCGATCTGCGATAAGCTCTATAGTGTCTGACAAAGGAACGTTCGTAAACAAAGACACCACATCAAAACTAACCATTACTTGACTTTTACTGAACTGAAATTGTTTTAATTTTTCCATAAAGTGGTCGGTGGATTTCAATAAGTACGTCGGTATGATTTCAATAAGTAGGCTTTACATAGGTGGATTTCATACATCGGTATGCAGCTTCTTTCAATAGAGATATCTTTAAAAAGTTAATGTTCTTGGCCACACAAGGAATTTTTATGTTTAATGATCGCTTGTACAAACAAATTGACGGAGTGACAATGGGCCATCCACCAGGACCAACCCGAGCTAATTTCTTTTTAGGACACTTAGAAGAAAAAACATTTGCTCATAATTCATCGGCAGCACCCAAACTGTACCTGCGTTATATTGATGACGTTTATGCAATTTTTGACGACAACAACTCCTGCACTTCAAATTTACAGTACAAAAAGCTGTGAGGTGCCGTTTGTAAAATGCGTTTTGCATGCGCTCTACGGACAATTTTACGCTTTTCCCTTTTTAAGCCAAAATGGTAACGAAAAAAGTTGGACTGCTTTCTGCGGACTGTAAAGAAACATAGCAACAAGAAAGGATTTACTTGAACGCTTTTTAATGCAGTGCCATTCGTTAAATTAACATTACATACAAACTAAAGACGAATCAACACATTTCTCTGTTTCAAAACAAAATGACAACGTAAAAAGTCGCACATTTTGCGGACTGTAAACTAAATAGCCTACGCTTTCATCCAGTCTAAGACAAAACCCGAAACGAGTAACAATGCGCCGAGAAAGGATTTCGTTTCTAATCCTTTGGCGAAGAGAAAGTAAAGTGATTTGTCTACGCGACGAGTAAAGCCTAGACTCATTACCAGTTTCGGTGGCCAGTAAAATAGTGCCGTAGACCTGTAAAATAGTGCAGATCGTAAAATACATTCGGAAGCGATCGTTTGACGATATTAAGTGAAAAAACAGACCACATCCTGGGAAGTCTTGCCTACTTGGCTGATGAATATGATGAAATCAGACCAGGGCCGTTGAGAGGGGGGTCCAGAGGGTACCTTTGGTACCGGGCCCGGAATTTTTAGGGGGCCCGGAATTCTGAGAATGCCGCGCGTAAAAATTGGCATACAAGTTTGAAAGAGTGCCGGTACCGGTAACTTTATAGACTGGATGAATGCATACAAAGTCACCCTTCGCTACCACCTACTGGTTATACCCTACCTGCCCAGTTATATTCCTTTATATATGTGGCTGACTTGCTATGAAATTTTTGCTGAGAAAAAAGCTCACAAAGTTCCACTAGTTCATCATCTTGGAGTAACTATTCTACAGCTTGCTTGTTCAAGCACTAAGAGTTTTGCCAACCGCAAAGTTTTTGAAAATGCAATAGTGAATAAAACTGAAGGAGTGGGAAAAAAGTTTATTACATTGTTGTTATTGTACAAACATAATTAGGCTATACTGTCTATGGTAGCTACAATATCTGGAATGTTTAAAATTGGTGGTAGTGCCAAAACAGTATTCAGTTCGTTGTTGTTTACGCAATTAAACTATGCAGAGCTGGTAATTTTTGTTCTAGGCACTTTGTTGATTATGTGAGCTAGTTCATTAGCTGAGCAGAATTGTTACCCTTATCAGATTGCAAAATTTTTACATTTAGATGTCAATGCCAAAATTATTACTACAATTTCTGCAATTTTTAGCAGCAGTGGCTCAGTGATGTGCTTAACGGATTCAAGTCATGTGTAGTCAGTGCTATATAGTTTCTGTAGTATAACCAGTGATTTTTAATTTAATTTTTTTCATGTCTTGAGTGTTTATTATTGACATACCCGGTATGCGAAGTAATGAAAATGCAGGCTGAAGTTTCATGTATAGGATATTATGTTAACGTAAAGCATAGGAATGTGCTATCGCAGACAAGCACTAGGTTGTAAAATATGATCAGCACCAATGATTTGCTGCAATTTTTGCAACTGTTACCAGTGGCTCAGTGGTGTGCTTAACGAATTTAAGTCATACCGGAATGTAGTAAGTGTTATATAGTTTCTGTGGTGTAACCACTGATTTTCAGTTTTTTTCTTGCCTTGAGTGTTTGATGTTGACATAATGTGAAGTAATGAAAACGCAAGCTGCAGTTTCATGCATGTGTCATGTTAACGTAAAGCATAAGAATTGCTATTGCAGATTTGCGGACAAGTACTAGGTGGTAAAATATGACAAGCACAAATGCCAGTTTCTAAAATTTTAGCAGAAGTGGCTCAGTGGTGTGCTTAACGGATTCACGTCGTATGTAATTACTGTTATACAGTTTTGAACTGTAAAAGAACCAGTAATTTTTAATTTTTTTTCGTGTCTTGAGTGTTTATCATTGACACAAGTAAATTAATTAAAATGCAGGCTGAAGTTTCATGCATATATCTTGTTAACGTAAAGCTTAAGAATGCTCTATCGCAGATAAATTTAAACCTGCATAGATCACAACCTTAGGTTAAGCTGTTATGCATTGAACTCCAGAAAAGTTTTTTCAGTTTTTCTTTTCTTTTTTAAATGTCATGTATTGCAATAAGCAGTATTTATTTTCTTTCTAAATTTGCAGATGCTTACTAAAGTGGGCTGCATAGAAGTGGAGACAATTATGTTGTTCACTGTTGTAAAAGTACTGCATAAAATGTGTTGTTATACTGTCAATGATTAAAGCTGTGTGTAATACCATACATTATCCAATTCAGTATTATGGCAATTGTTCTAAAATCTACCCATCTATACCAGATACACAATCACATCATGAAGTACTTTTTGCCACGCATTAGGCATGGACAGATGTTAACACCATTAAAGGAAGTGCTGTTATGTCAATGTTCATGAATGCAAAAGCTGCTAATGGAAATTGTATTTACAGCGTAAAATACTTTGCATATCTGAGCAATATCGGAACAGATTACTTCCATTTTTTATGGTCTAATACGTGTGGTCCGATTTTTTTGCGGACCAACAGAAGCTACTAAAGGTTTAATATACTGCTGTGCTGTGAGTTAGCTAAATGATATATTTTAGCTAGGATACCGGTACTTATGCAGTAAGCACAGGGGAGTAGCGAGGGGGGAAAGGGGGCAATTCCCCCCCGAAATATTTTTAGTTACCACTTGCCTACAAACAAAGATACTAACGCAATAACGTAAGTTTACTACGAACGCAAGCAGAGGCGTATTAAGACCACTTGGGGGTACCCGTGTGTTCTTTTTCGAGAAAAAATTACCTTAATATGAGTGTTTTTCATGTAAAAACCCTAAAAATCCATGGCGACTGGGGGCTCTGCCCCCAGACTCCTGGCTCTGCCCCTACTTGCTGAATCCTGGGTGCGCCACTGGACAAGCCTATGAAGTTTTGCTCCTCCCACCAGAAATTTTTGGCTGGCTACGCCCCTGAGTAAGAATCACCCGTTCAAGAGTATTTTTGACTTTTTTTTTGTTTGTTAATCGATTTCGATATACCGGTAATAAAGTGGGTATTCTGGCAAATCATTCTTTTTATCATTTTTGGCAGACCATTGTTTTAGTCATTTTTGCAGGGAGCCCGGTTTTAATTTTGGTACCGGGCCCGGGGTTGGCTCTCAACGGCCCTGAATCAGACACAGCACCTATGAAATGAAAAAAGTGTTAAAAATGGAGCAGGCTAATATGAGCAATCTTCAGGATAAAGTTCATCAGATCGAGAATGACCTAAGTTTGACAGCTAGAGCAGTACGGTCGTCGTGAAAATCTAGAAATTCATGGGATTCCATTTCAAAAAGATGAAGATACCAATCAAATCGTGATAAAGGTAGCCAGTCTCCTGAGATTAACTTAGAAGACATTGAAATATCAACTTCACATAGATTGTTTGATGCCACTGATCTAACTAGACCAAACAACATCATAAATTCTCAAAACTCACCAAACCAAATCCCCCCAATTATAGTTCGCTTTATCAATCGAGATAAAAGAAATGAAATCTACACCAAGAGGAAATCATTGAATCCCAATCTACACTGGAATACGGTAACTTTCTTTAAGATTACTTGACCGCTTTTATGACATTTGCTAGTAATGCTAACATGTGTATCTGTGCTGAATGCAACAAACTGTTTGAGTGCTGGCCTGTAACTGAAACCAATTATTGTAATGCTTGCTTTGCTGAACACTTACCGTTTTTTTCAATCAGTAACCTTGAATTTAAATTACTTACTGAAACTAAATTGACTGATTGTAATTATATTTATGATGATTATATTTCCCCTTCAAAACTATCAAAAATATCTTCAAATGCAAGTTCTAATGATTTATTTCTCGTACATCTAAATGTCAGAAGCTTATCCCAAAACATTGACAAACTAGAAGAACTTTTTTAATGACTGCACACGTTTTCCTGATTAAATTGCCATTTCAGAAACAAAACTAAATCCAAATAGCACTACTCATATAAATATTTCAAACTACCATTTTCATCGCCAAGACTCCCCTACTCAAGCTGGCGGAGTTGGAATTTACATAAAAGAGTCAGTTAATTATAATATTCGTCAAAATCTTGCCCTAAAACTGCCTGATTGTGAAGATCTATAGATTGAAATTACAACCACACAATCGAGTAAGCCTCTAATTTGTGCTGCTATCTACAGACACCCTCATAGGAGTTCAGAATCTTTCCAAGAAAAACTTTGTGATACTTTGTTATCTCTAGAAACCGAAAGAAAACCCTATATAGTTTGCGGTGACGTCAATATCAATCTTTTAAACAAAAATCTTCCCAGAATTAAAGAATACGTTGATTCATTGTGCTGTGTAGGTTGTTCTCAACTGGTCGATATACCCACCAGATTTTCAAATGATAATAAGCGTAAACCTTCTTTATTAGATCACATTTACACCAACATAAACAAGCATTCTACCAAAAGTGGTGTGTGTTTGTTTGACATCTCTGATCATTTGCCTGTCTTTTTGATTCTTAATAATGTGAAACTTGCGACCCAAACTAAAATCAAATTCATTCGATGCATGAAAAAGTTTAACCTTGATGAGTTTTTAATTGATTTAATGCTGCAATTAGAAGGCAGTTATTTTGAATCTTTACAATCTAGTGTTAATGACGACGTTCAACTTTTAAGTGTTCCGTTTAAATCTATAATCGACAAGCATGCGCCATCACGTACAATGTCCAGAAAGGAATTGCGACTAAACAAAAAACCCTGGATTACAAAGGGTATCCTCATATCCATTAAAACTAAAAATAAGCTATTTAAAAAATTTGTGAAAAATAGTAATCAAATGGACAAAGCCAATTACAAAAAATATCTTAACAAACTTACTCATGTCAAAAATTTTTCAAAGCGTTTATACTATGAAAATGTTATAAAAAGCACCCATAACGATTCTTCCAAAACATGAAAAATCATAAATGAAATAATTGATTCAAAAAATTCTTTCCACTAATTCAAATTACCTTCCATAATTACCATTGATGGCCAAAACTACAACACCAGCTCTGACGTATTTCTAAACAAATTATGTGATTTTTTTGCCAATCTTGGTGCTAGAGCATATGTGGTAATAATCAAGCAATACTTTCCCAAGTAAAAATTCACACGAAAAGCTGTCTTAAAAGTTTTGTTTCACAAGAAATAACTGAAGAAGAAGTTAGTGATTGTTTTAACAAAATTAAGATACGCTCGGCACATGAAATCGATCAAATCCCTGCAAAATTTGCCAAGCTTGCAAAATGTGTCTTATTACCAATTCTCACTAAATTATTTAACCGATTTAACAAATGCGTAAACCAAGAAACTTTTCCAAATGAATTCAAAACAGCATATGTGATTCCTATACCAAAAGTCCCATCGCCACATTCATTCGATGACTTTCGACCCATAGCCTTATTGCCAATTTTCTCCAAGATATTCGAAAAAATTTTAGAAGTCAGAATGAGAAAATTTCTTGACAAGAATAATATTTTAAATCCTGCACAATATGGTTTCAAAACAAATAGTTCAACTGATTTAGCTATCACTTCTTTATATGATAGTATATTGGATAATTTAGATCACCGAAAAATAACGTGCTCTATATTCAGAGCTGGGCCCTAAAAAAAAAAAAAAGTTCAAAGCGCAAACGCAAATTGCGCAACCGATTTTTTTCAAGCACAAAACGCAACAGCAAAATGCGCAACCGAATTTTTGGAAGCATAAAGCGCAAATGCAAATTGCGCAACCGTATTTTTAAAGACATGTAGCGCAAATGCAAATTGCGCAATTCTATTTCTGCAAGCATAGAGCGCAAATGCAAATTGCGCAACCCAAATTTTTCAGACTAAAAGCGCAAACGCAAATTGCGCAACCCAAATTTTCCAGACTAAAAGCGCAAACGCAAATTGCGCAACCCAAACTTTTCAGACTAAAAGCGCAAACGCAAATTGCGCAATCACAAATCGTTTTGATAAAACTCAACTGCAATATTGGTTTTCGTAACTCAGGACTTCACTAAGATGCCCTATCGGTGGAAACAAGTTGCAAAAATATTTCAAATAGTAACTAGAATCCACCCCAAACTAATGGTAGAAATGACAATGCCAGTGGGTTTTAGTCCTGTATGTACAACAGGAGTTGTCATCGGTCGAAGGAAATAATGGTAAAAGCACTCAGTATGTTTTTGCCTATAATCTCTATTACCTTTGGCACAACCTTAGGTTAACTAAAGCTAATCGGTACAAAAATCACTTTGCAGTAGCTAGGCTACCCATGAGCCATTACCCAAACACTAGGCTAGTAGCACAGTAGAAAATTTTATTCCTTGCAACGAAGAAAATTCAAAGCACTAGGCAAATAGCACATCAGACATAAGAAGTCTCCGGCCTGGCTGCATTCATTTTTAAAAAATTGAGAAAAATATGAGTATCAGTTCTGCCAGGTTTGACGTGTCACGTTTTCAAATGCAGCGGTTTCTGACATGCTGAAGGTCAAACCTGACCTCTTTGTCCCGTATTGCTTGTTGCCTTGAGACTATAAACAATAAGTTAGTTAGCATGAGAATACTGGAATAGTCTTAAAATACTAAGCAAAATGGGACAAACAGTTCATTTTTGAACTCCAACATCTGAAACCGGCTGCATCTGAAAACTTAAAAGCTTGGCAGAACTGATTACTACATACTTCGTAGGCTACCGTAGGCCTATCTTTATTTATGCCGATTGGTATTGAATGCTGTAGCTTTCCTGTAGGGCCTATTTCCTATTATGAGTGTCAATAAACTGTAAACTATTTCTGCAGGATAACCTACCAAAGCTGCTGCTTGCCGATTCCACGTGGTTTTTATTTAACTTGTGACAAAACTGCGGTGTCGGTGCGACCAAAAATACAACTGCCTTAAAATTATTCGACCGAAATCGATTTATTTATTTTTGGAAAGGTAACCTGGCTTTGCGGTTGCGCACTTCAAAGAAAATTTAATGCGCAAGTAAAGCGCAATTAAATTTTAAATATACGATGCGCAAATGCAAATTGCGCAATCGAAAAAAAAGACCTTAATAGCGCAAATGCAAATTGCGCAATTAAAAAAAAATATGAAAAGCACAAACGCAAATTGCGCAAGCAAAAAAAAGGCAGGTAAAGCGCAATTCAAATTTCGCAATTGCGCAATTTGCGCACTACTTTGCGCATGTCCCAGCTCTGTCTATATTTCTGGATTTGAGAAAAGCGTTTGATTCCGTTAATCATGATATCTTGCTCAAAAAACTAGAGCATTATGGCTTACGCGGATCAATTTGGAGGCTTTTAAATTCATATCTTAAAGGTAGGAAAATTTGCACGAAAGTTGACAATAACATTTCTAAATTTTACGATGTTGAATTTGGTGTTTCTTAAGGTTCAGTGTTAGAGCCTCTATTTTTCTTGCTTTACGTGAATGATCTTCCACAAGCCTCAAACTTTGACACCACTCTTTTGCTGACGATACCAATCTTCATATATCCCATCCCAATTCAAAAACTCTTCAAAACCTAGTTTCACTGGAGATTACAAAATTGAAAAATGGGTTTGCCAAAATAAATTAACAATTAACTCCAAAAAAAGTGCCTACATGCTAATTAGTAATAACAAATCAAATACATCGATTGATTTTAAACTATCACTTAATCACAACGTTATTAATAGAACCAACAGTTAAAAGTATTTAGGAGTTACATTGGACAACAAATTGTGTTGGAAAACGCATATTGATGATATTGTCACGCGATTATCCAGAGTCTGTGGTGTAATTTATAAATTGGGATACCTTGTCCCCACTTACACTCTAAAATTGGTATATTACAGTATGTTTAACTCAACCCTTCAATATTCTTTAATCAACTGGGGTAGAGCGTGTAAAACTCATTTGCAAAAAATATCCGTCTTACAAAACAAAATTATAAGAGCTTGTCTATTCTGTCCTAAATATCACCCAACCACTACCATATATTCCAAATTTGAGATCTTACGTCTTGAGGACATGATAAACATGGAGTTTGCCAAATTTATGTTCAAATATTCTAACAATATGCTTCCAAAATCATTTGATTCTTACTTTATCAAACTTGACCTGATTCACAACTATAACACGAGGCGAAAAAGTAAAAATGAGTTCTTTCATGATCGCGCAATAACTAACTAGGGAAGAATGAAACTCCATCATATCTGTTTTCCTGTAGGCTATGGGAAAAAATTCCTTTAGAAGATCAAAATGTCTCATTTTATAAATTTAAAAAATTGTTTAAAGCAAAATGTTTAGCAAAATATGTAAATTAAGTAACAAAGTTCTGTTGTTTGCAGGCCTATACCTGCTCAGCATTTCTTTGGATAACTGTGTTTGTCTATAGTGTAAACGCTTCTTTTTTGCTTATTTTAACGCGTGGACGCTTTTTTCTTTTAGTTTCGTTTTGATGAGTAGGCCTATGTCTGGATCAAGTTTTTTTGTGCCGTGTTTTGTAACATGCTTTAGGGTACAGTCGACTCATGGATGACCGAATGGTCTTTCGCTGTTCGTTTTAGCGCATATCTTATAAAGCGTTTGGAAAAATAAACTTGACTTGACTTCCGAATGTGTTTTACGATCTGCACTATTTTACAGACGGCACTATTTTACTGGCCGCCGAAACTGGTCTTGAGTCTAGGCCTTACTCGTCGCGTAGATAAATCACTTCACTTTCTCTTCGCACGAGAAGCTAAATACGCGAAAAATCATTTTCAACAAAACCGCTACAGCCTTTTTGAAGGTCACGTGATGCGTAAAGAAAGTATAAGGACAAAAATTTTTCGTGCACATGGCAACAGAGAGGTGGTGTGGGGGTTAGTGCGATAGACTCCCACTCGTAGGGCAGGGAATCAATGCCCTCCTAGGTTTTGATTTTTTGTCAGCGTATTACACTGAAGTCGCTGTAGCGATTTTGTTGAAAATGATTTTTCGCGTATTTAGCTTCTCGTTCTCTTTGCCAAAGGATTAGAAACGAAATCCTTTCTCGTCGCATTGTTAGTTGTTACTCGTTTCGGGTTTTGTCTAGGACTGGATGAAAGCGTAGGCTATTTAGTTAACAGTCCGCAAAATGTGCGACTTTTTACGTTGTCATTTTGTCTTGAAACAGAGAAAAGTGTTGATTCGTCTTTAGTTTGTATGTAATGTTAATTTTACAAATGGCACTGCATTAAAAAGCGTTCAAGTAAATCCTTTCTTGTTGCAATGTTTCTTTACAGTCCGCAGAAAGCAGTCCAACTTTTTTCAATACCATTTTGGTTTAGAATGGGAAAAGCGTAAAATTGTCCGTAGAGCAGGTAGAGTGCATGCAAAACGCATTTTACAAACGGCACCTCATAAAAAGCAACGAAAACACTCTCATTCTTGGACGTAGAAGTTAATAGCCTATCACCGACAATGGGTTCGAAAGTTGGGTTTGACGCAAGAAGGCAGATACAGGAGTTATTCTTAATTACAACCCAATATGTCCTAAATCTTGGAAAACTGGTCTGATTATGTGTCAAATTAAACTTTTTGATTGATTGATTGAATACTGCTGGTTAATAGCCACTTCGTAATTTTGAAATGATATAGGCTAGACTGCTTCGTGATTTGATGTTTTAGCTCTGAGCTATTATTCTGTACAGTGTAGCCTATATTGCTTTGAAACTAGTCTAGCTTGGTCTAATTCAGAATATATTTTAGGCAAATATTAAAGTAAAACAAGCAATTAAAAATTATTAGATAAAGCACCATGGGTGATAATCAAGCTTTAATGAAACGAGTTGATCAGCTTATTGAAGACAATAATGTCATGGTGTTTTCCAAAAGTTACTGTCCATATTGCAAGATGGCAAAGGAAGCATTAACCAGTAAGTTGGTATATCAGTATATTACTTGGTTTAGTAGGCGCTGACTGGTAACGTCTAGTATCAACTACCAGGTTCAAGTAGGGTTAGGTTTGGTTAGGATCGATTAGGGTTGTAACTGAACCAAATGTTAACTAAATTTAATCCTAATCGAACCTCATCCTAACCAAACCTGGGGGCTGATAGGCTACTCAGTACTAGACGTTACCTTACTGTTTTCTCTACTGTCTAAGATGCAAAACTGAAAGTTTGAGAAAAATGAGGAGTTTTTGATTAAATTTTTATTTTTTTCTGAAGCTTGCCTACTAAATGGATAATTTTTGGTCAAATTTGAATTAGAGGGTTCGACATTTTGGTGAAAAATAAAAGTTTCATACTCTAGAAACTCAACTTTTAGGCAGTGTCTATTTTGCCATTAACAGCATAATAGCTTCTAGGTCTATTTTGCCGCAGCTACATAACCCCATGTCACTTGAATATTATATCTTGTGCTATTCTACTGTCCTCGCGAACCCGATTGTTAACCCCAGGTCACACAAAACGAATCGAAGCAAAACTAACTGAAGTCATGACGAGAATCGAACCCAAGACTAGCTGACTGGTGCAGCGCTTCCCCTTATAAGCTGTGCTCTATCCACTGAGCTATCGAGAAGTTGTGGCAGTCTAGCACAAAATGGCGCTTAAGAACCCATGACGTCATGGCAAAATAGACTCCAAAGCTATTTTGCCATCAATGGCAAAATAGACACTACCCAACTTTTAGGCAAAAATTGAATCAGACTTTCTGTAAACCTCCTAAATCTTGGGGCTAATTTTTTATTGGAAGCTTCTATTTCACTGGAAATTTCCGGTTACTGAAATTCAAAAATTGTGGTTGCATACCCGGAAACTTGCCCTACGGTTCCCCTACTGCAGTGGTTCTCAAACTTTTCTTGCCGTGATGCCTCTGGAAAAAGTTTGCTAGGCATGCAACGCACCACTGATAACTTTTAAACTGTTAACAGCTCAGATGGCTGAGTGGTATAGAGCGTCTGTCTCTTAAGCTGTAGACTTTGGTTTGATTCCGAGTCGGGTCAAACCAATGACTATAAAATTGGTATTCACAGCTTCCCTGCTTGACGCTCAGCATAAAAGGGACAGTGTGGAGAACAAGCCGGCAAGTTTACTTGTTGTGCCCATGGGAAAGGTACTTAGCGGGATTCCCCCATCTTGGTGTGGTAGGCAGATGGCCAGCAACTCCTAAGCGAGCTGGTATAGTGCTCTGATCGCTTTCTCGTGATAGGAGGATAAATATGCAACTAAAAAAAAAAATGACGCTTTATAAGCAAATTTACTACCGGTATCACTGTCGTCTTCAAACGTGATTTCATGCTTCTTGTTTGCATCCATTTTACTTTCTGAACTGACTGCTGCATCTTTCATTATGTGCGCAAAATGAACAATGTGCAATACTTTTAGCAATCAATTACTACTGTTACTTAACTATACATTGAAATACATAAAAACGTCTTTAAAAATTTATTGTTTAATCATAATTATATGGACAGATAGTGGTAATACGACACAGAAATACAGTAACTTTTACTTGCAATTATTAAGTACTGGTAGTGAATTGCTAGAAATGGAATCTCTTGTGCGACGCACCCCTGTAAAAACAAAACGACGCACCAGGGCGTCGCGATGCGCAGTTTGAGAACCACTGCCTTACAGTGAGAATCGCACTACGGGAACCAAGAAACGATTACACAACTACGATTTTCAAACTTTGGTAATCGAAATTTCCAGTGAAATAAACACTTTTATATTTGGCAGAATCAGAGTATCTATTTTACCATTAACAACTACATCCTGATTGACTTGCCTTGCATCTATACGCATGACTGTTGATTGGCTTGCATCTATGCGCAAGACTGCTATTGAGTAAATTAGCAATCAGGACCTACTGTCGACAAAAAATAAACGGCAAAATAAACACTATATAGCACCAGACCTTTTTACTAAAACTTATCTTGGGGCAAATTCTCATTTTCGACAAACTTACTGGAAATAGGAGTACTGCAATACAGTTAAATCTGGTTAATTGCATACTGGATAATTGCAGATTGTGTAATCTGCTTTATCTCATAAGGATCATAGGCAAGGGTGGAAACCTGGCTACTTGGCATTAGGGTGTCAGTTTCAGTTTCGGTGTGTTGAAACTCAGATATCAGGTTTCAGTTTGGGTTTGGTTTCACAGCTGTTGAAAAATAGGTTTCAGTTTTGCTTATGCACAACTTTGGTTTCTGGGTTTCAGTTTCGGTTTAAGTTTCATTCAAAAAAGCTACTTTATTTTGAATACGGATTTTTTAAGTGCTCTATTTTTTAGCGTTTTTGTTATATAGCGATGATAAGTAGCAGCTCAGATGGCCGAGTGAGGAGAGCAATTGCTTCCGAAGTTATCGACTTGGGTATAACTCTGAGTCCGGTAAAACCAAAGACTCAAAAATTAGTATCCACAGCTTCTTTATTCGACGCTGAGCATTAAAAGAACTGTTATGGTAATGATGGTGATGACGATTTTTAAAACCGAAAACCTTGGAAAATTTTGAACAGGTTTTAGTTTCAGTTTCGGTTTTGACGTTTCAAGAAAAAACGGTTTCGGTTTAAGTTTAGATTTTCAAAAATTTGGCTGAGTAGGTGTCAGTTTCAGTTTGGGTTGCAAAATTTTTCTTCAAAACCGGGTTTTCAGGTTTAGGTTTTGGTTTCCACCCTTGATCATAGGATAAATCCCAAACCACAGTCAATCATTTGTTAGGAAAATAATTTGGTTAATCACATATCAATTTATTGCATAATTTCTCTTACCAAATGGAAAAGCACAACATTTTACTCAATTAAGCAGATTATGCAGCAAACTTTAGTGACAAAGGCATAAGTATTGATGTTCTTCAATGACGTTTACCGATTTAAAACAAAATCACCGGGTCACTTGTACAGTAGAATTTGTCTAATTCGTCTTCGTTTATTTGGTCAGTTTGCTCAGTTCGTCACATTTTCGTCAGTCCCGGCAAAATTCCTATCTTTTACGTGCATTCCAGATCGTCTAATTCGTCATCGTCTAATTCGTCACTTCGCTGAATTCGTCACCTATCTAAATCCCCGAGAGACCTTTTGTTTGTCTTATTCGTCATTTGCATATTCGATCCAATTCAAAACGTCTGGCCATTCGTTTTGTTTCGTTGCTCAGCAATGTCTGCATGTGTTAGCACGCATGTGTGCACGTTTAGACGTGCGTGCGAGTACATATTGTACACGTGCGAGATAGCTTTGACGCGCGAGATTGCGCAACTACAGTTTGGACCGTTAAACTATAGTTGTGCTTTCAGCATTTTATTTCAGTATTATTGTCAGAGCGAAGTTACACACATTTTTTTGCGAGTTAGCAATTTTGGTTACACCGACTTTGTGTATTGTATTATTTTTTGGGTACTGTGTGATTTGTGTTCTGTGTAAGTGCATTGTATTCAATAATAGACGTAACAAACTGCGTTAACAGCAAAACAAGCCCCTTGTATACAAGCCATTATAGAGTTTTCACCTGTTTGCATAATTGGTCAGTTTGTTTAATTCGTCACTTTTTTCTAATCCCCTTTAGGTGACGAATTAGGCAAATTCTACTGTACTTTCGTGCAAATGCATAATTTGTTTAATCGCATAAAAAGATTTGTCAAAGTGATATGCATTTAACTGGACTCGAGTGTACTAGTCACTCTTAAAAATTTTAGGAACAATTGTTCTGACAGGTGTTCAATAAATAATTATATTATGTAAGAGTTTCGAGTTTAATTTTAACATCATTATCAATTCTGTTCTACTTCTTAACCGGAATTTTTTTTAACTGCATCTGCAGAGTTTAAATATGTTTACCCCAGAATATCGAAAACGTTGATATGATTGATCACTATAATTTCTTTTTGAACTGCTATGTTAGTTGAACTTTTTTAGACCTTGATAAGAGTCAGTCAAAGTATGGCGTTAACTGCATAATGCAGTCAATATTACTGCTTGAAATTGCTCTTTGTTTTTGCATGAACATGGTTAAGAACAATAGAAACAAGATTATGGCAGTTAAATGTAACAAGTATATGATAGTAGTCCAAATGTATTTGATACTATATTATCAGTTCAAAAGTTGTACTGTGCCAACTAAGTAGTGTAGTTTTGATAAATTGTCACATCCTTTTCACTGTACAAGTGTAAAAAATTTGACTTATTGTATGCCGCTGCAGTAATCAGGTAACATACACTAAATCAGAAGAAGCAACATTTATGAGTGAAAAGAAGCTACCGTAGAGCTGTCACTATGAAATAATAGCTGAAGTTATAACAGGAAACTTGAATGTACGAAAAAGATTAAAACTTTTCCAAGATCTGCTTATTATTAGTTTAGTATTTATCCACTTTTTTCATGATAGCCAGATAAATATCGAACTGATAATAATGAAGCAGATGTACTTGTTTGAAGAACATAATATACACATCCATGGATGAGATGCGAGAATATGACAAAGAAAGTTTTTTTTTGGGTCAAAATTATTTTTCTAAAATTGTCATTTTTTAGATGTGGGTGCAGACTTTCATGTAGTGGAGTTGGACAATGACAAAGATGGTGCCGCAATTCAAGCAATTTTAGGCAAAAAAACTGGAGCATCCAGTGTTCCTCGTGTTTTCATAAAAAGAAAATGCATTGGAGGTGGCACTGAAACAAAGCAGCTGTATGATCAAGGAAAGCTAAAATCTATGATTGATGGAAATTAATTAATCAACCCTGCACAAAAAGAGTGACAATTTCCTGTTGTAATAATATGGATTAGCAGCTGTTTGTATTATATCGTGCATAAAATATACTTACTTTGTGTAAAATTTGGCTATGCTAATAGCTGTCCACATTAACGTAGAGTTTCAAAGTCGAATTTTTGCAATTGGAACTGACTGTATATGTAACAATACAATTTGGTTATCAGTTAAGAATTTCAAAGTAATGTTGTTTATCAATTATAATACTGTAACTAAAACCGCGTTTTTCTTGAGAATTGATACTTGGTGTGCAGTTTTCAGTTGCTGTTTTTCAAGTTAAGTCACAATTTTGAAGTGCTTAACAACATGGATAAGTATGGGTAGGTAACCAATGCGTGAGCCTTAGCAAGTGGCCGTTAGTTTATGAAGTAACGATTTGAATTGCGATTAAATGAAAGTGTTACTGACTGGAGTGTTTTAATTTTACTGAGATGTACGTGAACTACCGTGCCGTGTGTGAACAAATTTTCCTGTTTTGGGGCCAGCCGAAATTATTTTTTACAAACAGATGATTCTACTTTGCCTTACAGTTTACTCCTATGTCATCAAATTTGTGAATATTGTGCAATAAGAAGTTAGTTGGCCAATGCGTGATCGTGGTCGCTTTGCACTAGGTGGGATGAGCATTAAAAGTAAACTGCCAAGCGTAGGCTTTTTGTCTGCGAAATGGGAAATCTATGATTGAAATATGGCATGCGACCAAGAAATCGTCGAGATGTATTGTTGAGCGTCAAGCATGGAAACTGAAATTTTCTTTGTTCATATCTAATAAAGTAGCCATGCTTTGTGGTTATTTCGTTCTTCATTGAAAACACAATCGCTTATTCATGCTCATCAACATCGCGCCAAACATTGACAAGGCGTAGCTTACACTTAGTTCATAAGTGGATCGCTTTAATTCGTCAGTATCAATGAGCTTTACAATCATGACCATAACATTGCTTTGTATCGATAGGACAAACTTTTCGTACTTTTCAGGCAACTTTGCGTCTTGGTGTTAAAATAGGCTTTTTGATTAGGTTTATTAACAAAAGCAGGCTTTTTGATTGTTGCAGATTGCATTGTTGGTAGTTCTTTTTTATGGGATCTGAGAGCAATTTTATGAAAAAACACAACTTAAGGATAGATGAATTTAGATGCTGTTAGGCCCGTAACTAGGGCAGTGTAGCATTGGGATTTACCTTTTGACAAAATTTTTTTAGTTGAAATATCGGTATTGCTACGATAGTAGTTGCGATAGCTTGCCTGTTTATCACCAAGGACTTGGTTATGGCTTAAAAAATCACGTGGCTGTTATTAACGACGGTTTATAATAACAATGGCCTGTGAAGGAAGAACAAAGCTCGTGACTTCCTCCGCTAAGCAATTGTTTAATGCGTGAATGAATGACTCAGCGAATCGTCCAGCCTAAAAAGTTTGATGTAAAATAAAGCAGAATCATGATGACTGCGCGGTTTCGCCATCAGCGTGTGCGCTAACACATTAAAGTCATTGCAGATCGAGTAACGATTCCTTATTCAATACATTCTTGAAAAACGCTTTTCTGAAACTGAAATGTTTCGTAACATTCTTATTCAAATATGGTCGGGTACAATATCGATCAAATTCCAAATTGAATAGTTATGAAACTCTTTAGTTCATAAAACGTTTCAAAACTATGGTTTTCAATAATAAAATGTCGGCTAAATAATATTATAAACTGTTTGTACGAAAACGTTATATTTTAATAGTTAAACTCTTAACCATCATTATATACTGTAGTTATGTCTTTAAAAGCCATTCAAGCCCCTTTGTGGACAGGTTCATTTTTGAAAATCGCTTTTATTAAGACTTTGCTTATCTTCGCAATTCCCTGGCGTAGCACGTCTTTTCTGTTGTGCGCAAATTGATATCGTAGCGCTGTTTGATGTTGTCATGGTAGTGATGTTGACCAAGTAAATAAATTCAATGAAAAAAATTCAGTGTAGGCTTAAAAGCAGTTTAAAATTCTGTCAAACCGCAAGTATCAAACCTTCGTTAAATTAAAAAGCACATGAAGACTGAAGAATTTCATAGCCTAGGTCTATCAGGTTAATATCCTACTCGTATTGTGCTCTACTGTTCTAATTTTTACTCCAGCAGGATACCCTTGTCATGGGGAGGCCGTTTCAAGCCAATCTCAAAATTGTCAGCTCAAGAAGTATTTCGTCTCGTGAAGAATTTTCTAGTCATTGTTCAGTTCAGTGTTACTAGGGTCAAAGTTAAAACATTTGATTACCGGTATCTCCATTTCGAGATTATATATACTGTAGTCCATTTCGAGGTTCATGCATTAGGAAATGAATAATGCAATTTCACGCAAAGGCCCTCCTTGAACAATTTCGGTTTCTCAGCTTTGAACTGGTAACTCCGTAGAGAGAAAATCCTGGTTCTGCGTCGGAGATATGCTTCGGACCGTTGAGAGAAAATCTGGGGCAGAGTCAGAGATATGCTTCGTGCCCCCTGTGCCCTGTTGACCTTTTTCGGAAATCATTAGGGAAAGTGTTTTGAAGTGACTTCAACTACGGGTGGTTACCCCTTCTCATAATGCTAATAATACGCGACCAAAATGTTTAAAATATTCTTTCGATCGTAATTTTCATGCGACGGTTTTATGTCCCTCTGAGTCCTGATTAAGATCATATATTTTGAAGTTGTGAATCAATTATCCGTTTACTCACAGCAAGTTAATGGGTAAGGCATGAACATTGAACAACTCTAAAGTAAGACAACACAATATAAGGGCGACAAGAGCTAATGAACAAGACCTCTGGAGCATGGTACAAGTCCATGGAAGTCAGAGCAGTCGATTTAGGGGGCCAAGCGTTTATCGGAGGGGGGGCAAAGTTTGAAATTAAGCGCAGAAGCCGCTGTCTTCAAAAGAGTAAGCTTGTTGATTAGGAAGGCCTGGCCCCCCTTGGCACCGGCTCATAGAAGTGAAAAGACCACTGTAAACTCATGGAAGACTATTAAACTGCATGAAGTGAGCAGGGGGAATGGCGGAAACATTTCTAAAGTGGGGTGGGGGGGGCAAAAGCAATGACCAGATTTCCTTCGCCTACAACCTTTATTTAGCCTGTTCACATGTGATGTCCAGTTTATGTGGGCTTCAGACCCATGGTTCTTGCTTCTAGTTTTTGCATCACAAATAAATTTTTGATGTCACAATCAAGGGCGTTGGAAGGTATGGACTGAAGGGGCAAAGCCCCCCCTATTTTTTTCAGCCCTCCCGTAGAAATTTTGAGCCTCCCTTCAGTTCCCCTTTCGAAAATTTATACTGTAACTACAGTACACCCTATTACACTTCAGCGATGGCTTATGGCGTCACTTAATCGTTTCTTTTCTTCCTTGATACCATCAAACCAGGCGCGGGTTGACTTATTTTTTCAGGGGGGGCCCAGAAAATTTAATATGTTAAGGCCTTTTTAGGGAGCTGAAGGAAAAAGTCCAAGATTAAAGTACGCTATCTAGCAGTGGCGTACACAGGATTTTTCAATGGAGGGAGTTTTAGTGACGTCACATTGTGATGACGCAAGGATACGGCAATTACGGTACTTCAGAGGTATTAAAGTGCATCGGATTGTAATGTTTCTAATTTAAATTATTACGCAATTGCAGTTGACCATGATTAAGCTATAATGCCATAACTAAGGAAACAACCAAGATATATTTCATTCACACTTTTGCTTGATGCTTTGCGCTTCATTTAAGAAGAGAAAAAGCAGGGATGAGAAAAGGTTTCACAGAAACTCATGCTGTTAAGCCGTGGTTAAAAATTTACTGAAAAAATTTTAGTTTACCTCATTTTTGGGACATAGGAAGGTTAACCGACTAAAGTAGGCCAGCTTTCGCAACGTCACAAACAGGGTGTAGCCAGGGGGGTAAAACAGCTAATTGCTTCCCTTCAAAAATTTTTTTCAAGAACTAACATTGATATGAAACAACGCATATAAACCTTGATATAAATATTTAATATGCACTCATTTTGAAGGGGCAGTTTCTCCCATAACTATAATGAAAAGTGAAGATAGTGGAGCATGAAAAAACCCTGCCCACCCTACCGCAACATTTTTAAGCTAAAATGAATTGCGCGAGAGAAGAATCCCTGATCATGCGATTGAGGTCAAAAACAGCGTCGATATTGTCTAAGATGGTCTAAGCATTTTTCACCCGTATTACAGCGTCGATATCGTCACATACTTTTAAACACGTAATCGGGATATCTGAAAAACGGAGCACTCCAGCTCCTGAGACAGTTACTGTGCGTAAAAACAATTTTGCTTGCCCTCTCCCTCGTTCCGTCCCTGAGCCTCTTCAAATCTTATTTTGGACTGGTCTTCCTTGGCAGTATTTTTATTTTATTTTTAGCACTTAGGCAGGTCCAATATAGTTTTTTATATTTTAATAATTTTATTTCAACAAACCGTCCGGTTACAGCAGGGTTTCCCAAACTGGGGTCCGCGTCAACTGCACAGTGGGTACGCAGTGATATGACATAGGTTACATAGTTCGTGTACCGTTCACTTGAGTCTAAAATCGCATCTGACCACCGTTTTGTTATTGAACACGCATAAGTGAACGTACCAACCAGGGTTGCCAGGTTTTGCAGAGTAAAATATACCAAAATGTTCCAAATTATATACCAAATATATACCAAAATATGTTATCAAAAATATACCAAATTTATACCAAAATTTCGAAAAAAAATCATCAGTTTATCTGTAAAAATGAAAAGTAAGTGTTGCATTTTTGAATGACATAATTAATTTCTTGCTCAATCTCCCAACAGAAGTATTTTTACACTGAACATAAGTCAGTTGTATTTGCTAAATACAATCAAGCTTTCATTACCAGTAATGCTGATTTAATAGACCGAGGAACCGAATCAAAGTTTCTCACGCTAAACGAAAAACAATAGTCACAAATACAACAGTTTAATTGAAATTATTCAACACTTCTGTAGCACTAGCGTATTCAGGAGGGGATAAAAGGCGATGGCCCCCCCAAAACAATTTTACAAAAAAAAGATAAAAAACGAGCAAAAATGAATGTAACTTAGATATATTAGGAAGTTATTGTGGAACTGTGTTACAATATAGTATCATAGGGACTGGGGGGGTCGGTTGAAAATAACAATGAAATGCAGACATTTTTAGTGTAAACTAACTTTAAAAGGCTATGGAGATGTAAGCGGTCGGCGTTGGGTATCGTGAAAAAGCGAGAATTAACAAAGCGCCTATAATGCGCTTGCTATGCCTTGTTCGTTACTTATTGCAATTTAAAAGTGTTTGATACCGATTTGTATGTCCTACCTCAGATGAGCAAAATATAATAGGGCGAGGATATAAACAGATAACGCGTTCGTGACATGAGCCGAAATTTAATTCAAATCGGCTTAGGGTGCTTTTTTTGCACCTTTACCTCATCCAAATCCGAACTGGCACAAATTTCAAAGCAAAAATTTGTCATTGGTTTTGAGTTTTGTTATATTTCTAAAATGAAAATAATTATTTTGATAAAGTTATTTCATTTATTTGATTTTGCTTGTCACGGCGAAGCCCACTGCTGCTAATTCGCCTTTAAAAAAGGCTATTTTGCCTAAGGTAGAAGTTAGTGCTTTTATCAATTTCAAGGCCGGCCTCGGGATGCTTGCACCCCTTGAGAACGCGAGGAAGCATTCCTGGGGGTTCAAAACGGTTTATAGATTTTTATCTTGTATTAAGAGCGCTTTTATTTTCGGTTGGTCAGTGTCAATTTTTTAGCGCTGTTACGCTCTGGTAATATGTAGTTCGCAAACGTCTAAGTGGCGTAAAACCCTTAGCCTCTTTGTGGTTGGTTAAAATCAAGCTCTGAAAACAAAATGCGTCTGATTCATCAACGGAGTAGTGACTGGTTTAACTATCCTATACCTTGCATTAGCGACACTTTCAAAAAAGCTAAAAACTCTAACATTGATTGCTCCGCTGGGGAGCTTACAGTGTTGCCCCAGCCCCCCAGCTGAATACCTGCTGGGTTTTTGACGCCAAGTCATTACAGGAAAATGTTTAAGGTCAATAACACACGTGAATTCATTTCAGCCCCTACCATTACGAACATTTGGTTTGCGTGGCTGATTACAGTCGCATATTTTGTGAGGGGTGCAAGAACATATCAAAAATTTTATATGAAAATAATTGGGAGTATGAAAATGATTGGGAACCGCTCTATTATGAAAATGGTTGGGAACCGCTCTATTATGAAAATGGTTGGGAACCGCTCTATTATGAAAATAGTTGGGAACCGCTCTATTATAAGATAATACAAAACAAAAGAAAAAGAGAGTTCCTAAAATGCTTAAATGTGAACACTTATGTTGAAATAAATTATAATTCGTCACGTTAGTGCAAAAACTGCCTAAGTCATTTTTTGGCGAAATTGAGTTTTTAGCACCAACTTGTTCCTCAGGGTCAGCGCTAACGCTTGACACACTTTTTGGAAAAATACGTCGACGCGTTCGCGAGTTATGCTCCATTTTCTAAATTGCGTAAGTCAGCACAATTATTAAATCATAATAACACATAGTATACCATCATAGTTCTCTATAATATGGTTGTACAACTGTGTCACGTGACCCACTCGTCACGCATGAGTTACAAGGTACGCTCTAAATTGCTCCCAAGGAGCACATCAGATTAGCAGTTGAAACAACATGAAGCTAGTGTGGAAGGCCTAGTCGTAGGAGACCTAGGCATAGGGTTAGTCGAAGGAAACAGGAGTGCAGGTACTGGGGGTGTAGGGGCGGGGGTGCAAATCTACGTTGAGCAATGGAGGGATGATTTAGCAAAATTGACACGTCCGCAGATGCCCAATTTTTTGTCAAAATAAAGTGAAGACCAAGAAAACAAAAGATTGCAGATGCCCAATTTTTTGCCCAAAATGAAGTAAAGACCAAAAAAAGGTCATCACGTTCGCTGATGCCCAGTTTTGAGTACCGGTAGGCTACTTGGACATTAAAAGTATTGGGGGGATGCTGCCGAATTCTTGGGGGGGATGCATCCCTCATCCTACCTGGATTTGCACCCATGTGTAGGGGGAGATGTGGGATAGAGTATGGGGTAAGTCTAGGGAGGTGTGGTAGAGTGTACGAGGTGAGTGTTGACAGGTTGAGGTTGAGGGTGTGGGAAAAGGGGTGGAGAAGTGAGTTGGGTTGTGGAGAGGTGTGGGAAAAGGCATAGGCCTAGTCGTAGGAGACAGGGGTGCAGGGAGGGCAACCACCCTCCATTTGTAAAATTTGAAAATGCCGCGTTAAAAATTCAAGCACTGTAAAATGTTTTTTGGGCATAATTTGAATGCTCAAAATTAGTTTTGACTGATTTTTTGAATTATTGAGTTCCTGAAAATATTTTTTTCCAGTTCAGCAGGTTTAATGATTTGCGAGCAAATAACAACTTGTTGATACAATGCCAGTTTGGCAGTATCTAGATTTAATGAGGTTGTTGCCTGGCATATTTTTTATAGATTTTATATTATAGAGAACTATGATACCATGAAACCATTTATTCTGTTTTTTATTGTTATTTTGCTTGTGACGCAAGAGTAGATACATTCAATCACACGTTTTTTGCGTTTTTCTCACACCACAAAAAAATGACTAAAGGTGTGTTTACTAGGGTGTTTCATAATTTCACCACTTTCGAGTTTTTTAACGATTACCCATTTTTCTGATGGGATTTTGGACGCTGATTACGAATTTGACATTATTTTTTGATTATGACGTCATCTAAAGGGTGCACCGCGCGATATGACGTCATTTTTCGCTATTTTGCTGTATCTCGAAAACTACTTGCGATCGAGGCTTGGGGGACACATCAAATGACGCAGAATGCACGATTTCCTATCTGTTCTCAATACATTATTTGACCGTATCTTTACAAGAAAAAAAGTTATTCACAAAAAACACATTTTTTACGATTTTTAATCAATTTTTTTAATAATTACAGTAGCAACAGTACGTACTAGTTTTTCATCTCTTTTTATGATAATATAGCTATGACGAAACAAAGCTGGCTGTTGTTACTGCAATAATATGGCTTCCTTAAGATCTAGTGAGGTAGAGTCTCTGCTAATCCAAAAAAAGCTGGTGAAAAATGTGCTACCCACTAATCGTCCTCAATACATTATTTGACCGTATCTGTACAAGAAAAAAAATTATTCACAAAAAACACATTTTTAGGACTCTTTGCGTAAGTATGTTCAGCAGATGGCACTAAAAGAAGTCAACTGGATAAAATTGAACAAGTGTTTGTGTTTGCAATGAATTCTTTTGACATGTAGTGCATGCATAAGTTCAAAAATCAAATACTTACGTTAAATCATGCTAAAGCATTGCCAAAGATTTTCCAGAACTGCCATAACGTTACAATCAACAAATGGATAAAAACAGCATAGCACACAAAACCTAATCCATATTGCACAAAAATGCCCGCAAACGAATATCAGTTTTATCGGGATGTGAAGACGAATCAAGAATTTTGTTTTGAACAACACCCTTTAGTTTGCCAATGAATCTCTCTGTTGCTCGATTGTTATTTTCTATGTTTCTCCAATGTGCTGCTGGAACCTCTAAGCATGTGATACAAGAAGCAGTCTTGTTTTCAACCGTAAAAAAATCTTTCAGTC
This sequence comes from Trididemnum miniatum, assembly GCA_964006365.1. Classification (NCBI taxonomy): domain Eukaryota; kingdom Metazoa; phylum Chordata; class Ascidiacea; order Aplousobranchia; family Didemnidae; genus Trididemnum; species Trididemnum miniatum. The sequence continues at coordinate 14,054,311 of OZ023232.1, read as the reverse complement.
CAGCTTTGCGTTCCTGAAGTAATTTGCGGGCGTCCACAGAATGCGGAAACTGACCCGTTTTAACGGCTTCGATGGAATACGGCGGTACTTCGGCATGATTTTTCCATCATAGCAAAGTTGAACCGCTTTTGCAAGTCTTAGCTCTCCTTCACATTTCTTTAAAGCTTCAAGTCTGCACTGCTCGCGCTTTCTGTATACAGTTGCTGGTGATGCGTATATTTTCTTTTCCCCTACAGTAGATTTTTGCAGATCAGATTGTTGGCGGATTGAAACCAAACGTCGATCTGCAGCTTTACAGTCACTGGCACTAATAGAAAATTCGCGAAGTCTTTTATATGATTTGCCTCCGGTAATGAGTTTAGAAGATGGTTGGTAATCCTTTTCGGATTTGTTCTTCCAAGGAAAAAGACTGGACATTGTGGACAGGTCTACTGCATCTTCATTATCACTCTCATCGCCGATGTAAAAATTACTGGATGAGCGACTTGAGCGCGGTCTCAGAACAGTAGAGAAGATGCAGCTTGGAGCACTGTTGTTCACTTTCTTGCTGCATGTGGGTTGTTCAAAGTCGGTTTCGATATTCTTTTGTTTTTTGGCGAAGGCTTTTTGTTTGTGCTGGTTAAACAATGTGTCTTTTGAAGCAGATATCATCATTTATCTGCACGAACTTTGATCTTTTAGAAAGCTAATTTCACTTGCGAGAACTCTATCATCAAATTCACATTTGCAAAGTAATTTGCACCGATATGTAGCAAATGAATCGCCAATATCGCACCGACACTTGGACAGATCAAAAAGTGCATCCAGCCAACCTTCTCTAATGCAAGAGCTGTTTCTTTTTTTGGTTCGTTTTCTCGCTGATAAAAACTTTTCGATTAACTTTTTTAGTTTTAATTGAACACTTCTTGTTTTAATGACAGGTAAACTAGCTCTCCTCCATAACTTCACCACATCACTCATTACAATCTCTTTTATGTCACTGAATCCAGGTGCCACCTTTCTAAATATGGGTTCTGTATCTATCAAGAGCTGCCGAATGTAATGATAGTGCTGAATAACTTCTCGATTAGTGGGTAGCACATTTTTCACCAGCTTTTTTTGGATTAGCAGAGACTCTATCTCACTAGATCTTAAGGAAACCATATTATTGCAGTAACATTCATTGTTGTAATGACTCATCCATATCCATACATGTTGTTCTAATACTTAATTCAAAAATTACTGTTTAGTTTGTTACCAAACAGCCAGCTTTGTTTTGTCATAGCTATATCATTATAAAAAGAGATGAAAAACTAGTACGTACTGTTGCTACTGTAATTATTAAAAAAATTGATTAAAAATCGTAAAAAATGTGTTTTTTGTGAATAACTTTTTTTCTTGTAAAGATACGGTCAAATAATGTATTGAGAACAGATAGGAAATCGTGCATTCTGCGTCATTTGATGTGTCCCCCAAGCCTCGATCGCAAGTAGTTTTCGAGATACAGCAAAATAGCGAAAAATGACGTCATATCGCGCGGTGCACCCTTTAGATGACGTCATAATCAAAAAATAATGTCAAATTCGTAATCAGCGTCCAAAATCCCATCAGAAAAATGGGTAATCGTTAAAAAACTCGAAAGTGGTGAAATTATGAAACACCCTAGTGTTTACACAGAATACGATGAAATTTTTCGTACGTACAGTGACGTAGGTTACGAAACTATTAGAGGTTATGACGTAAGGCTACGTCATTATCCGCGGCATTCTAGAATACAATCTTTAGGGGCTTCCCAAAACAACTGGTAGGAAGTAAAACTGTTTGAGTTTGTATTGTGTGAAAAATATTTTCGTCAACTGCTTACGTCAAAAATCTGATGAAACTTCGTACGACAGCAAATCGGACTGAAATCGCATTTAGTGTAAACAGACCTTTACGCATTTTTTGCACTACGACAATCGACAGACAAATCCCAGATCCTGACTTTCACGTTAAAAAATCATCCGTACTCCAACTAAAATCTCAGTTAGTGATTCAGCTTTATGGCAACTTTTTAACTTGTCAAAAGTTGGCTCCCCCCTTTTGTGAATTCTAAATACGCCACTCTTCTGTTGCCAATTATGTAAAACTGCATTGCTCAAATCAGTAGAAAGGATTTATTAGGTAATCCGGCTATTAAAGAGCTTTCTAGTAATCTTCAACATATCAGTTATATTAAATTTCTGAAATATACCAAACGCAAAAAAACACTACCAAAAGGCATAAAAATATACCAAATTTAAGGACATATACCAAACCATAATTTCACCTACCAAACGGTCCAAAAAATATACCAGTTGGCAACACTGGTACCAACGATTTATCTCGATTTTTTCTTGCGGCACAATCCTTGTGGATTGTTACGTCACATAGGCCCGTATAGGCTAAGGGATTGCTACGAGGTATGGAGTTGAGCTGTTTTTTGACTTGAGAATGTAAACTGCAGTTTGATAAATCTGTCTGTGAGCCTAATTAGTGATATACAGTGGAATTCGGTTAATAAATCCACCTCGGGACAGCCGGTTTTGGATTTAATACACGGTGGCTTTAATAGACGGCGTTTTCTAAAAATGCATCTCACCATTGTGGATATCCCCCTGCAGCGGTAAAAATGCACAAAATGTAGTAGTTTTTCCATATTTATTCGACGCAGAAAAATCTGCGCAATGCAGTTTGCTTCGGTGGAAATGTTTTCCTCAGATGGCCATCCACTTCTTCTTTCATATCACAAAGCATGTCCATTGTCCATCTTCTTAAACTCAGTACGCTCTAGCCCTAGGGCCAAGCGACGAAAACATTTCCGCATCTCTGCTGCTAGGACATGTACGTACTTGTCCATACGAAACTGATAATCCAATATTGTACGTACTTATTAGCACATAATGAAGAAAAATTTGACTGCATAAAGCACGTAAACTGGATGTATTAAGCGGCGCTTGGATTTATTAACCGAGGTTTTTATAACGGGAAAGGATTGGGACGATTCCGTTCCAAGCAAATTGGGTGTAATAAGCGGCTGGATTTATTAACCGTGGATTCATTAACCGAATTCCACTGTAGTTCATAACTTAGCATGAATAGATTTTTAAAACGAAAGGAAAGGGCGAATGATTCGGAATGTGAAACGCAGCATGTTATATCTCAAAAAACGAAGAAAAAAAACTAAGAACATACAATGAGGAGTATATTAAACTCGGCTTTATTGAATGTCCGTCTGATGCAACTAAGCCTCAATGTTTGGCATGTAACAAATTACTATCAAATGAAAGTATGAAACCAGCCAATTTGAAGCGGCATTTGAGGACTCAACATCCAAACTTGATTGGAAAGCGACAGACTTTTTTTGAAAGAAAGAAGAAAGACTACTTGAAGTAGAAAAAAGATTTTTCAAAAGCTTTAGTGTCAAACGAAAAATTAATGAAAGCGTCTTATTTAGTGGCGCTTAGAGTAGCTCGAGCCATGAAACCTTACACAATAGCCGAAGATTTAATTCTTCCACCAGCAATGGACATGTGCGAAACAGTTTTAGATCGCGAATGTACAGCAAAGCTGAAAGAAATTCCATTGTTGAACATCACAATTTCACGAAGAATAGGTGAAATGTCAAGTGATATAAAAGTAGTTACTTGAGAGATTGATACAAACTTATTTCGCAATCCAATTGGATGAAAGTACGGATATTGCCAGCCAAGCACAGCTGTTGGTCTACGTACGATATTGTTGGGGTGGAGAAATGATAGAAGATTTTATGTTTTGTCATCGAATGCAAGGCAGAACAACGGGCTTAGACGTTTTCATCGTGCTTTGTGATTTTTTTTCAAAAATGGAACTGTCATGGGAGCGATGTGTGGGTATATGCACTGACGATGCAGCTTCTATGACCGGCAAGCACTCGGGGACTGTAGCTCGAATCAAATTAAAAGTGCCAAACATTGTACAAACGCATTGCATGATTTATCGCGAAGTGCTTGTTGCCAAACATTTGGGAAAATCTTTGTCTGAAGTCTTGTCTGCATGTGTTAAAGTTGTTAACTCTATCAAAGCTCGCCCACTCCAGGCTCGACTATTTTCCTTGCATTGCGATGAATTAGGTTCGCAGCACTCAAATCTGTTGCTGCATACAGATGTGAGATGGTTGTCACGGGGAAAAATTGTGGAACGGGTTTTTGAATTGCGAAAAGAGCTTTTAATTTTTCTGCAAGAGCACAATCCTCACTTAGCTTTATTCGTAGCTGACGAAATATGGCTTGGGAAACTCGGATATTTAGCCGACATCTTTAACCTTCTGAACCAACTAAATCTGTCGCTTCAGGGAAGAAATGCCAGCGTTTTGCTTAGTCAAAACAAAATAACTGCGTTCACAAAGAAACTCAACTTATGGAAATCTAGAATAGATGATAATGTTGTGGATATGTTTCCAGTTTTGTGTGACTACATTGAGAACAAACTCTTAATTAGAACAGACTTGATTCCTCTGACATTCAACAGCATTTGGCATTGCTTTCTGATCATTTTACGAAGTACTTCTTAAAAGAGACATTTGAGAACTTTGATTGGATTTTAAACCCTTTTCTTGTTGGAAAAACTGATCTTTTAGGACGCGAAGAAGAAGAGTTAGCCGAACTGTCATCTGATCGAGCTTTAATGATGAGTTTCAATGAAAAAGCTCTTGCATCTTTTTGGTCTCTCAAAAAGCAATCAAAATGTTATTACCATTTGCCGCTACCTATTTATGCGAAACAGCATTTTCAGTTCTTATCAATATGAAGACAAAATACAGGTCCAGACTTGCCGTAGAGTCTGACTTACGAGTTTGTCTTACGAAAATTGTTCCGAGAATTGAAAAATTATGTAGTGAAAAACAACTTCATCCATCCCATTGATCCAGTGTTGTTTGTATTATTAATAAACATGATTATGTGTTCTTTATTTTGTTTGTAATGTCCTTTGTCGTTTAGGAAAAAATTGATGCAACGTAAGATAGGGGTCTGAGAACAAAAGTTTTACAGATGGGGGTCCGTGACCCAAAAAGTTTGGAAAACCCTGGGTTATAGCGTAGTGTTAAAAGATTTCGCTATCGATGCGGAATATGTGGGGTTCAATTCCCAGGCCGGTCGAATCGGACGCACTAAAGCCAACGGTTCGCCACCGCTGCAACGTTTCTTCGGAGTTGCGTTGCCCAGGCGCAATAAACCGCGGGGTCGGGCCCCGCCACTCGTTACCGCGCTTTGGTAAAACAGCGAGTGTAATGAAGGTTTGATTCAATTTTATAAAAAAATGTTTGTGTGCAGCCATAGTTACTGCAGATACACCGCATTTAAGGAAACTCCTACTTCTTAAGTGTTTCACAATAGCATCAACGACAAAAATGCAGTTCAAGCAAAACCAGTGGCGCGGGAACGTTTTTTGGACAGGGGGGGCTCAAAATAGTAAGATCGTGTCAACGTCTGGGGGGCGAAGCCCCCCAGACCCCCCTTTTCTCGAACGCTCGTTTTTAAGAGCGGGACGCTCAGCAGACCTACTTTGATAGACATCAATTGCATGCCCGCTCAAGTGACCGGAACTTTTTCAGGATAATTTATTATCATGGAAAACAAGATTGCTTACTACCATTAGGCTTTTCTAACTATGCACGAATTATTACTCATGTATTTGTAAAATGCAAATACCTCAATGACAAAACCGAAAAGCAGGCAAACAAAATTTGTCCGATCTAACTTTTGCTTTGCCGATCAAAGTTACATGCAACAAACAATGCCCCACGAAGGTTTAAAAATAACAAAAAACCATGATCAAAATAAAGCACTGAACCACTTTTTAACATAATGAAATGTGTAGATTTTGGTATTTAGGTAGGCGTACTAGCTCAATTTTAATGATAATCATCGGCAGTGCTCGAGTTGTGAAAACACTTATGGGGGGATGGTAGGCTACAAGTTTTCACGTAGACGTAAAAAGAGATGGTCATTATAGTTGTAAGGGAATGGTTTACGCTAAAATGTTTTATGGGGGAATGGTGTTGTTTTCAGGGGGGATGGCATCCTCCTCAAAGCGAGTAGCCTACTGATCATCGGTGCCAGTTTAATAGTGATTTAGCCGCTTCATTGGGTTGGTAGAAAAAATTCAAAACCATTAAAAAACTCAATCAGATGAGAACTTGCACCAGCTCATATAAGCTTGATTAGGGGTGCCCAACCAGTCGATCGCGATGAACCGGTCGATCTTTGGATGCTTGGCTGTCGATCCCGGGTCAATTTGGCATGTACACAAATCAGGTTGGCCACCAACATTTCCAGTTCATGTAACGCGTCCGGGCCGTGAAGACCTTTTTTTAGCTCTTCACAAAAATTTTAGTGGAATTCAGAACATCTGAAGGATTGAGAACCGTTTTTTTGCACTTACCGCATTTTTGTTTACGATTTGCGTAATTCTCATGATCAGTAGCGACTTTCATGAGCAGTCAGAGTAGTTTGGCCTAAAGTGCTTGGCAGCTACAAGAATTGGCAGCGATTATACTTTTACTGGTCCATCATCCATGCATGACTGCTGTAAAGGTTTGCAAACGCTGATATAAAACACTGTTAAAAATGAACTTCAAGCATTGAAAATTTTACCAAATTTTACGTTGACCTAGTGAATAATTACTGAGTGATTTTTAAAAAAATAGTGATTCTTCGTTGGTTAAAAGCACTATAAAAATATTTGCTTCATTACGTATGTACGTTGCGAGCATTAATCTCGTCGCACTCAGTGCATAATTTTTTCAATTGTCAGGGGGGGCTCAAATGGTTCAGGGGGGGCTAAAAAAAGTTCAGGGGGGGCTTGAGCCCCCCCTGGCACCCTACTTCCCGCGCCTGTGAGCAAAACACATCAGAAAAGTTGGATTTTTGGAATTGCTGCAGCGCATTGTAATGAAAGTTTCTCCAGATTAAATTACACAGTTGAACAAAACAGATATACATGATAGCAATGGCGGCATGCTCCGCACGAAGAAAAATGAGGTGCCGTTTGTAAAATGCGTTTTGCATACATCCTACGGACAATTTTGCGCTTTTCCCATTCTAAACCAAAATGGTAACGAAAAAAGTTGGATTGCATTCTGCGGACTGTAAAGAAACATAGCAACAAGAAAGGATTTACTTGAATGCTTTTTAATGCAGTGTCATTCGTAAAATTAACATTACATACAGACTAAAGACGACTCAACACTTTTCTGTTTCAAGACAAAATGGCAACGTAAAAAGTCGCACATTTTGCGGACTGTAAACTAAATAGCCTACGCTTTCATCCAGTCTAAGACAAAACCCGAAACGAGTAACAATGCGACGAGAAAGGATTTCGTTTCTAATCCTTTGGCGAAGTGAAAGTGAATGAAGTGATTTGGTTGCGCGACGAGTAAGGCCTAGACTCAAGTCCAGTTTCGGCGGCCAGTTAAAACAGTGCCGTCTGCAAAATAGTGCAGATCGTAAAATCCATTCGGAAGCGATCGGAAAACTTACGTCATTCAGTAGCCGCCAATAACGCTCGCGCCACTGAATGACGTAAGTTTTTCGATCGCTTCCGAATGAATTTTACGATCTGCACTATTTTACAGGCGGCACTATTTTACTGGCCGCCGAAACTGGTCTTAAGTCTAGGCCTTACTCGTCGCGTAGATAAAAATCACTTCACTTTCTCTTCGCCATAGGATTAGAAACGAAATCCTTTCTCGTCGCATTGTTACTCGTTTCGAGTTTTGTCTTAGACTGGATGAAAGTGTAGGCTATTTAGTTTACAGTCCGCAAAATGTGCGACTTTTTACGTTGCCATTTTGTCTTGAAACAGAGAAATGTGCTGATTTGTCTTTAGTCTGTACGTAATGTTAATTTTACGAATGGCACTGCATTAAAAAGCATTCAAGTAAATCCTTTCTTGTTGCTATGTTTCTTTACAGTCCGCAGAATGTAGTCCAACCTTTTTCGTTACAATTTTGGTTTAGAATGGGAAAAGTGTAAAATTGTCCGTATAGTGCATGCAAAACGCATTTTACAAACGGCACCTCATAAAGAAAAGTCAGTTCGTTTCAAAAATAAAAGGTTTATTTTTTCTGCAATCGTCAAGGGGGAGGTGGGTGTTGACTGTTGGCTGTTGACAGTACGTGTAGTCATGTCAACACTTCAATTTCATTAGTTTGTTTTTATTACTTGGACTAATTTGCGTACGAGGAAGGGGGTTACTGCCCTCTTTTGGTTAACGCTTGTTAGTTAAAGAAAATAAGGAAGGATCCTAATTGGCAGAAATAGGGCTTCTCGGCTCTAAACACTCGGCTTATAGTATCGTATCACAAGAACGCTACTGAGCTGAACTGCAGTTCCTAGATTTCCAAAGCACAATGGCATATCAGTAGGCTACCTTAATACCTTACACAGAGCCGGCGGCAGAGCAGTCGACTTGGGGGGGGCAAGCGTTTATTAGGGGGGCCAAAGTTTGAAATTAAACACAGCAGCCACTGTCTTCAAAAGAGTAAGCTTGTTTATTGAGGGGACCAAGCATGTCGATTGGGGGGGCCAGGCGCCCCTTGGCGCCGGCCTTGACCTTACAACTAAAATAAGCAAACTCTTTATCTGTATTATTCTTTTCCGCAATACTGATTCACCGAATAGGCAGTCCAAGCAACCTTTTCATCCTGAATTTATTTCTGACTTTTATATGGATTATGATGTAGGCCTAACAAGTAACAATAGCAACCTAGCTGTTAATAAGAAAGGATTTGGATCACAGAAAACGCTGCTACTCAAACGACCTTCCTGAATCTTAGTTTAAAGCATTTCAGATTTTGGTACTAGTTATGACATTTGCTAACAAGTAAAAATTTATAAAAATTTGGGAAATTTCGGGGGGGGGGCGGGCCCCCTGGTCCCCCCCCCCCCCATTTATCCGCGCATGCATCAAACCAACGTGCTAACTTTTTCAACTTTGTGACAAAGGTAGACAAAATCGCAAAAACTTAGATTTCCGGGTAACTTCGTGTACAAAGCTCTTAGAGATTTATTATAATGTCACAGTTACATTTTCTCCATTTTTAAAAGAAACTTTTGGGGCAAATAACAGCGAAACCACAAAATACTAAATTAGAATTAGCTAGCTTATCCTAGGAGCAGTGGCGTAGCGAAAAATTTTAAAAGGGGAAGGTCAAAATTTCCACATTTTTTGACTTGTATTTTTTTCGGCAGAACAAATCTGAAACTGATTGAGAAACAAGAAAAGCTCTGGGGGTCCGGAGGCATGCTACCCCGGAAAATTGAGAAAATTTGCATGCTGTAAAGCTTAATGGCTATTTTAGTGCTTTGTGAATATTTTTCAGGTAAATTTTGTTTAAATTGTTTGACCCTAATTCTGAGCGCTTCGCCAAATATGATGCATTTTGATCGCGCATATTCGATTATGCGTGCTTAACGCGTAAGGCATATTGCTATTGAAGAAGTTCGAAATTATGGAAAATGTTCTATGCATAAAAACATTTTTTAAAATGGCTGGTGGGTGGATGTATAGGAGCCCTCATCACAACCCCTAGTTCCGCCCCTGGCCATAAGCTACAGAAACCATCAAAAGAGTCTGGCATATTTTAGTCACTTGACACCATTAGTTTTGTTCTTTTTTACTAAAAAGCAGAGTTAAAAGAGGGGCCATGGCACAAATGTCCTCCTAAATATGCTCCTGCATAGGAGCTTGAGACTATAAGGAAGCTTGTGAACGGATAAATAATTTCATTTAATGGAGGTTAATACGTTTACAAACGTCGACCTACGCTAGAGGAAAGCTTGAGTTATCAAGTAGTCTTACAGACTTACCCAGGGTTGGAAAAATCGATTGTAATCGATACTCGATTGCGATATTCTTTACTTTTTGTTCATCGAATCCATTGAAGCCTTTACTTTTTTGAATGAGTATCGAATATGGTCTTGTCTTTATTTTTTCTCGGCGCGCTTTGATATTCCATATTCGATTCTTTTTCAGGTAGCTTTATCTCACTTTAGTAAATTTAAAATAATCGTCGGTATGTCATTATCTTGTTTTTGCTGATAATGTTTTTTTGTGCCAAAAAAAAAAACACTCAAAAAAAGATTTTTAATAGCAAAGTTGCTTCGCATCAATAATGTCATATATTATGTCCATCGTTTGAATGTAAGTTACCGCATGAATGTGAGGACACCACAAAAAAAGCTTGGCGTACTACACCGCTAAATGCTCAGTGTAATGCCGAATATCGATTACCATATTCTTCATTCTTTACTTTTTTAAACTACCATCGAAATCGATTAATGATTTCTTTACTTTTTGGTGAACTATCGAATATCGATTATTTCTTTACTGTAGAGGCGTTATTGAACTTGTTAGAGCCTCCGTAGGAGTCTGATTGTAAATTCTTATCGCTGATAAAAAACTGCACATCATCGGAGATTGAATATTGTTTAATTCCTCTTTATCCAACAATGTCCGTTTTTTCTACATTACATAAAACAAAATAAATAAATCACTTATCAATACACTGCGTTACAATTATGAATCGCAACACTTACAGCTGATAGCGGCTCCAGACTCCAAACTTGAAATACAATAAATTAATCTATGATTTCATCAATTATTCACTCTTCCAAATATATAGAAAATATTGTTACAACTTAACTTAGTTTATCTTAAACTAACAACTTATGGAAAACACTGCAACTGAATCATAGCTAGTAACATAAAACACGTCGGCTGACTTAACTTGCAAACTCAAAATACAATTCGAGAAATTTGTAAGCACGTTACAACAAAAACGCAGTGTTTCCAAATTAAATCGTGATAGTAAGACGGATTGCTGTAACATTTACTTTTTCGGGTATTGATTCCCAACCCTGGACTTACCCTACGTCCCGGTTTAGCAGGGACAGTCCCAGTTTTAACGCCATGTCCCAGCGTCCCGACCGGTCGGTCAAAAATATGTCCCGGTTATTTAGACCATAATTTGTCCGATGTATATGGGGCACCGTTTGAAAAAAACTATGCGTTTTGTGAACCATACTTTTTGAGTCTAAACACATGGGTTACAAAACGTGTAGTTTCTTTCCAAACGGCGAATTTGTCCCATATAAATAAGTCGGATAAAAATTTTAAAATTTTACATAGTGCAATGGCTTTTTGAACAAATTTTGATGAAACTTGTTGCCCCTCTTTCGGAGTACTTCACCAAATATGATGCATTTTGTTCGTACATTTTCGATTTATGCGTGCTTACTTCAGGCCAGGAGTGGATCTAAAAAATTTCGGCAGGAGGATGCAATTTTGAAGTAGATTGAATGTTTGCTGCTGTGAATACAAAAACGGTACACGTCTAGACGCGGAAAAGATTGTAAATATAAGCCATTTGAAATTTTTTATGTCTGAGGCGTAATCACAAGTTTTCTTAAGGAAAGAGCCCCAAATTTCGACATCTTTTCAAGCGTAGCTTTTTTCGGCAGAAATATTTGAAGCAAGTTGAGGAACTAAAAAGGCTCCAGAGGGTCCGGGGGCATGCTCCCTGGAAGTTTTTTGAAAATTCACGTCTCTAAAGGCCATTGTAGTGCATTTTGAACAGTTTTCGGGCAAACTGTATTGAAATTTTTTGCCCCTAATTTTGAGTGCTTCACCAGTATCGATACATGGCGTTGTACAAACCGGGTTTCACATAAGCCGACAAGATGACGTTTTTTTTCTTCTTGACCAGAGACATCTTCTTTGATGCAGGATTTCAACCACGCTGTTTTCTTCATACTGGTCTTAAACATTTTAACCACTTTTCGTGCAACGTTTTCAGCATTTTGCATTGCTGAAACTTTTACGGCTGCAGAAGCGCTCAAATTTAAACAATACGTAGCACAGTGAAAATAATATGCCAACGGAGATTCGTTTTAAACAATTGCAGTGACGCCTGACTGTTCGTTGGCCATTGCAGCTGCGCCATGGCCAACGTAAAAAGCAACGTAAAAAACAAAGTCGCATTGAATTTCGCCTATGTAAGCCCACTTATTAAAAGCCCAGCAAGAAAACAACACGCAATGGCAACAACACGCAATGGCAAGTAGGCTATTTATCCTAATTACCAAGATCCAGAGCCGACAGCAGAGCAGTCGCTTAGGGGAACCAATCGTTCATCAGTGGGGGGGCTGAAATTTAAAATTAAGCACCAAAACCGCTGTTTTCAAAAGAGTACGCTTTTTGATTGTGTACCCTTAGCGGTGCCAAGATCCTTGCTTTTGTCCAGAATGGATTGGGGGGCCTAGCCTCCCCCCCCCCCCAGGCTACGCCCTAGCCGACTGAACATGTTCGGAAAAAATAAATAAGCTCATAAGCTCAAAAAACATGGTTCACAATACGCCTACAAACAGTTTTTTTTTTTAAAACGGCGTCCCATAACATAGGCCGAATAAAGCATAAGAAACGCGGCAAAGTTTAGCTTTCTGGATCGCCTTCGTGGATTTCAGTTTATTTGTAAACTTTTCTGATAGTTATACCTTGGTTAGAGAGGAGATTTTTAATATTCATATGGTAGCAACAGCTAATAATCGCGGAACATTTAACATTATTTATTTACATTATTTACAAAATAACATAAGGAAAACAAAATAAGTTAAACGCTTTCAGAAAAATCGAATCTTCTTCATAAGAGGATGATCGTTAAATTTGATTCGTTAAATTTGATTTGTTAAATTTGGTTCGTTAAATTTCGTGAAATTCCTTTTGATTCGTTAAATTTGACAGTTAAATCGTTAAATTGGATTCTTCCTTCTTATACAACTAAAAGAACACAAAAGTCGATAGAATTTCAAGGAGCCAAACTTTGGAATGACCTATCCATTACTTTGAAGCGTCAATCTCGCAACAAATTTGTTTAAGAATTCAAAAAATGCATTATTTTTAAATATTCATCGTGATATATAGCTCTCTATTCCACATATAGGCTACTATAATACTTTTTTATATTTTTCATTTTTCGAAAAATAATCTTAAGTCAGGGTTTTTAATTCGTGTTTTAATTATGAACACAAGCTTATGTCAACATTTTGCAGCCAGCACTTTACTATTAGGCAACTTCAAATAGGGGAAGGTGGGATTATTTCGGACATGGGGCTAGTTCGGACCAACCACTTCCGGTTTTATTTTTTCAGCATCATGTGACCTGTAGCAGTCACCGCGATCTTATCTTTGAATCACCATATTGGTTAGGTAGCAAAATCAAGTGGTTTTTTGTTGCACTTCCTGTTCACGATTTTTAACAAAAAAGTAAAATCAGATGACACGAAATCGTAAGGTTTTGTGCTAGCGTGGGTGCAGTTTAAGCTGAAGTCTAGCATTGATACTAGTCAGGCATATATGAAAAACACGCAGACACAATGAATTTAAAAATAAAATCAAGCTGTGTAGGAAGAGTTGGCCATTTGCTAGTCTTGCTGAATGTGGGGTTAATTCGGACATGTATGACAAACCATTCGAAATAGCTCCAAAAAAAAAAAAAAAACGACGTCGAGCTGTTGATACAGACGGGGTCAGGGGATCGGGAATTTGAAGGCTCAAAGCGATGTCTAAATACTCGCTTCTCTTGGGGAAAAACACCGCGCCAGTGTGTATAATTTGTGTATAGTCCAAAATACAGTATATTGGGGCTAAAGCAAAGTAGCACTGAAGCAATGAATCAATCGAAGTAATTGAAGACTGAAGCAATTGAAGCAGTGAAGCAATTTTTTAAAAATTAAAACCAAACATAAACAAAGAGAAAATAACTAATACGTTAACATTAACAGATTTCATTTAATTTGATTAGCCTACCTTCAACTACAAAACCAAAGCAAAATACTTATCCAAAAATTACTAATTAAAAATCCAATAAAGTTATTATTAACAGCGTTACATCAAGCGGAAAATTACAACGGCGAATTAGCAAGTTTGTAACCGAATTTAAACGTACTTTCATGATTTCATACTTAACCGCATAGAACTCACATATTCAGCATTACACGAATATCAATCAAAAGTCCACAAAATTACGACAGACACAAAGCTATTTTACTATAACATGCCAAAGTAAATCTTGCCAAATATATCTTTTAGAACTGTATAAAAACACCGATATGCGTCAACATAAAAAATTTTTATCATTAATTAGTAATTCAAAAATAATAATTCAGCATGTCCCATAGCAGCAAAAATACCGTAGTTTGGGGTAACTTTGGACCACTTTTTGTTTTAGAAGGAAGATTGCAAAAAAGTCTAATCCAATATGGAGGTGAAACTTCTTTTAAATTAGGGGCTTGTGACGTGGGAGAAGATATACGTTAGCGCATTTTGCAATTTCAAGACAACATTTCCGTTTTTTGAAAATAACCTTAATGGCCAAAGTTACCCCGCTATGGGTTTATTTTGGCCGCGTATGGAAAATGCGTTTAATGCCATATTTAAACACCTCTGGGGTAACTTCTGCCATCACAAACTTTTCGAAAGATGCTTTATTGAAAACTAGCCATCAAAATTTGCACACGTTGCAAATAAAATGCGTAGTTTAAGCACACAAACCACAAAAATATGAAAAGCATATGCTCATTTGTAAACGAAAGTCACGTCATTTGGCGCAACATTGTTCTTTCCCATGAAACAGTCTGATAACAACAGAAAAAGGGTTTGTATGAAGAGAGGCTTGGCTTTAAGAATCCCACTCAGGATCAGATCCAGACACTGAAATATCCTCTTCGCTTGATTTATCTGCGATTTCATCAAGTAGGAGCTGTGATGCTGCTCTAGCAGATGCTCTGCGATGCCGGCTCTTCACTACTGGTACATCCAAGTGAAGCTCATGTTCCACTTGTTCTTCCTCACTTCCTACTGGTCCAGCATCAACTCCTGCCTGGTCTTCTATTCTTTCCTCTTCAGAAATAGATGTAGGCCGACTGGTATTAGTGTCCAAGTTCTGGTTTTCATTACTCCCTTGAATACTTTTGTCAGGCGCCACCTCCAATCGACGTCTTTTTCTTCGGGGAGCTGATGCTTCCTCTTCTACACCATTGCGCGTTTCTTGCAAGTGGTTTATGAGTACCTCTGACACAGATGTGCCGATGGATTCGTTGCTTCCAGGTAGACGACTGAAGACAGGTTCTGGATCAAGGGGAAAATTTCCTGTTTTTCTAAATCCAGCTTGTAAATTGGAAATCATGTTTGGCTTCAAGTTCTCCATTAGCTGCTTCAGCAGCCTAGGAAAAATGTCCTTTTGAATGGTTTGGCTTTTCTTTCCTTATAATCAGCTGAAATTATTCGCCACTTAGTTTTCATTGGACGAAAAAAACTGACATCCAGTGGCTGACACAAGTGTGTCGAATTGGGTGGAAGGCAGCAAAATGAGATATTATTCTCATTGCACAGCTTTATAACTTCCGGAGAAAAATGGGAACTTAGATTATCTCCGATGACAACACAACGGCCACTCTTTCGTTTACAAAATGGAAACGCAACCACTTGAAACCAGTCTTCAAAGCATGCGTTGTCGAACCATCCTGATTTCGAGCGGTTGTATCTTGCACCATTGGGTCCATTCTCTGTCCAAGTATCCCACAATTTTTCAGATTTATAAACGACATACACAGGAAGAAGTTCACCAGCAGCTGTGCCAGCAAGCATTGGGCTTGTAGAGCTTTTAGATGAGTTCATTATTCTCTCTGGGTTAGTACCTCTCTTAACCACCACCTTCTTGCGCCCAGGATCATCTGAAAGGTTTGTTTCATCATAATTTATGATGTTCTGAGGCGGAATATCTTCAAGCGTTACTTGCAGGTTGTTAAAGTATTCAATGACTGCTGTTTTGGACACGCCTGCTCTCTTTCTGGAAATATTCTGGCACAGTCTCATGCGAAGCATGTCAGAATGCCGTTTTAAATATGATTCAAGCCAGTCGGGTACAGGTAAATTGTTCTTAAAGAGAGCAACGGTTCTCCCTATTTTGTCAAGGTAGGACTTGACCAGCATCATTATGTCCATTCCATCAAATGGGAACCCCCAATCAGCTGTAGCTAGCAAATGTTCGGCGATAGATAATTCTTCTTCGTCATTTAACACAGTTGGGCGACCAGGTTTTTGAGTGTATTTCTTTTTTAGTTTATTGTATAGTGTGCTCCGAGGTATATTAAGCTCTGCACACACAAAACGTTGGCTTTCTCCAGCAGCAACCCGATCTATAGAGCTTCCTGGTGTTTTGAATTGTCACAAGAATTGTATCTTCTTACACCAGGTTTGGTTTCGTAATTTCTAGGCATCACATCTCTACACGTTTGTTCAATAACCTGAAAATACAAAAAAAAAAAAAAAAAAAATTGGATCTCAGTATCACCGACTCTTAAGATAGCTCATTCTATGGACTAAAATGGCCAAAGTTACCCCAATGAGATGGTATTTCATGGGGTAACTTTGGCCACCCCCTTTATTTCTTGCAAATTGGTTATATTCACATTTTTAAATATTTGGTAACACTGCCACACCATAAAAGTTTAAGAAATAGCAAATAAGAACTTACCACTGTCACTCAGAAACGTCGTGGATATGAAAGTTGGAACTACACAAAACTGATGTTTCAACAGCAGCTTTCTTTGTTGTGGAAATAATCACTTTTAAATAATTACAAAAAACACAGTTACTAGTAGAAATACTCTAAATAGCAGTCTAAAACATACACAAGGTTAGTTTCCTCCAATATTTGTCGCAAAGAAAAATTTTGCTTTTTCAAACAAAATTTGAACGCTGGTCCAAAGTTATCCCGCATGGCCCAAGTTTCCCCATATTACGGTACGGCCATTTCATCAACACAATACAAATTTACCAAATTAATCAAGGAAAGTAATAAAACGAAACATACCAGTTTTTTGTAGATCGCAGTCAACAAATCACAGTCACAACGATCGGGATCAGGTAGAGTACTCCAAAATTATAATCTAAAATACACTTCAGCTTCAAGTTTTAGTATAACAACACCGTAGGCCTACTGCTTGCACCAGGGCCGAAACTATGCAATGCGCCCCCCCTCCCCGAAATTATCTTTCGGGGCCCCCTTAAAATTTTTTCTGGGATGGTGATACAAAAGAGCGAGCCCCGAAGGGGCGATGCCAAGCTAGGGGGTCTGGGGGCACAACCCCCAGAAAATTTTGCGGAATTTGATCTTATTTTGGAGGCTTTTTGTGCGTTTTGAACCTTTAAAATTCCTCAGTTTTATCAAGGTTTAGTGGTCTGTTTTACTAGTTACCTTCCAAACCCACTTAAATAATGCTGCAAGCAAACCCTACTCTAACATTTCGCTACCTATGCGAAGAAAATACGCTTTTAAGGCTTATTTTTGCGCTCTTCACTTAAGAATGAGGGGCCCTTGGTATGCTACTAAACGTTTGTTTGCTAGTTTTGCGAATCGCGACTGCTATTTTTCGAAAAATTTGCAGGGGCCCCCCAAGGCGAAAAGCATAAATATGGTATGGAATAGGTCTGTTTAAGGCACCTTCATCATACATTGAGTAAATAGTACTATGTACTGACCACTTTAGGGGCCCTCTTTTTGTGCGCCCCCCACGGTTGGAAGGTTCGGGGGACGCTAGTTTCGGCACTGATATCGACGCTATGATTTGGGCGAAAAATTTTTGGATAAATAAATATCTACGCTGTTTTTGACCTTAATCGTAATTAGGAATTCCTCTCGTGAGCGATTTATTTTAGTTTAAAAATGTTTCGGTTGGTATAGTCTGTGTTTTTTTAAGGTGTTTTGAGGAACCCAAATGGTCTCTCAAAGTCTGCTTCTGCAGTACAGCAGAAAGCCGTGTTTTACTTATTAATTCAATTGGCGGTCTTTTGAAATTGCTTAAAGGTTTCTCAAGCCAAACCTTGAAAAAATCACCGGGTATAGGCAGTGGCGTTGGAAGTCCTTTTAAGTAGGGGGGGCTGAAATCTGTGTAACCATATCAACGTCTGGGGGGCTTCGCCCCCCAGACCCCCCAACAACATAATAACATTGGTAGCCGCAGTCGTACACAGCAAAATTGATGCAGGACTGGAATCCTAGTTGAGCGAAAAATTGAAAAAAGTTATGTACACTAAAGATCGGGTTTGTAGACGTATTGGCAAAAATTGTTTTGCAGATTATGACTAAAATTCTGATTTCTGACAAGAACCCGTTCAAATTATCATTCCAGCGTAGGCAAAAAAATGAATTTACAATACACCGAAGACGCCTTTTCGTTCAGAGGTGTTATTGATAAAAGACTTCATCAAGTCTTTGATGTTTATTTTATCCAGTTCATTTTGATGCACATGCATAAGGGACACGTGGGTGAGTCGTTCCGGCGTCATCGAGCTTCGCAACCAAGTCCTTAGACGCCTCAAGGCAGAAAAAGAGCGCTCAGAAGATGCTGCCGATATCGGTAGGCACAGACATAGCTCAGCATATTTAGTTACTTCTTTAAACAAGTTTTCTGGTCTGAGCGTTCAAGCTGATTAAGAAAGTAGCAAGCTGTTGAACAGATGTCATATTTAAATCCGCCGTGTAATCGCGGATCAAGGCCAATTCCATTTTAAGACGAGCTTTGTCCATCGTGTTGGGCAGAGGCAAGGAGTCTAGATCAGGCACATCCATGCTATTCGTGGTAGTAGCACCAAGTCCAATACTGTTGACTAAATATGTTTCTCTTGCGGCGGCAGTAAGCAAATCGGTTTGTTGAAATCTGCTGTCTATTGCAGACAGGATAAGATCTAAAACTTCAAAGTACTGCTGTCTCCAAAGCAGCCTCTCCGAATCAGAGAGTTTATTTGTCTCTTCCAAGTTTGACGGATGTCGCCGTGAAACGCAGTAGCTAAAGTGATTGGCTGATGCATATGTATCAACTTTTTCAATTTGCTCCGCAAATGACCAATCTTCTCTCAGTTTCAGGAATTTCGCTTTTAAAAACGCAATGGATTCAAGAGTAGAACGAGCTGAAGCGTTTTTGTCCTGTAGGCCGCGCGCTACGATTTCTGCTGGTCCAAATATTGCCTTACTGCACAGCAATCCAAATATCATTCGTGGCGTTTTTGCTTGCTTTAACAAACCATGAATTTTAGCTCGTGTGCCTCCTTTTACAGAATCATCATGAACAAGACTATTTAAACACGCCAGCAGTTCAGAATAACAACTTAACACACGAGATATTGCGGAAGCGCGAACACACCACCGAGTCGGGCATACACTTAAAAGATTACAAACAGCATCCTCTCTACCAAATAGCGATCGGAATAATGATTTTCTCTTGGCAGATTGCGCAAAAACAACTGACACACCTTGCACAAAATTTAAAGTGTCTGCAATAAATCGCACTTCTTTAGCAGCTTCCTGCAGAATAAGATCGAGTGCGTGATTGCTGCAATGAATATACAAAGAATCAGCGCATGAATCTTTCAACTTTGCTCTAACCCCATTGAATTGCCCTGATATATTCGCTGCCCCATCAAAGCAGTATCCTTGCAAACGTTCAATAGGTAAATCAAGACGTATGAATATGTCCTTTATAGACAAAAACAGCGTGTTGGCAGAAACGTCAGGTGCATTATAAAATCTACGACAATTCGGCTCCAAGATCCTAACGCCAAGAAAATTAAACACTTTAAACACTAAGCCCAAATTTACCCTAGGCCTAAATCTAACCTAACCTTAACCCTGAGCGTATCAGAAGCTCGCGCCGAATTGTCCTGGTCCGAATTATACAACTGCCTTTGTTAGTTTCCTAGTATCAGCCGCTTTGGTAGTCTGGAAATTACGAATTTGCTGGCAGTCTTCGTAACCACGCTTGCCAGCACCGTCTAGTAGCTTTTCCAACTCCAAAAATGAAGGCCATCTCGGTTTCACTGGTTTTCAACAAAATAATCTCAAACCTGCCCCCATTATTTTGAACTAGGACTGCTGTCTATTCTCATTTTACAATACTTTCATCACTCTTCATAATCACATACCATACCAGCTCGATATCAAAATGCAGATGGCTACTAACAGAACTTCAATCTGTTCCACGAGGTCAGCAAAAATGCCTCTTTCAAATAGTGCGAGGCAATTCAACTGTGACGTCAAAGTTAAAACACAAATGATACACAACAATGAAATATCAAAATATAACCATTATGTCGTAAATAGGCTACGTTGCAGAAACAAAATACACCAATAACCTATTGCTACAGGTTTTTTCACGCTGAAAATCTTCACTATAAGGGGGGCCGAGGGAGGGCTTAAAGTTTTTAGGGGGGGCTGACAAAAAAGATGGGGGGGCTTCAGCCCCTGCCAGCCACCCACTTCCCACGCCTATGGGTATAGGGCAGTTTTTTCTCATACTCTAATATCTTCACTTTTCTAGACAGTTATGGGAGAAACTGCCCCCTTCGTACCGGTAAGGAGTGCATATTAAATGTTTATATCAAGGTTTATGAGTTATCAATGTTCGTTCTTGAAAAAATATTTTAGGAGGGAAGCAATTGCCTGTTTTACCCTCCTGGCTACACCCTGTTTGTGACGTAGTAAAGACTAGTCTACTTTAGTCACTAAGCCTTCCTATATGGCCAAATAAGTCTTTTCAGAAATTTTTAACCACGGCTTAATAGCTCGAATTTCTGCGAAACCTTTTTTCTCCTAAAACGAAGCGCAAAGCATCAAGCAAAAGCATGCATGAAATATCTTGGTTGTTTCTTATTGCGTAATAATTTGGACTAGACACATTACAGTCGAATGCACTTAAATACTCGTACCTCTGAACTACTGTAATGGTAGCATCTTTACGTCATCACGATGTGACGTCACTGCAACCCCCTCATTGAAAATTTTTGCGTACGCCACCGTGTAGACCTTTTTCTGTTCTTCACCGATTCTCAGTGGTGAAAATAGGACATTACAGTAATGTGTAGACCTTTTTTCGCTCTTCCAATCAGTGCGGCCCTCGGCTTAACAATTTTTTCAAATGTGCCCTTCGTGTGATCAGCAGCCTATTGCCCATCCCTGGCCTACACATTACTTTGCTAGCAAACGCTGCTGACGCAGAAAAGTTTATTTTAAGAAATGAAAAATCAATAAAATTTGCATAAATATATATACGAGATCAATAGAGCAGAAAGATGATTAAGTAGGCTATTTACTGCGCAAACGTACGTCAAATTACCTTTCATGTAATAACTGCCAACATAGGTAAAACTGCTGGCGCGAAACCAAACACATTGGCCTAGAAGCTGACTGTGCCAACGATCAGGACTACGCTCACGTTAGCCCATTTCGTCGATAATAACAACAGCACAGGTAAACTGCTGCTTTATCATTATAGTAGCTTTAAAAACACACCTGCAAGTGTGCTTTACCAATTAAAGTTATTTTGCTTCATAACAGTCAGTGGTTCGTAGTATATAGGCCTATGCGCCCACTCACCCGTTTCCAATTTTATAACCGAATTCATAACAAAATACAGTTCGAAAGGTTTACATAATTTGGTGTCGGTGATATCTCTCTAATTCGCAAGTGCGAACCAATTACATGCGCCAAATATTGTAAGAGTAAAGCAAAAAATGTCGTTTTCATCGAAGCAAAATACATATTTTGTAACGTCCAAGGCTTTGTATGTTTTGTCAACGTTCACAAGAGACAAGGATAAACGCGAGTCACAGCACAATAACCAAATTTACTGCATTTACTTTTTATAAAATCTATGAAGCTGGCCCGCAAGCACATCCAGTTTCTCTCATTGTCTTGCGGTCTCGTAATGATTTGGGCGGAGTTTTCGAGACTTCGTCGATTAGAGTCTAACTGGGTAAAGAGTTACAGTATGAACTACATATACATCATAATTTGTCTGGAATACATTCTCATTTTTACTAATAAAAAAGTGCAAGCATGTCAAAATCGTGAAAAAACCATAGGTCTGCAGTTTGCGTAGCCAACAAAGTAAAAATGCACAGTTGTACTTGTACACCCTAAAAGCAATCCCATCAATTCATTAAATGAACTGGTTTTATATTGTTTCACTGATCTACGTTTTGGCTGGGCCAGCTAGCCAAAATACTATCAACAAGCGTTATGCGCGACCGTCTTACAGCAAAAATTGCGAGAAACGAGGCCAGGAGCAAATGAAATAGCTCAAAATTTCAAATAAATCATGCAAAACATAAAAATCACACATTTGGCATTTTTAATTGAGTTCATGATTAAAAATTCAGAAACACCAACTCAAAGCTCTTTTGTAAAAAGCCTGGATACTTGATGCAACACAAGTGTTACATTTTCATGCCGCAGATCAAGCTTATTTTTTGCAACAAAGCTTTACAATAACTGCAAAACACCACCGAAATTTTAGAACTGCACAAACATAAAGAAGTTTTCAAAAAACGTGAGATCTTCCACATTATTCTAACTCATAAAGGGCAACTCCTACCGACTATAACCTATAAGAGAATCGTGGAGAAAATTGCATCGTAAAGATGGAATAAAATAATCCAACATTATTACTTCATCATTTGTCTATTACAGTTACATGCCGTGTTTTTCAAGGCAGTTTGGCGACCCGATTTGGGTCCCAAAATGAAAATCCGGTTCATTAATTCACGGAAAAAAGCTTTTTTTTGCTTTCAGCTCCTTTCGGTTTATTTTGGGGGCGTGCCTTAAATGACCAATAAAAGTTAGCATACTTAAAAAACGCGTGCTTTAATTGACCTATAAAAGTTAGCATATATTGCAGCCTAACAGCTTTAATAAAAACAAATTAAACTTTTATTTTTCCACAATTCAACTTTCACGTTGTTTTCGTAGGGATGAATCGCTAGACACATTCAGTAGAATGCGATGCAGATAAAAACTGAACGTAATGATCATACTGAAATAATGTAGTGGCAAACTCTGCGTTAACGGTGGTTTATAAAAAGCACCACACGGTAGCAATTTTAAAAGTTTGACTTCAAGTTTTGATCAAATGACAACTCCCTAAAACACCTTTCTAGGTTTTGACTCAGCAACGCTATGCAAGTTCGCAGCTACAAAAGTAGATAATAAATGGTGCGGGGACAGGTCATGGTAGCATGAAACAAGTATTGACCGATTAAGGGATTGTACCAAATAAAAATTACAATCTGTTGGTTAAGCCGAAATCGGTAAAACCAGTCAATATCGTAGCAATACATATATCAGAGGTGGCAAACATTATATATACTAGGATATTGGCTTTGATTTTAAAACCAATGCTTAAAAATAGAGCTCGACCGATATATCGGTCAGCCGATATATATAGGTCGATATCAGTACCAAGCCGATATATCGTATCGGTTATTTATCACCGATAAATATCGACTTACATTAGTCGATATTCGACTTACAATAGTCGATATTTATTCGAGTGACAAGTACAAAGCACCAATTACTTTGCAAGAAATCAACAATGCGCTCGCTCGCCGTCGCATGTACCGCTGTTGAAACTTATTATTTAATTGAAATTAGTGACAAAATTGCCAATTGATTGCCAAACTGTTGTGAATTTTTTGTGAATAATACTCCACTGTGACTTTTCTACACTAATAGTGTTATTTGGAGAGGGATTAGTGAAGTTTTTAGTATCAAGTTAATTAAAATTACTCAAATTAGTGAAAAAATATCATAGGTAAAATATCGAGTATCGGTATCGGCCTCAATATTTTGAAAATATCGGTATCGGTCTGAAAAAGTTGTATCGGTCGAGCTCTACTTAAAAATGCACAATCGCATGTTTGTAGCACAGGTTTGTTTACGAGCTCGCAATTTCAAGTATAGGCCACAAATAAGCAAGAAACAAACTTGGTCACAGCCAGTGGCGCAGCAACAAATTTTAGCGGAGCATAAATTACAAAAGCCATCAACAGTGTCTGGTGCATTTCAACCACTTAACAACATTTGCTCCTTTTTTTTTTTACAAAAAGACAAGGTGAAAAGGGGCATGGCATAATGTCCTTCCCCCTACATAAGCTATTATTCACAGCTACGAAACAAATTAAAATATACCCTGCTTATTTGTTGCCAAAAAAAAACAAAGTGTCTTAGCTTAGCCACTCCTGCTACCAACGTTTCATTTTCGGTGGTAAATCGTATTACGCAAAAGTAAATATTAACGAATATAAAAATACTGAACTCAAAACATTCCAACAGTATTAAACAATAAAGCACATTTAATATATAAACACATAAAACGTAACATCAGAATATAAGATACATAACTGCTTGTAATTGAATTAGTATGGTTCAGATAACAAATCGGCATAACGAGAGGTATGAGCACTAAGTAAATTAAAACAACGGCATGCTTCTCCTAGTTCCGCACTGTTTCGTATTCAAGAAATCTCCTTCAAGCGTATTCAATATATTTGATGCTCTAACAATATTTCACTGTATCCAGACGGCGGTGAATGAGTAAAATTGGAAAATTGAACATCGAGAATGGCACTTTCATCAACTAAAAATAAACAAAATTGATATTTTAATACAAAGCAATTGAGATAGACCTTTTTATGCATTTGACAAATATAGATGAAGCAAATGAACAGTATAACATCGACCAAATCACCAGTGTACAGGTGGTATGTTTTTTCGATCCTACACTCTGGCTAGTAATGATGAACGTCAGATAAATACCCAAACGAAAGGGCATGATTGTTCATTTCACCAGTCGTACATAAAGTTGCTAGGACATTAAAATTTATGAGTGACTTCGGTAGAATTAAAGAAACTATAATTGTGAAACGGCCCAACTAACCAGTAACCCGAGCGCTAACGCTGTTTTCTCAAAAAACAAAAACTTGAGCGTATTAACGAGACTGTTTGGTCAATCAAACACAATATATTATTTCTTCCAAAAGTCCTAACACTTGCGCTATATTATCTTTTTTACAACGCAGTTACGTCGCAATTATGCTTAGCATGAACTACGAAAAAGCCTAGAAATACTTACAAAGATCTAGTTAAAGAAATGCATTAAGACAAAAAAGTAGTTCGCACACAGTGTTAGTGTATACGCTTACTATAACTGATGCATTTATAAAATACTACAACTATCAGAAACTTCTTACCATATATTACAGGAAAGACAGTCCCTCGTATTCCAGTTACAGGACAATTTAAGGGTTCGCCATTTACATAAAAATTCAATTCAACATGATTGTAAGAAACACCCTGCAATGCAGCAACATTGTGTAATACAAAAGTTTGTAAAAAAAGCAACATTTCAATCCAAAAATAAAATCTTCATTATACTTGCAGTACTACGCCCTGTAAGGAGGGGCAGGCCCATCTCCGAGGCATAGTGCCTGAGCATACAGAAACTGCGCAGCGGTGGTGAGCTGTTGGCAAGTGGCAGCAGTGTCCGATTTCACAGGCCTGGGTCGTAGTCAAACCGAAGACCTCCCGCGCCAATAACAATGTGTTTTACCACAACACAACACCAACCAACCGATAAAAACAACGTTTTTCCTTTATAAATCCAATCACACAAGGTTGAGCTTATCGCAATTAACTGAACGTTATCATCAATCTAAATACTCATTGCACCGATACGATATAAATATTGGCATAGTAAACCATTTTTGGCCAGTGTCAATTACTACATCATATGCAGTGCACACAGCTGAAACTTATGGAGTGAAAAGCACTAGTTAGTTAGTTAGTGTCTTTAATTTCCGTACCGCCAACATAAGAATAATATACAAAAACAATACATATACAGTATAATTGACAGCACAAGAAAAGGGAAGAAGCAACAAAACGATAAACGTCGTAACATGCAAGAAGAGAGTAGAAAGTCAAGAAAAGTAACATGAGAAGCATGGCTGCAACACCCGACGATAGAGATTTATCAAAGAAAAGGAGCACACACAGTACAGATAAAAAAACGACGGTTAGATAAAAAAGATAGCAAAGAGAGTCACAAATTCTACAATGCCATGCTATGGTGCAATGGTAGGAAAACATAACAGTGTGTGGCCTTTCAAGGTTAATCCAAGTCGCGACAGCGCTAATGTAACGCATAATGACGCAAATAAAGATCAACGATGAAAACTTGCTTTCATTCACATTTTTAAGGTATTCCTAATCGCTTCTATGGGTACGGAACAAAAAACAAATTACAACTGTGAAAAAAAAACAACAGTTTATGTTGCAAGCACTCTACAAAGGCAACATGTCCCCATCACCATTTAAAATTATCCATTGAAGTAACATATATTTCAATGTATGTAATACGTTCTACCCTAATTCACGTAACCTAAACAGTCTGTAGAGCAGCGCAAGTGAGCCAGCATAAAAAAATTTTTATTCATTTACTGCTCTGACTATTTCAGCATTGAGCTACTTTTTAGATGCAGACATTATTTTAATTTTTATCAACATCGTTACTATTACCATCATTATCAAGCACTCATAAACATTTCCACCAGCATTCACCACAATCAAGTTATTTTAATTACAAACTTAACAATTAATAGAACACTGCACAACTTACTATAACGTCTCCTTCTGAGGGCTTGTATTTTGTTGAATGCAATGTATTATTATTATGTCTTACAAGACCATCATGTCTCAAAACCCAACTGTGGGCATCTTCTCCTAGTGGCACCCGATCCAAATCACTTCCTTCATGAGCAAGTCCTATACCCCATATTCCCGTGCTCTGAAGTTTGGCTTCAAAATAAGCCTAAAAATAAGAATTAATCATGTTTGTAAGTAAGGTTTTCAAACCCCAACTTTGAAACTCAAACCAGGAAACTACTAGTCAGTAGTTAGTATACATATACTCGTAGATATTTGCCACAACATTAACAAGGCAGACTTTGTTAATTAAGTAGCCTACATTAGCAGTCGGAATTATAACTCAAATTATTACCAGAGTTCTATTGGTATGGAACACTATTAGAAAATATATATACAGTTTCTCGCTCCATGAAAAGAAGATGTTTTTTTTTCAAAAGTAAAATAGAATACCAGTAAAAAAGTTTCTGAAGCTGTGAATGCCAACTCATTGCTCACCTTATCTTGAGCTATGAAGCTGTTCGCTAAGCTTGCACCGGTACCACATATCCTTCTGCCATTTTTCACAATAACAGCATCAGTTCCTACAAAATAAACATACACAGGTAATCCTGAATTGCAAAACTGATACAGTAGGCGCCGCTTATTATGACCACGGATAATATGACCAGCCGCTTATTATGACCAATTTGGTACGATCCGGAATTTCTCTATTTAGACTTCTCCGTTTAATTTGACCAAATTTCGGACAATATGACCAACATTTTCTCTATCTCTCTCATTACAGTGCAGTATTTTTTCCCGACACACACTTAAAACTTCACCTTTTCAACATGCGTGTTTTCTGTATGCATGCATGCTGTGTGTGCGCTGAAGTCTGTGCGCTCCGTACCGGGTCTTAATGACGAAACAGTCACATCACTTTGTACACATTGTTACATACTGTATATACTTAGTTTTACCATCACTTGTACTGTTACAGTACTGTACTTTGTTTTACTGCCAACGTCATACTGTTACTTCGGTTAAATGAAGAATTTGATGGTATTTGGACTTCTTGTGACTTACGAAGTCGATTCAGGCGCGATAATTAGGGTGGAGTGAAAAAAAATTTTTTTTCGAATATTGAAAAAAGGGTAGTTCTCAAATCCTGGCAAATGGTCTAAAACTTCTTGAAAATTTGGTTTTAGGGGGTTGCTCCCGTTTTCCAGCCGGCTACTCGGCAAAATGTTATCGCAACTGATGATGCAGGGGGTAATTCCCATATCTCGGTAACTACTGATTGTAGAGTAATGGTATATGGCTCAAAATCTGCGGAAATACCATGTTCCTATCTGTGCTAAGAAGAAAGTTTTCTCTATTTTCAACACAAAAAAAGTTACAGTCAAAAAACAAAAATTACAACCATTTTTGGTAAATTTTTGGAAAATTCACTTAAGAAGCACAGTCATTTAAGTTTGATCTGTGAAATTAATTCCAAGGTGTAACTAACACTGTTTGTAAGTTAATGCATCAATAAATGGACGGATGGTGACTTCCACTATTGCTGAAATAGGATGAGCAGTAACAATTGCCCCAAATCAGCAAGGACACATAACCACAAGAGAAAGTCTCTGACATGGTCGTCCAGGAAATTTAGTGATTTTAGTAAATTGATTTTCATTTGATGCAAAATTGTTTTTAAATTAAATACGAAAAAATTGTAACATATAAAGACTAGGTGGTGTCAAGACTGACTTCACAACAAAATACTACCATACAAAATGAAATAAATGTGACAAATTCGAGAAGTTTGGTGCGGCGGTGCAACTATGTGGTAAAGTAAATAGCTCAGAGCAAAAACAACTGCTTTGAGATCAATTTCGGCCCATCCGGCTTACAGAAGAGGTCACACTTATTAAACACTTTTTTGAACTGCCTTATGGTGTCAAATGTTTTCGTAAGTTTGAGGGATTTAATTTTTTTTTGTCGAATGACTCATCTTGTCAATCAAATCTTTCAACTAGTGCAAATGCTTATGCAACCAGTTTGATGTGCCGCTCCACAGATTGGCTGAGTGCTATGACATATAGGTAGTGTAATACCAGAGGTTTCTCCAGACTTCATCTATTTGTGTATCTGTAAGGTTTGCAATTGCTGAAGGCTTTACCTGGTAAGAATCAAAATTGGCTGATTCGAAGTAAGCATTTGCTTCCAAGTTCAGCAATGGTAAATCGAACAAGCGAATCAAACTGCTGCTTAGTGCATGGGGACACACATCGCTATTTGCACTTTCTTCGGCCACTTGTTTCCGACGTGCTAGCATTTTCGCCACTCCTACACTTCTTACATTTTTATTAAAATCCCCTAACATCGCAATCAAAGCATATTTTTGGTGTGCAAAATAGCTATTCCGTAGCACCATACTCAAAGTGCCATAATTTCTTCAACACGTTTGTTTGAAAAATTCCTAATCATCTGAACTAAGTTGAAAAAGTTACTGGATCCATGAGTTATCTGATTATGTGTTGATGTTAGGAGATGATAATAAAAATGTAAGAAGAGTAAGAGATGATAATGAAAATGTAAGAAGTCAAAAGTGTTAGCACATCGGAAACAAGTAGCTCAAGAAAGTGCAAATAACAATGAGGGCCCCCCTGCACAGAACAGCAGTTTGATTCGCTTCTTCGAATTACTATCGCTGAACTTGGAAGTAAATGCTTATTACGAATTAGCCAATTTTGATTCTTACAGCAACGACCTCCAGCAATTGTTTGAAGCTGCAAGTTAGGCTGCAAAAAACAGCCATTTATTTCACCTTGTGTTGTATTATTTTGTCCGGAAGTCAGTCTTAACACCACCCAGTTTTTAAATGTTACGCTTTTTTCGTGTTTAATTTAAAAACAATTTTACATCAAATGAAAATCAATTTACTAAAATCACTAAATTTCCTGGACGTTTAT
Source organism: Trididemnum miniatum (assembly GCA_964006365.1). NCBI lineage: Eukaryota > Metazoa > Chordata > Ascidiacea > Aplousobranchia > Didemnidae > Trididemnum > Trididemnum miniatum. The sequence continues at coordinate 14,024,794 of OZ023232.1, read as the reverse complement.
TTTAGTGATTTCCTCTGGTGGTTATATGTCCTTGCTGATTTGGGGCAATTGTTACTACTCATCCTATTTCAGCAATAGTGGAAGTCACCATCTGTCCATTTATTGATGCATTAACTTACAAACAGTGTTGGTTATACAATGGAATTAATTTCACAGATCAAACTCAAACGACTGTGCTTCTTACACGAATACTCTTAAGTAAATTTTCCAAAAAATTTACCAAAAATGGTTGTAATTTTTGTTTTTTGACTGTAACTTTTTTTGTGTTGAAAATAGAGAAAACTTTCTTCTTAGCACAGACAGGAACATGGTATTTCCGCGGAATTTGAGCCATGCACCATAACTCTACGACCAGTGGTTACCGAGATATGGGAATTACTCCCTGCATCATCAGTTGCGATAACATTTTGGGGGGTAGCCGGCTAAAAAACAGGGGCAACCCCCTAAAACCAAATTTTCAAGAAGTTTTAGACCATTTGCCAGGATTTGAGAACTACCCTTTTTTCAATATCCAAAAAAATTTTTTTTCACTCCAGCCTAGCGGTTATGGCAACTTTGGTTTTTATGACCATTCGGATATTATGACCAAAATGGCCTGGTCCCAAGGTGGTCATACTAAGCGGCACCTATTGTATAAAGCAATTATTTCTGAAGAATAACGTAAGCACTATCAAAACTTCGTCGAATATTAAGACTTTAATGTTTATCATCTGATTTTAACTTGTCATCTGCGACTTAGCATCATTCAATTACTTTAGTAGCAGCTAACATTTTTACAGTCATAAAGTTTAGTTACCCACAATGACTGGAGTAATAAAGTTGCTAGCAAGGATCAATTCCAAAGATAATACCAATTATGGTACCGGAAACTAAAATATTAAGAAAAGCAGTGTCTACTGCCTAGAGCAGCAGTTCCCAACCTTTTTCTCTTTAACACCTACTTTTTATGTGACTGATCCTCAATTACCCTCAACAACCTATTACTGAAGGTTACCCACCTCAATTATATCAATCAATGAGACTCAAAAAAAGTCTAGGCTGCACGTTTGCAGGTGTCCTGTTTTCATTTAAATATCGGTGAACGGCAAAAAAAACGTGCCTTCAGGCATATATTTATGACAATGGCGTCACATTACCCACGGAAAAATCACATATTACCTCTCAGGGGTAATTTACCTCCAGGTTGGGAACCACTGGCCTAAAGAAACGGCAGCCTTTTCCTTTTGAAATTGCTCTTAGTACACATCAACCCCTAAGTTACATTAACTTTAGGTTTCTAACCCTATCCTAAATATCCCCCCTACCTAACTGCACCCTAATACCCCTAATTCAATGTTTGAAGTTACTGCTCAGCTCATGACGTCATACCAGTGTGACACCAATGTCATGAAAAGAAACGAACAAGCAGTCTGGTGTAGTAGCGTTTTGATAATGGAAACCAAGCCAGTGCTCTAGACCAGGGGTGGGGACTGGGGAACCTTCAAGGCACAGAGGGCCACATTGCACAGATGATATTTTCAGTAGGCCACATTTCAGGGTTGCAAACTCGATCGATTTTTAACCGAGTTCAAGTTCGAGTTCTAAGAATTTTATTTTTCGAGTTCAAGTTCCAGTTCCAGTTCGGCAAAAATGACCGAGTTCAGCAAAGTTGAGTTCAAGATCGCAGCCCTGGACATTATGAGTCGCAATGGCATGAACAAATAAACGACATGCAGCTTTTCTTTTGGTAAAATCATAACTTCAATTTACACGGATTGTGACTACTTGAAAAACAAATTATATTTCGTAGTGATCTTTTATTTCTTTTCAACAATTTAAATATTTTTCTAATGAACTCGAACAGTTTTATGCGAGTTCGAGTTCAGAAAAAAGTGTTTTTTTGAGTTCAAGTTTGAGTTACGCAAAAATACCGAGTTCAGCGAGTTTGAGTTCGCAGCCCTGCTAAATTTACGTTTTATTCGCAAAGAACAAAAAAAAGTTCCCCTGAAAATTTAGTGGAGAGCAAAAAAAAAGGTCATCACGTCCGCAGAAGCCCAATTTTTTGCTTAAAATCAAGTGAAGAGCAAAAAAAAGGTCATCACATCCGCAGGCCATAGTTTGAGCTGTGTAACTGTGTTTTGACATGTTTTCTCTGTTCAATATGCCGAAATCTTAAAAAGGAGGACGTATGGTAAGCCTAGCATTACATGAGCCGTATGCAAAGGTGTAAAGTAACGAAGTAGTTTTTAAGTAGACTATATACTTAAGTATTATTGCTTGGTAACTAATACTTACTTAAGTGATTTAAATTTTGACTACTTCTACTTGGCCTTACGTAGTTCAATCAGAAAGTAACGCTACTTAAGTGGCTTTAAAATGATAAGTAGTTAATAAAAGCAATGTATCACGCAAATGATAAATAATCATGCTTAATAAAATTGGCAACATTAGTATGAGGTATTGTTCTATTTTATACATTAAAGTTTTACAATTTCGTGACAATAAGTGGTTTTTTGTTGTTTGTGTTTGGCGAGGCCAATGAGGTTGCATTTTGCAAATTATGACACACTTCACTTTTTTATTTTCAAATAAATGTGCTAATTATCCTAAATGTACTTAAAGGGAAACTGAAGGGCAAAACTGTTTTTTCAGAAATGGCGTTAAAAATTACATTGAGTTCTATACTGACTGCAGAAGTTTTCAATCATTTTTTGTTAACCAGAAATTAAACGTTAAACTTGTGATGATGACGTCATGCAGGTCTGTACGTTCCGCACTACTGCACGCACGCAACTACGCAAACCTTACCGCTGTCTGTAATCCACGCGTTTTTCAATGACGTCACAGACCTGCATGACGTCATCATCACAAGTTTAACGTTTAATTTCTGGTTAATAAAAAATGATTGAAAATTTCTGCAGTCAGTATAGAATTCAGTGTAATTTTTAACGCCATTTCTGAAAAAACAGTTTTGCTCTTCAGTTTCCCTTTAAGCATCAGCAAAATATATGTCAAGTTTGGAAGTGAGCAAATTATCTTTCGTCAAAGCTCAGCTTTATGGCCTTGGTTTTGCAAACTCTACTTTTTACTCAAGTAACTTCAAATTGCTGGTACTTTTACTTGGTTACTTTTACATCCCCTACTTTCTACTCTACTTCAAGTAGTTTCCGCCATCAGTAGCAATACTTTTACTTAAGTAGATTTCCGTACTACTTTTTACACCACTGGCCATATGTACATGCGGGCCACATCTAAAACTTAAGCGGGCCGCAGGTTCCCCACCCCTGCTCCAGACACTACCATTAAGAAATCCACAGCAAAAAGCAATTAGCCATCATTCAAACAAAATTCCACCTTATCTTTCAATTCAAACTCTAAATTAATTCCACATGCATGCACATTTTTCCAAATCAAATGTAAAATACTGACATCACAATAATGCTACTCTGTACCGTACAGTGTATATACAAAGCTTGCAGTTTGGGAACAGAATAGGTGTAAGCACTCAGCCAAGATCTTAGTTAATTGGCTCAAGCTAGATATATACCAAACCAGATTTACTGAAACCACTGTAAATTTCATCTACCCTGATCCTTCAAAAATCAACTACCGATTACTGGTACCCCAAATAATTAGCATATAACGCGAAAAATGGAACAATCTATATTCTAACACTCATGTTCAATAGATAGATAAATAGAAAACAGTTTATTCGCCTGAATACAAACAAAACAAACGCACATAATGCAACAAATGGTCAGTTTGTTCAGGCCAGAAAGCATTGAAGAACCCAAAGATTTTTGAATCAAGATGCTTCCTGACTCATTACTTGGCGGTGTAACCAACAGCCATAAAATGCAAAAAAAAGCAATGATTTGGTCCAACAAGTGATTCAGCAGCAGAAATTAAGACAGACCATCGATACTTCAACAGTAAATAAAGTAAATCCGGATTTTAGAGCAACAGAAGGTCAAAATGATAAGTAACTCTGAATAGCTTTTTGCTATACTTTTAAATTCGGAAGTGTCTGTTTCACCGAAAATTCCAGTTACCAAAGTTTGAAAAATCGTAGTTGCGTAACCGTTTTCGGTTCCTGTAGTGTGATTCTCACAGTAGGGGAATCGTTAGGGGATGTTTCCGGTTCAGCAAACCACGATTTTTGAACTTCGGTAACTGGAATTTTCGGTAAAATAAATGCTTCCTTAAATTTAAATGATAACCAATAGTCTGCAGGAAAAACAATATCAGCACTCACCCATTTTTGATGTGTCAAGCGTTATGATTGGTTCATTTAAAGTATTAGGCAAATCTCGCGGACCATTTTGTCCAGTTAAACCAAAACAACGGTAAAACCATTGAACATACATTGACATTATAGAGAACCAAGTTCCAGTTGAATAAAAATTGGTAAAACAAAAACTTGTTCCAACGGTAAACTATCACCTAATTAGACCAGAGCCTACTGAATTATACAATTGTACTGGTAATTATCATAAACAGTGTTCCCTCTAGGATTTTGACTTGTGCAAATTTGCCCAAATGATAAATTCATTGAAACTTTTGCCTGAAGATTTCACTACATTGAGAACCCCTTTTACAAATTTTCCGCATTGAATTTACTTTTCCAAGATACAAGCTACAGTCTTGCATTAAAATATTCAAGTTTTTTGTTTAAGTTTTTCAATTTTGCATTGTATAATATTAATTTTTGGTTCAAAATGAGTAAAATTTACCCAAAAATTTCGCATTTTTCTCAAATTTCTCACTCTAGAGGGAACATTGATCATAAACAGATAAACACAGAACATTGTGCTACTATCACAGTGGTTCCCAATCAGGGGGTAAATTACCCACGAGGGGTAATACGTGATTCTTCTGTGGGTAATGTGACACCACCAACACGCTAAAAATATATGTTATATGTAAAAGTCTAAGAAATTTAGCTAAACGTGCATAAAACGTCTTTAAAATTTACCTCAGCCTAAAGCTGGTCTAAACCTCACAGCTCTGGTTCCCAACCGGTGGGGAACAGAATTTTAGTCCCACCACTGGAATACAGGATGCATGAAGGTACGTTATTTCCCTCTTCACCAATATTTTCACGAAAGCAGGACATCTGCAAACGTGTAGGCCTAGACCTTATTTTTTGCACCTCACCGATCCATATATCTGAGGTAAACTTCAGTAATAAATTGCTGTGGTTATACATAATTGAGGATTAGTCTTATCAAAAGTGGGTAATGAAGAAAAAAAGGTTGGGAACTGAAGTACTATTATAAAACAACACCACAAGCCTACTGCCAAAAAAAGTTGTGGTAAGTCAAGTACCGGTACCTTATATAGCCTGCAGAGTATAGTAACACAATTCTGGTAACTGCTAATAATATTCTGATACTGGTACCAATATAAAGTAGATTATATATCTACACACAGTGCAGTAGCCTATATTAGCGATACACTCTGCACTCCAGAACTGAGAAGTGACTGAGCAACAAGAGTGGCAGTCCGGTACGCTGGGTCCTACTAAATCCTGCAGGAGCACAAGGATCACAAGGAACACAAGGATTACAATTAACACAAGGATCACAAGGACCACAAGGATCACAAGCATCGCTAGTGGCGCAATTGAGCTATTACTAAAAGCTGCAGGAACACAAGGAGCGCAAGGAACTCAAACCTAACCCACCTAACCTTAATGGAAACTAATCCGAACCGAACCCTAACCGAACCTAACCCCATCTAAACCTGACCCCCATTGAACCTAACTCCCATGGAATCTATCCCTAATGTGCTCCATGCGTTCCTAATTGCGCCACTAGTGGTCCTTGTGATCCTAGTGCTCCATGTGATCCTTGTGCTCCTCGGTCCTTGTGCACCTGCAAGCTTTAGCAATACCGCTGTACGCTCCATATTTCGGCAAATAGTACGGTACGTAATTATTGCTAAGGTACGGGTACGGTACGTTGGTATGTGTTATAAATATGCGTACTAAACGTACCTTACAGCTCAGATGACCAAGTGGTATAGAGTGTCTGTCTCTTGAGCTGCCGACTCGGGTTTGATTCCGAGTCGGGTCAAACCAATGACTTTAAAATTGGTATAGCTTCCCTGCTTGACGCTCAGCATTAAAGGGACAGTGTGCAGAATAAGCCGGCAAGTTTACTTGTTGCGCCGTTGGGAAAGGCACTTCGCGGGATTCCCACATCTTGGTGTGGTAGACAGATGGCTGACAACTCCTAAGCGAGCTGGTATAGTGCTACTTAAATAAAAGTTTTTTCGTGATAGGAGGGTGAATATGCAACTAACTAACTAACTAACTACGAGTAACTTACGTACTGCACCATGTGGTACGGTACCGGTACGTAATTCGGCATATATTGTGAACAAGAACAACAAAGCTTTTATTTAAGTACTACATACCGGTAGGTGCGGGAAACAGGGAAGTGGGGTGCCAAGGGGGGCTCAAGCCCCCCTGGACTTTTTTTAGCCCCCCCCCCCGACAATTGAACAAATTATGCAGAGTGCTGAATTAATGCTCGCAAAGTAGGGTACGTACTTCATGAAGCAAATATTTTTTATAGAAGAAGAAGAACATGTTTTATTCGGCAGGTAGAAAATATAGCACACAGTAACACATCACACGATTAAAAATGCGCTACATAATCTAAAGCCGTGGAATGCAGCGCAAGAGCAAAGCTCACCGAGGCAACTGCCACCACAAACCTTGAAATCACAATGTGCTATCTTCAAAAATTATTAACGAAATTTTATAGCGCAGTTAACCAACGAAGAATCACTATTCTTTTAAAAATCACTCAGTTATTCCTCGCAGGTCTCATCCAGAATAAGCCGTCGAAGCGAGTGGTCATTATATTACACGCTCGCTCGGCGATCAGCCGCTCGCTTCGACGGCTTATTCCAGCGACGGCTTATTCTAGATGAGACCCATTTCTCACTAGGTCAACGTAAAATCTGGTAAAATTTTCAATGCTTGAAGTTCATATTTAACGGTGTTTTATATCAGTGCTCGCAAATCTTTACAGCAGTCATGGACCAGTAGAAGTAGCCTTTCATTTCCACTAGGTTTCACTGTTTCATCTGGTACCTAAAAAAGGTACCGGTATACTAGCGTTTTTTGGGGGTCTGTAGGCCCCCATTATTACGGCCAAATGCATCCAACCTGACCCGGCAGAAATCACTTTTCGCCGATGGTTATCGACGTAGTAGGTCGCACTATACTAGGTTATAGGTTACTGGTACCTAGAAAAGGTATGCTAACCCTTCTCAGCTGCCGGTCTATCAACCTTGCATTTTGCAAAGGCGCGATTGTCAGACCGACGCTTCTTTTAGTAGGCCTACTGTGCTTTTCCCTGCTCTACTTATTTCGACAATGTACTTATTTCAGTCCTGCGCTAACTTCACTGCCAAGTTTATTTCAATGCTGTAAGTTTTTTCAGCGTTAAAACCAGTGGTATAAAGTAACGAATTACTTTTACTTGAGTAGTTTTTTTCGGTAACGAGTACTTTTTTGAGTAGTTTTTTTTTGGCTACTTTTACGTTTACTTAAGTACTTTTAGTATAAAGTAACTCTACTTGGGTAGTTTTTATTTTAGAAAAGTAGAAGTAGTTTACTATTGTGGCATTTGAGATACAGTCTCGCCTTTAAATCCCTCGTTGCGCCTAAAATCTGTATTTACACTCCAATTCTCCATTATTCAACTCCATAACACTCGGGCTCGTCATCGCCATGGAAACTTCACTCCATGCGATAAGAATTACGCTGTCGTCTTTGATACCAAACGTCATGTAGGGAAGCTGTAAATACCAATTCTTAGGTCATTGGTTTAACCCAACTCTGAATCGCACCCCGAGTTTACCGTTCCAGAAGCAGACGCTCTATCCAATCGGCCATCTGGGCGGTAATAATTTTTTTTGGTTCACCATTTTGCCACCTTCAAAGCGAGTCCATCATCGCCGCATCGGCAAGTGTGTAGTTGACACTTTAACGTTTGAAAATGCTATACGAGTACTTTTACTTGAGTAGTTTTTGAATGACTACTTTTTTACTTCTACTTAAGTGCTTGTTTTAGTCAATGCTTTTTACTTTACTTCGAGTAGTTTTGCCGTCAGTAACAATACTCTTACTTAAATACAGTTTCAAAATACTTTTTACACCACTGGTTAAAACCTTGAATATATACCGTGCTATTAAATAAACTTTCGGAAATGGCGTTAATACGATATTGTTTAGTTTTGGCTGATCAACTGAAAAACGCGAAATTAAAATGATTGTTACTAGTTACAAAGTTGATTTTCGTTGTTTCTGTCTCAAGTTGTAGTCTTATGGTTAATTAGCGGATTAGCGAACTAGTGTTAGCTTCCGCTAACGAAAAATTCGTGTTATAGGATTAGCGTTAGCGAAGCTAATCTTTTTGATTATCGGACCAGCTGTTTGCGGAGCTAATTTTTGCGTTAGCTGTGCCCACCTATGGCAAATAATCGGGTGTCTCTATTGGGTGTCTCTATTTGTGGAATAGTATGGCATAGTATGGAATAGTATGAAATAGTATGGCATAGTACCGCACAGTAAATGAGCATAGTACTCCAAATGTGCTGAATCCCATGTAGGCCATATGCCTCAGAGCTTCAAACGGCCCTTTCGTTCCAACCGTCCTGAAGCCCGTTTGTCCCAGGGACCAAAACATGCTGAGACCCAGATCCCCTACTGCCCCAAATACCCTGAGGCCAATTGGTCCTAGAGCCCCATTTATGCATAGGATATGCCCCAGTGCCCTAAACTAACATCCTACTCCTCGGACCCATTTATTGCTTCAACCGTCCTGTCCTGAGGTCCTTTTGCCCAAAATCAGGCCTGAAGCACATTTACCCTGAGGGCCATTCACCCGAAATTTAACTCCTTATATGGGTCCCTTTACTATAGTGCCCCAAACGTCCTATCGCCCAGTTCTGCCATACTATACCACATCAGTGCCTTACTTACTATTCCATACTCTTGACCAGTGGCGTACGCAGGATTTTTTAATGGGGGGGGGGGTTCAGTGACGTCACATCGTGATGACGTAAAGATACTACATTACAATTACAGTAGTTTAGAGGTATTAAAGTGCATCGTATTGTAATGTTTCCAGCCTAAATTGCAATTAACCATGATTAAGCTATATAATGCCATAACTAAAGAAACAACAAAGATATTTCATTCACACTTTTGCTTAATGCTTTGCGTTTCATTCAAGGAGAAAAAGGTTTCACAGAAACTCAAGCTGTCAGGCCGTGGTTAAAAATTTTCTGAAAAAATTTTAGTTGAAATCATTTTTGGGCCATAGGAAGGTTAATTGACTAAAGTATATAGGCTGGCTAGCTGTCGCAACGTCACAAACAAGGGTGCACCCAGGGGGTAAAACAAGCAATTCCTTCTCTACAAAAAAAACTTTTTTCAAAAACCAACATTAATATGAGCAACGCATATAAGCTAAACTTTGTTATAAACAGTCAATATACGGTACTCTCATTATGAAGGGGGCAAGTTTCTCGCATGAAATTTGAAAAGTGAAGAATATTGGAGCATAAGAAAAAACTGCCCTCCCTGCCAAAACGTTTTTAAACTAAAATAAAATATGCGCGAGAGGAATCCCTAATCATCCGATTGAAGTCAAAAACAGCGTCGATATTATCTAGGCATTTTTCTGTCAAATCACTGCGTCGATATCAGATGCTTTCAAACACATAATCGGGGTGTTTATGGGAAACGAAGAACTCCAGCTCCTGAGATAGTCAGCTTACGTTACGAAAAAACAATGTTGTCTCTCCCCTTGTTCCGCCCTAGGCCTATTCAAGTCTTTCGTTGGTCTATGGTCGTCTTTGGCAGTATTTTTATCTTACTTTTGGCAGTTAGAGCAGAGTCAATTCAGTTTTTTATGTTTTAATAAAATTTCTCAAAACACTTGGCGATTATAGAGTAGTGTTAAAAGATTTCGCTATCGATGCGGAAGGTTTGGGACTCAATTCCCAGTCCGGTCAAAACGGACACAGCGTAGCCAACGGCTAGCAACCGCTGCGACGTTTCTTGGGTGTTGCGTTGCCCAGGTGCTAAGCCGCGGGGTCGGGCCCCGCCACTCGCTATCACGTTTCGAAACAACAACGAATTTAATGAAACGAGTGTAATCAAGATTTGATTTAAAAAAAAAAAATTTGTGTGCAGCCATAGTTACTGCAGATACACCGCATTTAAGGAAACTCCTACTTCTTAATTGTTTCAGAGCAACATCAATGACAAAAATGCACTTCAAGCAAAACACAACAGAAAAGTTGGACTACCGGGTACCGGTATTGTAGCATTGCATCGTAATCAGTGCTCAAGTTGTAAAAACACTTATGGGGGGATGGTACAACTTTTCACGCAAACGTAAGGAGGGATGATCATTGTACTTGTAAGGGAATGGTTTACGCTAAAATGTTTTGTGGGGGGATGGTGTTGTTTGGGATGAAAACATGATAGCAATTTTGGCAAGCTTCGCATGAAGAAAAGTCGTCGGTTCGTTTTAAAAAAGAAAGGTTTCATTTTTTCTGCAATTGTCAAGGGGGAAGGGGAGTGCTGACTCTCGACCCCTGCGAACGTCACAGGGGCCCATCTCTTAGCGCTTGGGTAACACAGAAACGTCGCAGCGGTGGCGAGTCGTTGGCGACACTGTGCCGATTTGACTTTCCCGAGAATCGAACCCCAAACCTTCCACACCGATAACCTGTGCGCTTAACAACTGAGCTAACGGCAGGTGCGGGCCCAAAAATCGAACCCGAAATCTCCTGCACCGATGTCCTTAACCACTACCCCAACTAGTCAGTTTGGCTAAAATTATGACATCGCAAGCGGATTATCTGCCTGCGTTGCAACTTGCAACCATTCTCTTCCAAGAATGCCTTCAGCGTTGAAACGTTGTCTTGTACAGCCATAGCCGTTGAGAACGATGTCTTGATGACATCACAACATGACTCCCGCTTTCGTGCTCAGTAACCTTGTCCAGGCTTGCATTTTGAGCCAGCCATAGGTTCAAGTGCATACACACTAAAAAAGTTTGACTACCGGTATTATTGCATCACAATGAAGGTTTCTCGAGATTATATAAGCAATTTGATACAGCACAGAAAAACACAATCTCTGAATGAAAAAAAGCTAATCGGTTTAAAAAGAGCGGTTTTTAATTTTTTCCAATCGTCAATGGGGGGGGGGGTTGACCCCCGAAACCCCCCCCCCCCCCCCCCCCCCCGTGCGTACGCCACTGTAGCTCTACTTTGTAATTTTCTTAATTTGTTTAAGTAAGTATTGAAAGTAGATGCCCAAACAGTAGTAGTTTATTTTATTTAACGACCAGAAAAACACCTGACAAAAATAAGGAACAAAAACAATGGCCGAAAAACAGGTTACAGCTACAAAACGATAGGTTACAGCGACAGCGACATAATGGCTGAAAAACAGGTTACAGCGACATAACAGGCAGACCATAAAGAATATGAGAATGAATCAGCGCATAGTATAGAGTGATTAATGTTTCAGTAGGTAAATAGTAGCTTAGCTTCGACATAATCCCAACCGAACGCGATATTTTAGTTCCAAGAAATTCAATATGAGCTTTAAAAGATAAGCGATTATCCAGAATTATTCCGAGATATTTTGCATAATGAGAAGCATCAATTTGGTCATCATTCAAAACACAGCTATAATTTAGAGATGATTTGCGATAATTAGTGGAGATAAGAAGCGATATTGTTTTAGTAAGATTTGTGGTTAGACTATTTGTGAGCATCCATTCTGTAACACTGTGTAGTTCCGAGTTCGCCAGACGTTGCAAATTATTGATAATATTGTCAGATGAAAATATTAAGGTAGTGTCATCAGCAAAAAATCTCGGGACTGTACGTAAACAGTTGGGAAGATCATTAATATATATCAAAAATAGAAGGGGACCTAATATCGATCCTTGAGGTAGGGGAGACCGGGGCAATACAAACCAGAAAAATTTGCACTGCCCTCAAACGTTCCCTAATCAATGTAAAGCTTTGAAAATTTCAGGTTACATAGTCACCAACATTAGCCTTAACATGTCACAAATGGGATTGCTTAACTTTTGTATTCATTTATTTACTGCATTTTTTTCTTAAAAAATTACCTGGGGCATTATAAACCTTATTGGGGCATTATGAACCAGTTTCGAAATTGACTTCATATTACTTAATTAATCATATGTAGAGACAAACTACTGGCATGCAATGCTATAAAATAAGTGTATTAGCATTTTTAGAAGTATATTGTCACTTGCTGTGTACAAAAATATATAAGCATTCACACTTATATAAAGAACTGTTCAGATTCGCAGCTGTCCACTATACTACTTCATGCTCAGTGTCAAAAGCACATTCAAATTTAACTGAGCCAAACGCTCTGGCTGTTTCTCCAGTGAATACCCGGTACTGGATTAGGGAGCATCCGCACAATTTGGCTTTTTTCAATATATTTGACATCTCCAGTAACCAATTGGTTCATAATGCCCCGGCTGAAATGATCTTATATAAATTATTTTGCAACAAAATTTTAAGCAAACACTATTAAAAATCGATCTGCAGTTGTTTGTCCCGACCATGTCTTATTCATAAACGAAAATGTGGACTTTTAGAATATCTCTAAAAAAAATGCCAGTCATTCTAAAACAAAAACCTAAATTTACTTTTAACCTATAAAATCACATTTTGACTGATTTACTGAAAAAGAAGAACAGCCGACCTTAACTTTTAGCATCAAAGAAAAGCTGATAGTCATGTGACCTAACTGTGCACATCTGGTCTCAAGGTTGCCAATAAGTTTTGAAATAATGCCCTGGTTCATAATGCCCCGGTTTCCCCTACTCCGAAATTAATGGATTTTAAGGATGAAGAGACATTGTTGATGCTTACAAACTGCTTTCTTTCGCTGAAATAAGATTGTAAGAGTTGATTTGCCACTCCTCTGATTCCATAATGTTCAAGCTTTCTTAGTAATTTATAATGGGAAACAGAATCAAAAGCCTTTTTTATATCTAAAAATATCAAATTGACAAATTTTTTACCTTGTATACAATTACAACAGTTGGTAATGATGTCCAAAATAGAATGAAGTGTAGAATGATGATGCCGAAAACCGAATTGGGTTAGAACCAGGGATTATTCTTTTCAAAAAAAAGAAACCAAGCGTTTATGCAAAAGCCGTTCAAAAATTTTTGATAGACTTGTAAGTAAGGAGATGGGTCGATAATTTCCTACATTATCAAGAGGACCACTTTTGTAAATTGGAATGACTTTAGCAATTTTTAATTGCTGAGGAAAAATGCCAAATGATATGCAACAGTTGAATACATCCGTTGGAGGATACGCTAAAATATCAGCACCAATTTTCAGAAAATAAGGCGAGATGTCATTAAAACCACTTGCCTTATTGATTTGCAAAGAACTAATCAAGTTCGCAATTTCATATACATTAGTAGGGTTTAGATTAATGGATGAGGGCGAGGACTGCTGTAAGTTTGATATAAAAGTGGTATCATCAGTATATTTTAATTTTTCAGCTAGATCTTTCGCTATGTTAACAAAAAAAGTATTAAACTGTTCAGATATTTCCTTGGGGTCAACGATCTCAGCATCATTAACTGTAAGTAAGTTAGTAAATGAAGGATTTGGCTTACACGGCAATAAAGAACGTAGAATTTCCCAAATTTTTTTAGGTTGCTTTCTGAACATTGAAAGCTGGAAATGATAATAATTTTTTTTCGCCAGATTTTTTATTTTTGTCAGCTTGTTGGCATACGTTTTGTATAGAAATTTTTCAGCCGCAGACCCTTTCACATAGTGAGATTTATACATTCTTTGCTTGTTCTTAATTGATATTAGTAGGCCTTTAGTTAACCATGGTTTATTACGCAATCGTTTTTGTTTTCTGGTTAAGTTTCGTAAAGGAGCATGTTTATCAATAGTTGCGGTAATGAGAGAATGTAACTCCTTAAACTGATTTTCAATGTTATTTTCTGATATATTTTGAAATTGGTTATAAAATATTTGCATGATGATGCTGTGACGTATAAAATCAACCAAGAGTTTCCAGTCATTAAGAATATAGTCTTTGGCCGTACTATGCAATAGCCTAGCCAACTTACTGGAGTACCGGTACTGGATTTACTGCATGCGTTATTGACAGTGAGCTACTGTAGAATTAGACGCTGACCTACAGGTTGACAGTAGAACTAAAAACCGTATGGGACTGTAGAAACGCTCTCTCACTTCAGCTACATTAGTTGGTACCACAAACTTAAAATCTAGCAACAATTAATGATTTCTACATGAATCGGAAACAGGTCAATCTAACGCCCGGCCGTCAGAAGCGCTTCGCATATGAACGATCGTTCTTTTGACGCTTGGCTACATTGGTGACCCTGACGTGATCTGGACAACGCAACCTACGCACGACGCAATCTTCAACTTGGATTTCAACCGTTCCCTCTTTCCGTCTTCACTGGTACGACAATGTCCTGCAACCACGCCTCCAAGCACTTCACACAGACATCCACGTCTTCCACAGAGTCAACAGACCTGCAGCATCAAGCTTCACTCACAGCCGAGGGGGGAGTACTGTAGCTACGCTCTCTCGCTTCAGCTATATTAGTTGGTACCACAAACCTAAAATCTTGCAACAATTAATGATTTCTTCACGAATCGGAAACAGTTCAATCTAACGCCCGGCCGTCAGAAGCGCTTCGCATATGAACGATCGTTCTTTTGACGTTTGGCTACAGGACCGCATGGAACTATTTATAAGACAGTACCGGACCAAATGGAGCCGAATGAGACCGTAAGAAACCAAAGGGAAACCACATTGAATAATTTATGAGACCAAATCGGACCACATCAAACCGTTTACAAGTCCGTATGGGACCGAATGTAACCACATAGAAACATGTAAGACCGTATGAAACTATTCGTAACATTCTAGGACAAATGGGTCCTGAGCAATTAAGCACCAGACAAATGGGTCCCGGACAAATAGGTCTTGGACAAATGGGTGTTACAGACTGAAGCTTGCCTGTGACTATAGCTAGTTAATATTTAGCCCAAGAGGAGCGCCTGGGCTTTCACCGCTTCGTAACTGCGTATCCAACTGTCTTTCAATACCAAACAATTTTCGAATTTTCTTTCTTCTATATTGAATAGTTGTAAAACAGTGTGTAGATATTCTTGACTCAGCACAAAGCGGCAAAAATTAACTTTGCTTTGCCGGGTTAAAACTTCAGTCAAATCTTTCAGCTCAAAGCATGTCCTTCCACCATAAAACCAAACGTAAAACTAATTTTCAAATTCGAAAAATAGATGTGGCAAACAAACAACAATCACGTGAACAATGACATAATTTGGAGTAAACCAATCGCAATAGGGTTTGAGAGAGGCGTGATATTGTGTAGATTCAATCAAGTGTGACGGGCAATCGTTGAAGGGTGAACAAACGTTGAGAGCAAGAAAAAATTTACGGTGAGCAGCAAATATTAAACACCGGGTTTGAAACCTTAAGTCGGAAATAGAAAAAAATAGGTTCGGTGCTGAACAATGGGTTCCAGGACGAATGGGTCCCGGACAAATGGGTTCAATAGGATTGGGTCCCGGACAATTGGGCACCAGGATAAATGGGTCCCAGACAAATGGGTCCCGGACAAATGGGCACCAGGAGAAATGGATCCCGTACAATTGGGTACTGGACAAATAGGTGGTGCACAAATGGAGACGGGGTCAAAGCAGAAAGTGGCGCCACTTGAGTGTGAAGTGGAGCCACTTAAGGAAGTGATTTGGAATAAATGGACACTTGGGGCAAATGGGCATTTGAGGGAAATGGGCACCGTAGCATGTGGGCACCAGAAAAAATGGGCACCGAAGCATAAATGAGGACTTGGGGCAAATTGGCACTTGGAAAAATGAATATTTCGGGAAATAGGTATTAGAGGAAAATATATATTTGGGGGAATTGGGCACCTGGGGAAATAGGCACTGGTGCAAATGGGCTCGAAGGCCAGTGGACATTTGGGGAAAGAGGTACCCTAAGTGTCTTAATATTCCTGTGCCCATTTCCCCTCAAATGTTTGCAAATGGGCACTAGGGAAAAATGACTTTGGGGGGAAAGGGGTACCCCAAGTGCCCTAAAGGGTTATCCCAGGTGCCCTGGGCCCATTACCCCAAAATGTTCACAAATGGGCACTGGGAAAAATGGATATTTGGGGAAAAGGGGTACCTCAAGTGCCCTAAAGGGGTACCCCAAGTGCCTTGTGCCCTTTTCCCCCAAATGTTTACAAATGGGCGCTGGGGTAAATGGGCACTTAGGGCAAATGTTCATTTGGGGGAAAGGGATACCCTAAGTGCCCTAATGGAGTACTCCAAATGACCATTTCACCAAATGTTTGCAAATGGGCGCTGGGGTAAATGGAGACTTGGGGCAAATGGACATTTGGGGGAAAGGGGTACCCCAAGTTCCCTAAAAAGGTATTCCAAATGCCCATGGGTCCATCTTTCTGAAATTTTCACTAATGGGCACCGCAAGGCAAATGGGCACGTACGTGGGAAAAATGAACATTTGGATAAGGGGTACCCCAAGTGCCCTAATATTCCGGTGCCCATTTCCCCTCAAATGTCTGCAAATGGGCAGTGGGGCAAATGGACACTTGGGAAAAGTGGACATTTCAAGGAAAAGAGTGCCCTATGCCCATTACCTTTAAATGTTTAGAAATGGGCGCTGGGGCAAATGGACACTAATTGGGGCAAATGGACATTTGGGGAAGAAGTACCCCAAGTGTTCTGTGCCCATCCCCCAATTTTTTTAAATAGGCATTTGGGGCCTCAAGTGCCCATCTACCCCAGTGCCCATTTTGCTCTAAGTGTCCATGTGGGAAAAATGGGCGCAATTAAGGTACTTAGGTACTTCTTTCTCCCAAAAGTCCTCTTTTCCTCAAAACCCCAAGTGCCAATTTTCCCCTTTGCCCATTTGCAAAAATTTTGGGTGAATGGGCACAGAGCATTTGGGGTACCTCTTTAAGCCACTTAGGGTACCCCCTTCCTTCAAATGCCCATTTGCCCCAATGTCCATTTGCAAAAATTTGGAGTAAATGGGCACAGGGCACTTGTGGTACCCGTTAGAGCACCTAAGGTACCCCTTTCCCCCAAACGTCCAAGTGCCCACTTGCCATGGTGGCCATATGCAAACATTTGGGGAAATGGACACAGGGCACTTGGGGTACTCTTTAGGGAACTTGGGGTAGCCAACCCCTTTCCCCTAAATGTCCATTTTCCCCAAAAGCCCATTTGCTGCCCTGGTGCCCACTTCTCCAGGTGCCCATTTTCCCCAAATATTGATTTTTTCCAACAGCCAATTTGCCCCTAGTTCCCATTTATTTGAACGCCCATTTGCCCCGAGTGCTTTTTTGCCGTTTGCCCGGTGCCCATTTATCCCAAGTGTCTGTTTACTCTAAATTTCTTTATCTCCAAATGCCCATTTGCCATAGTGCCCATCATTTCCCCGAATCCCCATTTGCCCCAGTGCCCATTTCCCCAAATACCCATTTGTCCCTAGTGCCCAATTCTCCGGGACCTAAATGTGTGGGATCCAGCATTTGTCTGGGACTCATACGGTCTATTTCGGTCCCATGCAGGCTTACAAAAAGTTTCTTGCGATTCTATTCAGTCTAACCAACAATAACTTAACCAACAATAAGAGAAATAAGCGTTTACAAAAATTTAACGGAGGTTATCAAGCACTAACCGAAGTTAATAGACCTTTTTCCGGCGCCCCTAGTGGCGAAAATTTGTTGCTACGGTGGACAAGCTATCAGACTTCGCTTAGTGAAAAGCATAGCTTTTATGGCACGTTGGTTGGAAAATTGCAGCAGAAAGATTAATTGAAGATATCTGCTTGGTATTTCAATTGTGCACATCGATTAGTGCAAGCGTAGGGTGAATAGTGGACGATTAGTTGGAATTTACTAGAAAATATTTTAAGCTTAGGGCCTAGACTAGTGGGTTTCATAGGACCAACTGCTGCAAACCTGTACGAGGCTGTACTTTGTGTATGTACTGCAGCTGTACAACACTGGTTGTGATATCAGCTTATGTTATAGCCTAGATGAAATATTTTCCTCTGGACTCTCCTAATTGCAAACTAACGAGTAGTCAATGCGTGACAAATAAACCAAAGTTTTTGGCAAAGTTATGGCTTTGATAATGGATGATGCAAAAACTGATGTAGGCCTACCGTAAGCACTGTAGATGAAGTTTACAGGTTAGCAGCATAATATGGTTTGCAGACCTAGCTCAGCCCATATCCTACCAGTTTCATTTTATTTTTCTGTGATGATCGGCGTGCCATAGCTTAAGTTAAAAGGCATTGGCTAAGGTTACATGACCATAGCATTTGTCACTTTGGTTTATTTTATTATCCCTTCACGCTTTCCCCAGTTGTACCAGAGTGACAATAAAGCAAAGAGACAAATGTTACGATCACGTAACCTTATCCACTTCGAAGTTAAAATCTAATCTATAGCCAGGGCTCTGAGAGTATGAGGTACCGGTAGGCAGTTCATAATTTTGTTGCAGTCAAACTCAGCATTGACTGAACGCTAGTTTGCTATTAGGACAGTCCAGAGGAAAGTATTTCATCTAGGCTATAGCATAGCTGATATCACAATCAGAATTGTACTGTACAGCTGCAATACATACTAAAGCACAGCCTCGTACAGGTTTGCACCGGTTGGTCCTATGAAACCCACTAGCCTAAGCCCTAAGCTTAAAATGTTTTTCTGGCAAATTCCAACTAATCATCTGCTCTTCATTCTATGCTTGCACTAACTCGATGTGCACAATTGAAATATCAAGTAGATATGTTCAATTAACCTCTCTGCAGCAATTTTCCAACCAACGTCTCATAAAAGCTATGCTTTTCACTGTGCGAAGTCTGATAGCTTGTCCACCGTAGCAACAAATTTTCGCCACTAGCAGCACCGGAAAAGGTCTATTTAGTCCGTTAATTTCAAAAAGAAATTTAAAGAATTAACTTGTTAATGAAAAAGTTTGCTTCGTTATTAACGAATTAACGATTAACGAAATTGTGCCCACCTCTGGTCTCGTCGTCGTCGTCGTTTGGCGGGGCATCTCTTCCAAGACAAATGAAAGGACCAAGGCCGAGAGTTTATCCTTTTACCACCCTGGCCACCAAACTGCTTGGGTCAGATGCTGACTGTAAGGGACTTCAGCCAGCATCTTGTTTCGTCATCCAAAACCATTAGACCAAACATACCTCGGGGTGCTCGATGTATGGGACACTGTGAGATGATGTGATCTGCGGTTTGTTCACTGGCACCACACTCACAATTCGCTAGAGGAGCGAGACCCCATTTGTACATGCATGGACGAACAGAAACGTCCAACACCAGAACGCAGACGGTTGAGCTTGAACCAGGCTGCCCTGGGCAGACCCATACCCAAGGGTCTGGAGCTAGCCTTGGGAATGAAAGCGTGGAGTGACAATGCGTTGGCAGAGTACTCCATGTCCCATTTCGTGTTCGTCCACTCGGCTGCACGGACGTCCATCTCAGAAAGACTGTCTAGTAATTTCCGAGCAGCAGGTACAAATGAGCGTCTAGATTTCAATCTCTCCCTACATACGTCCTGTGACTCATGAAACTGGCCATGTAAAATGTGGTCAGGGTCCAGGGAGCTGCGGTTGGCTAGGGAGAGTGTCGCTCCTTGGCGGCGAAGCTCAGCTGGCTGGATGCCTGAAAGAACCGGAAGGTAGACCGATGGAGTGGGACGCAGGCACCCAGTGACAATGCGCAAGGCGTCATTTATTGCACTGTCGATAAGCCGTATGTGCACGCTGCGGCACCAGACTGGTGCGCAGTACTCCGCAGTCGAGTAGACCAGAGACAGGGCAGCTGTGCGTAATGTCTTAGCGCTAGCACCCCAACCTGTTCCGGCAAGTCGCCTCAACAGTGAGACGCGAGCACTTAACTTCTTGCGCAATGCTTCCAGGTGAGGACGATATGTGAGCGATCTGTCCAGTTTGACCCCAAGATAAGTGGGAACTGGACAGAAAGGTAAGGTCTTACCGATGTTACAGACCTTAAGCTCACGCTTAGCCTCTCGATTGTGGAGGTGAAAGGCCGCCGTCACCGTTTTAGTGTGGCTAAGCTTCAATCGCCAGGTCTGGAGATATTCCGAGAGTGTAGTCATGTCCTGGCTTACAGTCCTTTCCAACTCCTTCCATTCTCCAGATGTATGAAGTATCGCCAGGTCGTCGGCATAGGCGAACTTCTTGGAGGTTATGGAGGGGATATCATATGTATAGATGTTGAAAAGGAGGGGGGCCAGGACCGATCCCTGGGGGACGCCATTTCTCAGGCGTCGTAACCTGCTAGGCTTGCTGTCGCCAGTTGTAAGGGTGAAGCTTCTGTTGCGGATCAGCTCCATAATCATACGAACCATGTGCTTGTCCTGCAGAAGCCGCAACAGCTTGCAGGTGAGGCCACGGTGCCAGACAGTGTCATAGGCAGCTGTCAGGTCGATAAAGACGGCACCGGCCTTCTTTTTCGCTTCGAATGCATTCTCAATGCTTTGCGTGAGCAAAGTGACTTGATCCACGGTGGATCTTCCGCGTCGAAAACCCGCCTGTTCCCGTGGGAGCAGAGGGTCAATAAGAGGTTCGACGCGGGCGTAGATAAGTCGCTCGAGAATCTTGTAGGGAACACAGAGCAAGGAGATCGGACGATAGCTCTTTGAGTCCTCTACCGGTTTCGAAGGCTTTGGGACCGCTACTACTAGCGCTCTTCTCCAGATCTTAGGAATTTTGAGGTGGTGCAGGCAGGAAGATAGGAAGCCACGTAGCCAAGATTTTAAGCTGGCTCCAGCATGGATTATCAGCTCCGGACAAATGGAATCAGGTCCAGGAGCTTTGCCTGGTTTTAAATGTTGGAGGGCAGCAGCGAACTCCCGATGGGAAAAACTCCCAGAGACATTCGCAGGATGTAATGGATCAGCCCTCCAAAGGTCAGACACTTCCTGTAAAACGAGCCGAGATGAGCGTCGATTCACACCTTCGTATTTCCCGTTTTTAACCAGCTGAGAAGCAATAGCATCAGCTGAAACGGGACATTGACGAGGGGATTGTCGTGACCTACCAGTCAAGTTGTTTACAGTATTCCATGCCAGCCGGCTGGAGTGCGAAAAATCAATGTTGCGGACCGTCTCTGACCAGCGATTTCTCCGCTTCCCGTCGAGCCTAGTGAGTAGGGCTGTGGCAGCCCTATCCGAATCAGGGCCCCCAGGTGACTGCAGGAAATGCTGATAGAGGTCTTCACACTCCGCATCCCAGCAAGGTATGTGGTTTAATCGTCGACCACAAGGGATGCATTTCTTCGCCGCAGTGCTTATTACCTTGCAAAAGCACTGGTAAATCTGATCGATGTTTTGAGATTCAGGTGGCGGTATACTCTTGGCCAGTTTGTTGGTTAGGTTAGAATAGTGGTCCCAGTTGGCCTTGCGGAAGTTCCATCGCTTTACAGGCTCATGCGGTCTTACAAATAGTTCCATTCGGTCCCATGCGGTTTTTGGTTCTACCGCAGTTTGTACCCTGCCGTTATTCATGCAATGCAACCACATAGATTTGGACTGTGCCAACTCAGTGTGAGTCATCGTCACTAGGTGGCGGTAAAAACAAGACCTTTATGGCGTTTTTGAATTTAGTTTCCAGACTAGTTATATACGGATTACGGACTGTGATTTTTACCACAGTGTATTAGTTCTTGCAGTAGGCCCACTTAACAAAAAAGCATTGTTACTGTTACGAATTCATTACTTCTACTTCTAAATTTATCGTAAAGTAAATAACATCTTTCATAAACATCAGCGATACCCTCATAGAATTCAGAAGCTATTTCGTAGTCCGTTATACCACTTAACATTACTTTGAATTCGTTAAAAAAAGACTGAACTTCATTAAATTCTGAAGTAATGTTTGCCAATTCAGATTTTTTAACGCTTTGAAGTTTATCATTCAAGTGTTTAAACTTGTTGGAACCTAGTTTTTATACGTATTGTTGCCTGTGCGATTGTGACGTATTAGATCGTAAGCTAGATTGTCTGACGCCCTGCTGACACGTGAAAGTGCCTCGTCTCGTGTTGTGTTCATTCTTTCTAATATAGTCAAAGTGTGAAGATGTCTGTTGGATCAGCAAGTTTTAACAGTCAGTTTAAAGAATCAAACATGGCGCTGCGAGTTTGAAAAACAAAATTAGTAACTACAAGGATTCCAAAAGGAGCAGTGTTAAAAAATGCCATTCACATTCAGGCGTAGTGATATTCCACGTCTTGATGTAGATGTCGATCGTGGCAGTAGCTTTAAAGCATGGCTCGAAGAATGGTCAGCTTATCATGCTGTCTCTGGCTTGAGCGAGGAAAGTGACGATATACAATACCACGTGCTACGTTTAGCTTTTTCTCGAGAGACAGCAACCGTGATAGATAACCTTGGTTTGCCAGAGGAAGACCGAAGAAAAGTTAATAAAATCATTGATGCCTTGAAGTCGCACATGAAAGGTGCAATTAACGAAACGGTGGAAAGATGCAATTTTCGAAAACGACAGCAATTCGCGAGAGAATCTTTTGATGATTTTTTAGTGGCTCTACGCGACTTGGTCACAACGTGCAATTATTGCACAGATGCGTGCACTGATAATGCCCTTCGTGATCAGATTATAGAAGGACTGTTAGACGGTGACACTGTCGAAGAATTGCTGAGACAGAAAGATCTTACATTATCAAAAACAATACAGGTGTGCCGGGCGCACGAGGCAGCGAAACAACAACGACTAGAAATCACAGGCAATTCCCCAGAGATTGGCGTGACTTCTGCGTATAAAGCGAAGCGCCAGCAAAGGCAGCCGCCTAAACAAAATCCGCTTCAGAGAAATACGTTGCGTAACTGCGGTCGTTGTGGAAAGCCTCGACATAAAGAATTGAATCAATGCCCAGCGTTAAATAGATCATGCAATAAGTGTCATAAAGTGGGACATTTTGCGATGCAATGTCGCCCTACATCAGCTCACATAAATCAGCTGCCAGGGGACCAACCTGATGAACAAAGTGAAACGGAAGACAATCACCTGTTTTCGGTCCATGCAATGCAAGGACTTGGCAAAGCACCCAAAGTTAGCGTGCTCGTTCAGGGACGTAATGGTTCAGCCCAATTAAAAATTCTCCCAGATTCCGGAGCTGATATTTCCGCTGCCGATGAAACCATATTAATTAAATTAGGGGAGCATATTGATAACTTGCTCCCATCAAGAGAAAATCATGCATACTCTGTCGATGGTTCAGCGTTGAAATCGATTGGACTATTACATGTGACCATCACACTGGGAGACGTCAGTATCGATGATACCCTGCACATTTTTCCAAAAATTCCTGGTGGTATGCTCATCTCCTGGAGATCAGCGCAACAATTAAAAATTTTGCCAAAGGACTATCCGGCTCAAATTCAAGCGATGACAGCAAAGAGATGCTCAGTAGAAGTGACTGCAGATGATCTTGTGCATGAATTCCCAACAGTCTTCGATGGCCAAGTAAAGACAATGAAAGGTGAACGTTTTAAGATCCATTTAAAGGAGGAGGCAAAGCCATTTTGTGTGACTGCGCCTCGAACAATCCCATATGCGTACAGAGACAAAGTTCAGCAAGAACTTCATACCTTGGAGTCGCAAGGTATTATACAACCGGTTACTGAACCGACTGAATGGTGCGCTCCTATTGTGGTAGCGCCAAAAAGAGATTGTGACAATGTGCGTATTTGTATCGACTTTTCTAAGCTAAATAAGTTTGTAAAACGTGAATTTTACTCATCGGGTACCCCTATGGATGCCATTGCTGACATAAGCGACGAGCATTCCAAGTTTTTTACAGTTTTTGACGCGTTAAAGGGATATCATCAATGCCCGCTCGATGAGCAAAGTCAACTGCTCACTACATTTATGACGCCGTTTGGTCGCTATAAATTTTTGCGTGCACCATTTGGCATATGCTCGATTTCTGAACATTATAATCGTCGCATGGACGAAGCTTTTACTGGATTGTGTAATTATCGCCGTATTGTTGATGATGTTATTATTTTTGATCGTGATAGGAGTACTCATTTAGCACACGTAAGACAATTTTTGCAGAGATGTGCTGATAAAGGCATATCCCTTAACAAGGAGAAATTTAAATTTGCCCAGACTAGTACCACATTTGCTGGGTATCAGTTGTCAGAGGATGGCTACAAGGTTGACCATCGTCTCATGGCAGCTATAAGAGATTTTCCGTTGCCAGGTAACGTCACAGATTTGAGATCCTTTTTTGGATTGGCTAACCAGCTGGCTGGCAGTACTGACAAGATTGCTCAGTATCTGCACCCTCTTAGGCCTTTGTTAAAATCAAACAATGATTTTTTGTGGGGACCCGATCACACGAAAGCTTTTGATTTGGCTAAAATAGCTCTTTCCGACGTGGCAACACTAAAGTTTTTTGACCCCGCTAAGACAACCCGTCTTATGACTGATGCCAGTAACACAGGCCTCGGTTTTGTTTTACAACAAAAGCATAGGGATACTTGGCAGGTGATCCAAGCCGGTTCACGTTTTTTGAGTGACCCAGAGTCTCGATACGCCACTATAGAAAAGGAAATGCTAGGCGTGGCGTGGGCTGTTAAGAAGTGCCACAAGTTTTTAGCTGGTTTAGCGCATTTTGAAGTAATTACTGACCATAACCCGTTACTCCCTATTTTGAACAATCGCAGACTTGACGAGATTGAAAATCCACGGTTACAACGTCTGCGCACCAAGTTAATGGGATATAATTTCACGGCATTTTGGCAGAAAGGGGTTCTTCACGCTGCACCCGATGCTTTATCTCGTCACCCCATTTTCGATCCAGTCTCTGCTGATGAAATAGCAGAATACCCAGGACCCTACCCCTGTCAAATTGCAGCCGTGCAGCAAAGAAACGAACTTAACTTGAAATTACAAGAAGTGTTGGAAGCTGCTCAAGTTGACCCAGAATATCAACAATTAAAGTCCTTAATCTTTAGTGGTTTTCCGCATAGTAAGAACATCTTACCCGATAGGATGAAGCCTTTTTGGCGAGTGCGACACGATTTAACGCTGGATGATGATTTTGTTCTTTTTGGATGCCGTCTGTTTATACCGAATGTGCTTCGTGAACGTGTGTTGTATCATTTGCATGAATCCCACCAAGGAATAACCCGCACCAAAGAACGGGCAAGACTGGCAGTCTATTGGCCAGGCATTGATGGCGACATTGAAAAGATAATTGCTGCCTGCAAAGAGTGTCAGGACGAACTGCCCTCATTGCCCAAAGAGCCCATGATCCAGCGTGCCCAACCTGACCGCCCTTTCCAGCATCTTGCTGTAGATTTTGCCCAGTACAATGGACATAATTATTTAATCATGGTAGATTCATACACAGATTGGCCTTCAATACAAGTAATGCATCGCGACATTACTGCCAAGTCATTAATATCTGCGCTAAGAGATTATTTTGCTAGAACTGCTATACCCGATGTTGTTTTTTCTGACGGTGGCCCCCAATTCACTTCCCAAAAGTTTGCAAATTTTCTTCTAGATTGGGGGGTGATGCATTTGATGTCTTCTCCTGGATATCCGCAATCTAACGGGAAAGCTGAGGCCACAGTCAAAGCTATGAAAAAATTAATCCGTAGATGCACCAATCATTCAGGTTTGGATGAAAACCTTCTGGCTCGTTCGTTGCTACAATACCGTAACACTCCCAATAGAAAGGACCGTTTGTCTCCAGCGCAAAAGCTCTATGGACATCCTATACAAGACACTCTTCCTGTTCACCGCCGAGCTTTTGACCCTAAATGGCAACTTAAGTTCAATGACTTTGAGTCCCGTAAAACTGAATCCCTAAGAAAAACCCAAACTCATTATAACCAGCATGCTACACCTCTTCCTGAAATAAGTGTGGGTACCCGAGTGGCCGTGCAAAACCGAGAGAGCAAATTGTTTGACATTTATGGCACGGTAATTTTTATTGACAATAAGTTTAGGAAGTACTCTATTAAAACTGATAATGGTGGAATGCTAATTCGAAATCGCAAGTTTATTCGTAAGCGTGTACCGCGTTCATTGCTGATGTTTGACCCTGACCTTAGGCCTAAACATGTTTATAATGCTGATTCTAGTTCTGGTTCGAGTATTTCAAGAAGACCGCATCGTAATGTAAATCCACCACGGAGACTTATTGAAGACGAAAATTGGCCTTGAAAATGATTTATAATTAATAAGTTTGGAGTGTGTTCTAATTTCGTGTTTATGATCCAAACTTGATAGGGAGGTGTTGGAACCTAGTTTTTATACGTATTGTTGCCTGTGCGATTGTGACGTATTAGATCGTAAGCTAGATTGTCTGACGCCCTGCTGACACGTGAAAGTGCCTCGTCTCGTGTTGTGTTCATTCTTTCTAATATAGTCAAAGTGTGAAGATGTCTGTTGGATCAGCAAGTTTTAACAGTCAGTTTAAAGAATCAAACAAAACTTAACCATCAATTGCCTTTTAATGGTCAACAGCTTCCTAAAATTGGTTTTTTCAGGTACAGACAGGTCCCCGGCCTGGGGCTTAGAAGTAGTGGTCCCACCCAAATTGAGATTTTCCGTTTCTACAATAGGATCATCATCAACAGGGACATCGTTACAGTTATCTCCTTCGCATCTAACACCAATCTCGTTATTCTCCACAAGACCCCCATTATCTTTTGCCGAAGCCATATTTTAACTTTAAGGGCAAAAATACTATCAAAAACACAACACATAAATTAAGCAAATAAAACAAACGATTAACCCTTTGGATGATCGTCACATATCCGTCGAAAGTTCAGAAGCAATTAATCGACTGAAGAAGGATGATGTTTCCGGACCCTCAATAGACTCGTACAAACCGGACCACTTGTTTGTTGCGGCGAAAGTTCTGAAGCAATTAATCGACTGAAGAAGGATGACGTTTCCTGATCCTCAGTAGACTCGTAAAGACCAGACCACTCGGTTGTTGCGGCAGGACAGAACTGAAGAATCAGCTTAATGGCAGACCAAAACACCGATGCCACCAGAGATGAACTTGGGAAGATGAAGCCCAACGTTTTCAACCGAGGATAAAGAAAGGAGATACTGAGTCGTTGACGTCAGCATTAACAATAAAGGCACTTCTGGGGAAGCAGCCAACACTTTCAATCTTCTTACGTTAAGAGCAATTCAACTTTGGAATGGTTCCACCCGGCTTGTAGGACTGTCGCTTAGAACTTTCTTCGGACGGAAGTTGTAGCTAGGAAACAGGACTTGAAAACGGTGAAATTTCTTTATGTTACGAAACCGTCGTAACGTATAATTTTAAAGTTTGGTTCTCGGTGGAAACTAACCGCTCGGGCGGAGCGCCAAAGCCTTCGCTACAGAATGCAACACTCAGCCTTGCACTGAAGATAAGTTTATTAGGCTGCCTTGATCTTGAGTATAGTTGCATCAATATCAATATAAACTGCAGCAATTCAATCTGCACCAACTCTGTAGCAATTCTGTAGCAAAGTTTCACCGAGGAAGTCCACGTTGACATAAAATCTCTTGAATAAAAACTTTAAAATCTTGCAAAATATAAACGCTGCGTAACTTGCAAAACCGAAAAGAAACTGATTTACATTCTGGAGTGTCGTTCAAATCCCAGCGTGAAGTGAGGTGTCAAAAACAAAAAGGCAATAATTACTAAGAAGCACACAAGTCACACAATTGAACTGGCTGATAACGATTTAAGTTGCGTAATACAGCAGCATGTGACGAGGATTATTGATTTACGAAGCAACAAGTCAAATGCACGATCTAGGATCGAATCCCGATCGAGCCCCAACCAGCCAAACTAAGATTGATGGAAATTTGCGGCATTAGAGCGCATAAGAATCTTTACAGCGCTTCGGGATATTTAAAGTTAATATACCGGTGCTGGAACAGCTACGAATGTCCAAAATTTACAAAAATGCTGTGACGTAATAATTGCTATTTGAAGAAGTTCACCTGTGTTGTTACCGTTTTCAAAAAGGACTCGGACTCAAGTCCCCTGTACGAAGGACTCGGACTCGACTCGAGTTCTCAATGAGAATTATGGACTGGGACTCAAGTCATCCACCCGGACTCGGACTCAAGTCCAAGTTGGTTGAAAGGCAAAATCCGTTCTGATTTTTACTTTTCCGTGAACGGATTTTCGGTAATCCAATCAATATGTTAATATCTTTCGCGCCTCGAGTCCAAAAACAAATGCGAATTAGATGGTTGGATACAAAGTCCGTATAACCATAACTAACGCATGGATTGGATATTACTGTTGCCGACTACTAGAAACTGCGATGTCCGATGTGACTCCGTGTTTATTTTGCAGTTTTGATTTGGTCTCAGGCATCAGTTGCCAGTTGTTTTATGAATAATCTTAGTTTACGAATTAAAAAGTTTATCTTATTTTATGAATTAAAAATTTCGAAGTGACTTGCAGTGTTGTAATGACTCGAGTTTGGTGGACTCGGTCTCGACTCGAGCATTTTCAAATGGACTCGGACTCGACTCGAGTCACAGTTCCAAATGACTCGGACTCTACTCGAGTCCTTCAATGGGTGGACTCGTTCCAACACTGTCATAGTCTAACTAACAAATACAATGAAACCGCTCGCCATTATTTTTTTCATTTCTCAGTATAGGATGGGGCAACACGATTTGAATGGATGAACTCTCAACTCTGACTTTCGTTCCGGACACTGAGCAGTGAGCACAGAGAGTGGTTCCACTTTTAGTACGGTAATAATGGATACACCGTGGTTTTACTATGAATTTTTGAAAGGTTTTTTAGTTTTTGGCAATTAAGGTTAATGCTTTACCCTTGCTCCAGATTTCATTCATTAAAGATTAGTGCTTTTTTCAAAATTAGCATTTATATACAGTATACACACAGGGCCACCGAGAGGGGGGGGCAGGGGGGGACAATGACCCCGGGGCCCATGCCCTTCAGAGGGCCCATAGTGGGGCCCATCAAAATCACACTATACAGTGAACAGCAAGCGCTGCTATGTAAGCAACGTGCAGATTATCATACACTGGAGCAACGCTTAACTCAAACAGGGTTTTCTGCAAACAAAAACGTCTTGTTTAGTGGGGGGAGTACTAGCTAAGGATGGGCCCCCGCTGACTCTGCGGGTTCTACATATGGGCCCCCGCTGACAAGCTCACGACCAAGGACGGGTCCCCACTGACTCCGCGGTTGTGCATAATTATTGTGGTAGTGTCTAACGCCATTGCTAAAGAGATATCATATTTTAAGGTCTAATATTGGCCTTTAACAGTAGCTAAGGATGATCCGCTAAGGATAGACTCCTGCTGACTCCGCGGGTTTTGCATATGGGCTCCCACTGATTGCCTGACTCCGCGATTACAGTGGATAATTATTGCGGAAGTGTTTAACGCTATTGCTAAAAAAAGGGTATGTCAAGGTCTAACACAATGGCCTCTAACGTAACCGGTATCGAGTAACTGCACTAACTATTCAGAGCTGCTTAAGAATTCCAATAAATTTCAACCCCAAATTTTTAGCATTTATGTAACGTAAGTGCAAGTCCAGTCCCAGTATTTTCTAATTTGATGCCTGAGCCTACATTTTTACAGGTAGTCACTGTAGTGTTGATCTATGGTATAACTACAGTACCAGCTCTACGTCCTGGTCCTGCATTCATAGCGCATTCCCACAGAAGGAGTTTTTGATAGAAAAAAGTGCTTTTTGCATCGTTCTTGTGTTACGTCACAAAAGAGACAACTGTCGCAAAACGCAAGTAGCCAGCCAGTTCCCAGCGCGATCAACAGTCTCGATAGAAAAATGAAAAAATGTTACGCGCACAAAACTCAATTACGATATAGAGTGCAAGCAGATAAAGGAACAACTTCATTATTAAGGGTAGTGTGGAGGATGAAATGGATTATCAATTAGTGTAAGTCAGTGAAAAACTTGAAAACGATTCAGTTCTGGCGCTAACTGATCAATCTATCGTTGAAAAGTGCATAAAAACACTAAAATTTCATTCTTAATCATAATCGTTGAGTAAATGCCAGCAATCGAATTAATTGAATTGGCTTTGCCAGCAACAGTACCGGTACCTAAGACAGAAAGAATATGTGAATAGCAGACATAACAATATAATAAAAGACCATGTAATTCGTCACATGCATGATGTTTCATTAAGTCTATTTTTATGTATTGTAGAGAGTAGTACTACTACTGCCTTACCGGTCGGTACCCGTAGTTTTAAATGAAAATAATTTTGTTGTTAGTACAGGTGATTTTTAAGCGAAAAACAAACAAGAAAATTTTGTAGTTTATCAATAGGATTTCAAAAGTTAGCATTTCAGCTAAGCAAACCATGATAAAAATCCATTTAGGAAAAAGCTTGCCTTAGCGCTACAAACTGTATAATATGTCGTTAGCGCACAGATACAGAACAGAACAGTTTATTTCATGGGCGCCACTAATTTGAGGAGCGCTGGAACGTCGGAATGTCAGAATCGGAGATTTCATTGCTGAATTTCAGAGCGTAGGAATAGCAATGGTTATTAGGGTTAGGGTTAGAGTTAATTCCTACGCTCTGAAAAAAAAATCCGAGTGTCGGAATTCAGTAAATTAGGGTCCATTCCGACATTCAAAGCACAGCAGTAAGGTAATCCTTCAAAAGCAGTGAAATGAAGCAACTTAACAACTCGAACAAAAGTGCTAGCAAGTAGCAACAGGCTGCTGCGAAGGGACCATTGGTCTTAGAGTCAAGCAGGAGCCCAGTCAAGCTTTATTAGGCGATCGGATAAGGGAAAATAAAACACTTAAGCCAAGCAAAAAAGGAAAAAGCCATGCAAAAAAAATCACTAAAAATGCAATTAGGGCAAAAGTTAGTTTCCTGTACTGGTAGGCGGTAGTGCACCACCTGGGCCAAAGAGATCAGGGACAGAACCGTCTGCTGTAATTGTCGCTACACAGTGTGAAATCGTCTTATTGAAAAGTCTTACTATGCTTACGCCGCTCGATAATTAAATGAAAACCAGCACGTGTGGCTTATAACGTTGCATTAAAATATAAGGGGGCCCAATATTTAAGCTGTCCCCGGGCCCACGTTTGGCTCTCGGCGCCCCTGATACACATACCATTGTGAGGCAAAGCGAACATCAGCAATTAGGGAAAAGCGGTCAGACTAGCTGCCTGGATGTGATGCGTGCTGCTGGTAGGTTAGGAAATTTAGGCATAGCGTATTTGAGCTGACGAGTGGTATCCCTACCAGTGTAAACAGGTAAAAGTTTAATACGGTATATGTGTAAAACTGTATTGGATAGCCGGGTGATGTTACTGGGTACCGTATGGGTCAGTGGGTAGCCGGGTGATGTTACTGGGTGCGGTCGATATTGTCAAGCTATAATGCCACCCTAGCAAATGTCATGCTAATTCAATCACTTGTGTAAATAAGTAGATCAGTGCAACAAACAATTAACTAAACTTAATAAGTTGTCAATAGAAATTGCTATTGCCCAGTTAGCTGCAGTAGAAGTGATAGTCTATGGGGCAAAGTAGTCACCTGGTGTCTGCTTTGCCCTGTTGCCCCAACTGCCCAAGACTGGGGCAAAGTGGTCACAGTTCCACAAAATTAAAAAAACAAAATTTTACAAAAACTAAAAAAGGAAAGATTATTCATTTGGAAAATGAAATATAGTGATGTCCTTGTCTCCCCAAGATAATGGATGCACAACTTTATCAACAGGAAGGAAAAAAATTGAGTTCAAAATCAAGGGATCTGCTTTGCCCCATCTTTCCCTATATCAAACCAGGGATGTGGAAGCGGTCATATTTTAATGGAGGCGGAAGAGCAAAAAATATGCTGCTCCCGCTTCCATATCATTCAAAAAAGCACATATCGGTACCAAGTTCCGAATGTGAGAGCCATCACAATGTTAGGGAATTCATAAGCATGACGTTTCGAAATCAACTGTTTTCATCATCAGATGCAGTTCACAATAGGTCATCAGAATTCATTTTGACTTTTCAGCCAGTTTTAAAAGTATGTGGGGTAGTTCGGTTGTGGGGAATATAGATTTATTAACTTATGGAAGAGGGCAATGAAGGAAAAAGATTAAGAATCTCTGCTCTAAGATTTTGGCAAGTACAAATTTGCCCAAATATAAATTTTAATAAAAAATTTGCCCTGGGATTCAATGGGTTAAGAAAGTTTGATCCAATTTTTGCCTCAAAGTTGAGTTTACAGGGTATAAAATTTTTGTTTTGCTCCTAAACATTGAGCACTCTGATTCAAATTCAGTCAAAAATCACTGCTCCAGTTTCCAAGCTTAAAGAAAAATTTCAAAAATTTTGCCCAAAATTTCTCATTTTTCTCAAATTTTGCACCTTAGAGGGAACAGTGGGTACTGGTATATATATACTGGGTACAGTTGTAGTTCTAAATTCTGTAGTGTGGTCCAATTGTATGAATTCAATAAAATGAAATGTTATATTTTTCACTAAAAACTTGAGATACCGATATGTTTTGAAGGTTTGGTATGGCTGCAACAAAATATTAGTTTTGTTTTTGATGGAGAAGCATTTAGAAATATTGTGCCAAAATACTTTAGCAGTTAGACACAAGAATATCCATGAAAATGCTCAGTTAACTTTGGATACCTTGGACACTCAGAAAATTTCTTATGCTTTCAAAGCTTGGCAAATCAGGTGAAGTTGAATTGGTTACTTTGCTTTGCTGTAGCCTCTGATAAGTTGATGCATGACTGATGCAGTGTTATATATATATGCTGCACTATGGTTTAATAGCTGCTGCTGTAAATATTGTCCTCTATTGGTTGGTCTAAAAAATTGTTTTTTTTTTCTTTGCAATCTTGTTCTGGTTTGCAAGTTAATATTAATAAATTTGCATTTTTTCGTTTTTTTTTTGCACAATTTGACTATTTAGCTATATATTTTCAGTGTCAAATTTGCTTATTTTTCTTTGTATTCTTGTTTACATTGAAAAGTTGAGGCTATGTCTTATTAGAGTTTGCTGTCAATAGATACAGTTGCCATTGTGACGTAAGCCTGCCTAACAATGTCAACTGCCAATAGGGAACCTGGGAACATTTTTACATACCGCGCAGTAATATACAATTTTTGTGGACCTGTAGATATATAAAAGCTTCATAAAAATTGATAAGCTGTAAAGTGACAAATTGACAACTACTTATCACTAAGTTGCCGTAGCTACTCAATTTGGAAGTGTGAATTGCCTTTAAATGTATTATAAACTTTATCGATACAGAGAGAAATGCTTGTCTGTCTTCAAACTTTCATTAGAAAGCCACAATCCAACTCTTTGCAACATTGGCTTACGTGGGATTGAGGTTAGTAGTCCATAGTATTAAAGTAGTCATTGTGATACAAAGACGCATGTTTAATTTTTGCTTGGACTGCTTTCGGTAATTAATGCACTTATTTTCGAAATTGTGCTGCTAGAAATAAACAAGTTGTTATTTGCTGTTGTGATTTGAGATAGAATAAATTTAAGGTTTTTTATTGTTGACGCATTGGTTTTATTATAGTCAAAAGTGTTTGCAGGTGCATTCAACTGAGATGGAAAAGGCAATCAGTTTTATTGGTTATTTCAGTCTCGATTTTGCTGAGACATAATGGTACTTATGCACAGCAGTACACTAGTGTAGAATTTTGAAATTTTGGTCTTTACCTGTCTTGATTTTATGCATTTGTGCACTAGAACCTTTTATGTGGAATATGTAAATGCATGGTTAAGTTTGCATTGGTTTGCATTGAAAGCTTCTTTTACTCTACAAACGTTGAATGAGTGCATTGGAAAAAATAAGTGATTGCATTGTGACATTTTTGGCTTTCTATTTTTTTACATTGAGTTACATTGTGTTTTTAGTATTTGGTGTTTCATCCTGATTTGGATGGGATTGCTGGTGAAGAGCAACTAGATTCATTGGATTCAAGAATATTTGTCCTACAAGTAAGATGAAGCTTCAGTAGGCTATGCCTCTTGAGAATAGTTTTTTGAATGATCAATTAATATTTCTGAACTTCAGGCATGATGATTTTATGTGCCTTCTTTTTTGCTGTGGTAAGAAATGCTTTGTTTTGAGAAAATTACGATCGGTTGAGATGTTTCGTTGGGTTAAATTAACCAATCATATAACCATAGTGAAATCAAAATGCTACTCTACACTCCCGAAATAATTTTTACGCCTTTTTCTGATTAACTGAGCAGTGTTTTTATAGGAACTGCTGGAAAAAATAGTTTTTTGAAAATATTTATGTCGCTTTTACTTCTCTGTATATTAAAACAGCAGTATTGGTTTTACATTTTGTTTTAAAAATTGCAAATACTAGTGATTGCATTTTCCAGGTGTTGGATTCATTAAATTCACTGCCTAATCTCACTTCTGATCAGCAAGTTTGTGGCTTGAAAATCTTACTAAGTTTATGCTGTGATTTTGTATCCAGTTTTGATGGTGAACTTATAATTAAGATTGTGCAGGTACGTCAAATTTCTGTAAAAGTTCTTACGCTGATAGTCTGCATGTGCTGTAGGTTTGTGGCTTGGTTTGGTTTGATGGTCGTACTTCACAAGTTCTGGTGCATGTGATTTTAAATCAGATCATGGATGCTCATTTACTTTTTGAATTGGTTTGTGTATGGTACAGGCTTCAAGTTATTCTGCCAGCTATTCCTGATGTTTATATGACTGCATTTACGCATACTTTATGCATTTATGCCCTTGGAAGCGTTTTTATATCCTGCTCAGTGTTTGTTTTAAGGTTTGACTTGAGGTGTCATTTAAAGCAATTTTGAAAGACCGCCAATTTTTAAAATCGTAAATGAAACTGAAGGGAACAACTGTTTCAACGAAAATTTATTGTTAACTTGTTAAAGTTCATACTGAAAACTTCAGTATCAATCTTATTTAATGGAATCGATTCCGTTGGGCGGTCATTATCATCATTTGCCAAACCTTCAAATTCCACCTTCTTTTATCGCTCGTTCTGTGTCGGCTTACTAGACTATTCTGCAGTGCAGAGTAACCACGAAACCCCAAGATCATTCTTTAGAAATTGACTGAAGTGAAATCGTAATAGTTGATTTTTACAAAAGTTGTTTGCGATGATTTCAAAAGTCAATAGTTACGATTTTCTTCTGATTGTGTTGTGTCCTGGCAGACTTGTGGCACACTGGGATTTGTGACGTAAACACGCTTTCTACGCTATGTTGTAGAAGCAGATTTTGACTTTTGAGAGACCGCTGGACAGTTGCGAGAGACCATTTCGGTTCCTCAAAACGCTTTAAAAAAACACTGATCATGCTAAATTCAATTTTACCTTTTTCTTATTTTGTTCTTTTTTTGATATTCTTGAATTAGTATCTTGGCAATTCTTGGTTTGGTGAACATGACGGGGATTGCAAAATTTAGATATAGTTTTGAACATTGTTATGAAAGATTTCTTCTGTAAGAATTTTCACAAATGATTTTAGAAGTGTTTGATATGCATATCGCCTGTGGCAGGGCACACATCAAATCGATAGTATAGCTCAGGGCTGGGGAGCCGGAGCCGGAGCTCGGAGCCCCGGAGCCAAGCATTTTTCTCGGAGCCGGAGTCGGAGCCGGAGCCGTAATTTGGATTTGTTGTGGAGCCGGAGCCGGAGCTGGAGCCATAAATGAAACAATTAGCTCCGGCTCCGAATGGTTGAAAATCTTGACCAAACCGAGCCTTCAATTTTTGGCACAAAAAGACCACTTAGTTTGTTGATTCTATAACCAATTGTTTTTTGTCTTGTAGCGTAGTGTTTAGACAAACAAGTTCGCATCATTTGCAAATTTTGGCACGTTTGAGATGGTATAAGCAAATCTTTGCCGACCATAATTTGTGGAGCCGGAGCCGGAGCCGCACTTAAAAAATATTCAGCTCCGGAGCCGGAGCTGGAGCCACAGATGTAACGCTTGAGAGCTCCGGAGCTGGAGCCGGAGCCAGACATTTTCTGCAATGGCTCCCCAGCCCTGGTATAGCTCCTCATTACAAGCGAGTCTTAGTTCGCAAATAGTGTTTGTTTTTAAATTTTTTGTGCCAGGTCCAAATTTGCATTGCTGTTCGTGACTTCTCAGAGAATTCTGTTTTAAAAGCGCGATACACAGTCTTGTTCGAGTTTGTCTAACCATACTCCTTGGCTTAACAGAGCGCTTTTTTACTATTAAATAACATTTAAAAATATGATAGCCAAAAAGCTTTTATACCTGAAAAGAAATGCACACCAAATGTTGAGCAAAATTTTTAGTTGTGTCTATTCACATTGAGCAAGTCTGGAGCTGTTTAAACGAGAAATGGGAAAGTTATTCCATTGCAAAAAGGCATGAATTTTTTTAAACACCATATACATTTGAAGTATGTACCGGTACTATGACAAAAAACTGGAACATTTCTTTTGTTAAAAAAGCCGTGGTCACATTGAGCGTGTAGTAGCGGCTACTTTGCAGAAGCTGCTACTAAACGCTCTATGTGACCACCTGGTCGCTGCTGCTAAATTTTAAATTATACGCTGCTACTAGAATTGAAGATGTTCAATTCTAGTAGCCGCTACCGAGCGTGTTCGAGGTCACGTGACACAAATTAAACAATAAGCGATTGTTATGTCATAAATACATAGGCTACTGCTAATTTCATGCCTAAGTACTTTCACAAGGGCTTCTCATTTTTTACGTAGTTGCAAACATGAAGTGGGATGGAGAAGATATTATAAAAGTTCTGGAGATAGCCTATACCGGGGTTATAAGGTACAGCATGTGGGTCTTGTGGGATTCTACTCATTCTAGTAACCCGTTCTACATGAAAAAAATGATAGAGAACATCAATTTTTAAAACTAATGGAAGAGTTGCTTCAAAGAAACGTAGATTTTGACGACGCGGAAACATTGCGCAAAAACTTGAAAAGCTTCAAAGATGCTACATAAGCGAAAGGAACAACGTAGGCTAATTCAGTCCTAAAAAACGAAGCAGAAATCGACGAAATCTAAACTAGCGTGGTACGACAAAGCAGACCCTTTCCTGAAAAAAGTTGTGTCAAGCACGGAATCAGCTCATTAAACTGTTCCGAATCCATTTCATGGCGTTTTTAAAACCGGCTGGGTCTTCTGCAACCACTTCTTTGAAGAAAGTGCCAGGTGGGACATATTCTTCTTCGCTGAACACCCAATCCTTCAACCATTTGCTTTTATTTTGGTATATTTTACTCCGAATTTTTTCCCCCATTTCTGGGCTTTACAATCTAATAATGCGGTTAATAGCTAAACGATGAACTTTCGACATGTTACTATGTACAGCTAAAGTTCTGCTATAACTGCTAAATTCTTCATCTTTTGCACACGCGTTAGTTCAAAATCGCTGCTATTTGTAGCAGCGTTAAATCGCTCAGTCTGACTACTTTAGTAGCGGCGACAAGAAGTAGCCGCTACTAAGCGCTTAATGTGACCACGGCGTAAGGTTTCGGTTCATTTAAAATTCGGTGAATAAAATTGTTCTGTTCTGAGCTTTATCCAAAAAGTACCATGTTTAACTTTTTAAGTGGGCAATGGGTATAGATCCATCCTTTATAACAGGTTAAGATCACAATAATGGTGGCATGATTATGCCCAGTGCATTCACTATTAATGCCTTGTGGCAGTAAATGGTTGATGCTATAACATACTACGCTTCTTAAACGATAACCTCAGTGATTATGTTCTTTGCCATATTTCACAACATGCTGTTTTTCTCATCCACTAATACCTTGGTGTAGTTGCCAAAACTTGTATGTTTTGGTGATATTTAGTCTAGAGCTATTGTGACTGAAGCAATGGAACATAAATTATGCTCTTGGTAGGGTCACCCACGCTAAGAAGATCAAAGGGTAGCATGCCAGAAAAAACAAAAATTGGTCTGCTTGAGCCATGTGGAATGCCATACTAGGGTGAAGTTATAGTGTAATTAAGGGGTCACAATTATAGTGAAGTATGGGGTCTCCCTTTCATCTCCTTATTAGTCAGAGTTGTTTTTACAACAGTTTTTTGCCTCTGGGCAAATCTACTGGAGACCAAGTGTGATATGGTTAAGGAGAAGGACCGAGCGTCTTTTTCATCACCTTACATAATCCTTTGCACAAATCTCTCTCCCTTACCTCTTGTCAGTGCATATTCGTGCGCGATGACGGATAACCATCACCATTTCGCGATGCTGACACGTTATTTGAGGTTTTATGCCTTATCTTTGAAATGAGAGATGCTTTGTAGTCGCTTTTGGGTATGAGTAAATGTGGTACTATTTTCTGAATGGCTTGCATGTATGCTGTGTCTTTTGTACTCTTTTTATTAGTTCCTCCAAGTGTTGAATTACAAGATGTGTGGCTAAAATAATTTCATTTTTGTGAGGTTATGATCTACTGTAGATTATGAATACATCCATCGGTATGTTTTGTTGAAAATGTTTCCCCAAATGCCTTTGCTATGAGGCTTTTAAAATCTATATTCTTCTTTTCTCTTCAAGAACATAAGTCTTGTCTCATCTAGGTTATTGTGCGAATTTCTAGCGCTGTATATGCTTAAATATTTAAAAATTTATCTTCATTTAACAGTTCTTTTTTGTCACTGATGTTAGGGGTTTTTCTACTGGTTATTTTGACAGTTGATGTTATTAGAGGTTTCTAATTAATGGATTAAGTGTGATTCTGCAATATAGGTTTCATTTTTTGCTATGTTCTGACAGATGTGCCTCGCATGCTGGCACAAGGAAAACACTAAAGTGCATTCTGCTATGATTCAGTTGTGTGCCGCCTTCACCATGCATACTCAGAAGGTGCGATTAGTTGCATAGTAGTTGGATTTTTTATGTAATTTGTGTGTTGTTTTGTTAATGCTGTGTAAATCTGACTTTTGTCCCCGTACAGTATGTTTACTTCGCGTGATAGACCTTATTACTACACCGGTATCAAGTTATCGCTATAATCTCTAAGAGTAGGATTGTTTGAAAAGTAAACAATATGCTGGTAAAGGTACATCTAATCAAACAATGGTTTGTTGACCCAAAAAATGTCAAGCTAAACAAAATTAGTATATAACTATTCAAAGTTACTTTTTACTAATATATACATCATACCGAATTGCATCAGTAGGCAAAGGCAAACGTTGTATGCTCCGGTACAATGTGTGACTGTATTGGTCGTAACTGTAGAAAAAAGGAAATTAAATTGGACGTTTTCGTTTTTTCGTGTTTTTTTAGCCCTGTTTATAGCGTCTCTTACTAAGTTTACACTAACGCGATTTGAAATGTGAAAGCTTTTGCTTTTTTGCTTCCTCGGTCGCGATATACAAATGATTGATCACTTATAACATCCCGTTTGTTGCACTACGATCATATTGCATGTGATTGTGATTTATTTTACGCCTGCTTCATCACTATTGTATTACACTTTTATCTCATGTTTAGCTCACGCTTAGCCTGGTGACAGTGAGCTTGAGCATGGCTGATACCTTGTTTTCACATTTTAACATGATTTTTGAATTGGCCAAATCATACAATAAGTCTGAAGTATCTAGATTGGAAGCATAAAGTTGAGGTGGTTATGGTGATACGTCGAAATTTTTAACTAAAGGGTTTTGTCATATGTGGATGTGGTGAGAGCAATTGTACTTATGGCGGGGTAATAAAATCAGCATTTATGTGTCCGGTGAATAAACGACTATGTTGCATTTCGCTCAATAAGTGCATCTTTTAATAGTTAACGGATTAAAGGCGAAAGTGGGATGAGTCTGATCTTGGTTCTGTTTTTATATTATTTATTTATTCCGAATTCGTGTGCAAATTAAAGTAATGAGATATTTTAACAAAGAGCTCGATGTCCGGAATGGTCAGAGCAGTGAAGAAAGTTTACTCATAGCCAACTACGAAAGCACTTCACGGTATTTCATGCCAAGTATGGCAATCTTCAGGTACGAGCTACAAAACAAAATAAAAAAACATTAAGGTTATACGCTTAAATACCACTTAGTTTTATTTCAAATAAAAATTGGTGTGGCGGGATTATCTTTATAAATCAATAAGATAATCGGAATTTTTCTATATCTAACTGACTATTACTAGCTACAATGGATAAAATTATTTTTTTTTATTGAAAAAGTTAAGGAAGGATTGATGACTAGACAAACGTGGTAGACTTAAACCATTAATGAAAATGAAAGTTAGGAAAAAAGCTTAAAAACCGTCACTCATTAGCATAAAATGAATGCAAACAAAAAGAATTGCAATTTAAAAATTATAGAGTCGACTGTTTCAATTTGAATTTGTTTCGTGGAGACATTTAGCTAGCAATTCGTCTCTTGAGTTCAACAAATCTTTGCTCATGCATTTATTGATGAGCTTCTCTGTGAGGCACGAATTGCAGCATTTTCCTTTGAGAAGCTCAAGTATCCCCAAACTCCTGCGAAGGAAAACGCTGCAATTTGTACCTCACAGAAAAGCTCCTCATCTGTAAATGCATGAGCAGAGATTTGCTGAACTCAAGAGACGAATTGCTAGCTGAATGCACCACCAAACAATTTTCGTCAACGACATGGCCTGGCGGTACCGCGCACAGGCGACAGATCCTACGTGACGGGTTCGATTCGCGGCTGGTTCCGACCGCATTTGACATATGTAACGGGTGGCTGCTGACTCGAAGAGCGCAAGCTCACTTCACAGTCTCCCTCAATTACTATTGAATTTTCAGTTCAATATAATTTGAAAATAACCTCAGTTGTTTTTTGTTAATTCAAATTGAAACAGTTTTCTCTATAATTTTTAACCTACAATTTTTTCGTTAGCATCCATTTTATGCTGATCAGTGATGTTTTTTAAGCTTTTTTCTGAACTTTTTTATTCCCTTAGCCCCTTTCATTTTCTTTAATGTTTTGCGGTAACCATGTTTGTTACGTCATAAATCCTCTCCATAACTTTTTCAGTAGAAAATAATAATTCTATCCATTTTAGTTAAATTTGTCAGGTAGGTATACAAAAAAATTCTTATTATCTTTTCGATTTATAAACATAATTCTGCCCCATCAATCTGTACTTGAAATAAAACTGTAAGTACCGGTATTTAAGCTTATAACCTTGAAATTTTCTATTTTGTTGTGTAGCTCGCACCCTGAAGATTGCCATACGTGGCATGAAATGCCGTGTGATGCTTTTGTAGTTGGCGAAGAAATTTTTGTTCTCTGCTCTGACCAAATGTGTACTCTAGTCTTTACCAGGTTCATTTTGCAGTTATGTGCATCAACTTGTGTGGAAGAAAATGTTGATACTGGAGTTAACTGTGCTGCTGAATCACTTGCGAGCCAAGCTGTTGAGCGTCTTGCTAATGCTGACATCGCCAACAGCAAAAATAAGGGTAAGCTCTATATATAATACATGCTTTTTTACTGGATTGAAGAAGATTCGTACAGTTGATTAATCCAACAGATTTACCCTTTAAAAATGCGCTTTGCTTGTTAATTGAAACAGATGTTTGTTCTGCGTGTAAAGTATTTGCATGTTATGTTTGTGCCCTGCATTTACATCCCTGATGCATTGAATACAAATAGTTTATTGTTAAATGGTAAAA
This sequence comes from Trididemnum miniatum, assembly GCA_964006365.1. Taxonomy (NCBI): domain Eukaryota; kingdom Metazoa; phylum Chordata; class Ascidiacea; order Aplousobranchia; family Didemnidae; genus Trididemnum; species Trididemnum miniatum. The sequence goes on along the minus strand of OZ023232.1, from coordinate 13,982,971 downwards.
TCTCGTTATTTTACGCTGGCGGTGCAGTTTATGCATATTTTTGTAATTTGGTTCTGTTTCAGACAAGCTTGCAGACGTGATTGGACTGGGAAAATTTTTTATCCAGCAAATTAAATTGACATCGTCAGATAGTCAGAAAGGTGTATTTCTGGAATGCTTGCTAGCTGTTTTGAAGACACTGAAGTCAGAGTACGTACGCAAGAGCAGCATGTTTGCGTCATACGTGAGGTTAGTTTCACACAAAGATTCTGAAAGTTTTTGTATATTGTGTTCTATAAATGCTCTAGCATAGCTTATTTGATTACTGTATGCTTATTTTTATTTTATTGAATTTTCATAATGTTTTACGTGATGGAAACCGTAATCGGTTTCAAAATTGTTCAACCCGCTGCACAGCTTAGATACAAGGGTGGAAACCGAAACCTAAACCTGAAAACCCGGTTTTAAAGGAAATTTTGGAAACCCAAACTGAAACTGAAACCTACTTGGCCAAATTTTTGAAAACCTAAACTTAAACCAAAACCGTTTTTTCTTGAAACGTTAAAACCGAAACTGAAACTAAAACCTATTCAAAATTTTCTAAGGTTTTGGGTTTTAAAAATTGTCATCACCAACATTACCAGAACAGTTCTTTTAATGCTGAGCGTCAAATAGAGAAGCTGTGAATACTAATTTTTGAGTCTTTGGTTTCACCAGACTCGGAATTATATCCAAGTTGACAACTTCTGAAGCAATTGCTCTCCTCACTCGGCCATCTGAGCTGCTATTTATCGTGGTAATGAAACAAAAACGCCAAGAAGTAGAGCATTTACATAATTCCTATTCAAAATAAAATAGTTTTCTTGGATGAAACTTAAACCGAAACTGAAACCCAGAAACCGAAGCTGTGCGTAAGCAAAACTGAAACTGGAACCTATTTTTCAACAGCCGTGAAACCAAACCAAAACTGAAACCTGACATCTGGGTTTTAACACACCGAAACTGAAACTGACACTCTAACGCCAAGTAGCCTGGTTTCCACCCTTGCTTAGATACTAACCTCCTCGCAAAAATTGATGTTTAATATTATAGTTGTCGAGCAGGATGCTTTGCCTTGCCTGGTCCAGACGAGCCTTACCTTTTTGTACTAATTTTGCGGCCTTGACATTCTCTTGAGATGCACTGTCCAGAGTGGTGGTGTTGTTTTGAATACCGATCAGTATATTACCAAAACACCTTTCTTCAGCTCATTGTTCAAATGACGATTCACTTAATTTAGTCTGCTATTTATATCCAGGGTCAATCTATGAATAAATTATGAATTTTCTACCATTTGCACAGATGTTCACGATGTAATTAGAAGTTTTGAAATTGTACCGCACACAATGAATTTGATCAAGTAAACTTGCTCGTAATTTTTTAAGTGCAATACAACAAGAGTGTACTCGGAGATAATAGCGTTGCTGATTTAATGTTTGAAGCAAACAGTTGTTTTAATGACTTCTAAAGACAACGTAAGCGACGTAATCCTTGTTTACCATCTTTTCGCGCTATTTGTATAGCATGATGATTGTTAGTATAAAATGTTAACGCAGAAACTGCATTTTGGAAATGAAATACTTGAACAGACGTTTGGTGGTACAGAATTTGAAGATGGCTTGAAGTAGAAGATTCATTTTTCCCAAAGCTTTTCATCTGACACTCTTCAGGGGAATCGTCAGAATGAAGAATAAGTGAACCGAACTGATTTAAAAAGGGAAAGAAAGAGCTCTGATTGGTTAGAAATAGAGAGCTGTGATTGGTTGTTTAGAAGTAGCCAATAGAAATCAGACAGAAGAGCTCTGATTGGCTATGGAGTCAAAGGTTTAAGATAGTTTCGAAGAATAAACGAAATCTTTTTGTTTGCAGAGGATAGGTTTGAGAGATTTAATAAAAGTAGCTTCTAGAGCGGAAAGACGAAAGAGAGAACGGCCTCGAGCAAGAATTGAAAATTTGTCGTCATTGTAATGAGAAGCACATACAGGGTTATCAAGAAGGTGTTGACCAATAGCAGACTCATGAAATTGCCGAGGAGAATTGTTGGCTTTATACCGACGAGGAAGGCTTTTCCGGCTGGTTGAAATGTTGAATTTAGGGATGTGTTGTTAATTGTGTGCCACTGTGATAGTCGGTACGTTGGTCGCACATCTCAACGTCTTCAAGAGCGTATCAAACAACACATCCCTAAATTCAACATTTCAGTTCGGTTCACTTATTCTTCATTCTGACGATTTCCCCTGAAGAGTGTCAGATGAAAAGCTTTGGGAAAAATGGAAATGAAATACCCTGGTTGCAATTTATTGTTAGTACATTATCTTAGCGCAGTGGGAAGAAACTTTTCTCTGCCTAGTCGAGGTTGTCTGCAAAATAGCGACCGACATCTACCTTGCTTATGCACTGCCTACATAAAATGACAGTTCTATAAAAAAATAGCATCACAAATCGCAACTCGCAAGTTCTTTACGAAAATTATTCATTTACTTTTGCGACCACTTGTCATCGCTTGAGATTCGCTTTTTTCTGAGCTTAGTTATATCCAATGATAATAATGTTTGACCTTCTGGCTTAGTTTATATTTCAATTTAAGTATCATTTTTGTTGCAACAAAACTGCAAATGCGCATATAGTATCAAAGCTACCCTGTGGCAAGATGCCTTGGCTAGTGCCTCAAAAACGATACTGGTTGAAAATCGAAATTTCTCGCGTAAAGTATTGGGCCGCTTTATATTTGTTTGACTTCGGATAACATCAGCTGTAGCTCAAACATTGCAGTTGGCTTTTGCTTTTCATAAATTTCAATATATTTAATGGTAGGTTATTTTTGTCTTATGACGCTACTTGGTTTCTATTTTTTAGATTTGTTCACTTTTTTTGTTCACATTTGATTTCTATGATATGCTGTTGAGTGCGTTTGGAACGAGTGTAGTTTTCTTAGGCATTATTTAGTTTGCCGCTTATCGGGTAGATTATTGAGCTGTGCAATGGAGATCTTATTTTGGCTCTTTGATTGTTTTTGCACTCTGTGTTCGTGGGTTGCCTGTGGTATTAGTTGTCAAAAGTGTTATTTCTGAAAAGGTTGATTTGTAGTCCATTGCAAATCACGTGTATATCGTAAATGTGCCTTGCTAAGGCGTATTTAAGCCAGATTATACTCACTAAAATGCCAGTGATGCTTTTACGTGCTGTAAACTCGTTTTTTAATGTAACTTGAAAGCAAATTCAAATCAAATCTTCATTATACTCGCGGTAGTACGCCGAAGCGCGTAACGAGTGGCGGGGTCCATCTCCGCGGCTCAGCGCCTGGGCTACACAGCTCCGAAGAAGCGTCGCAACGGTGGCGAGCCGTTGGCGATACTGTGCCGATTTGACTGGTCCGGGAATCGAATCCCAGACCTCCCGCACCGAGAGCGTGCGCTTAGCAACTAAGCTAACGGCCGGTATGTAACTTGAAAGCGTACTGTTTAATTTGTTATTGACATATAGGAAGCCGATGTAAGTCATATGTAAAAATATGAAAAAATAGCATGGTAGGCCTTGGAAGATTTACTAAACAAACGCTGCAAAAAACAATTCTACGATTAGTTTTGCGGTTTGACCGCTCAAAGCGGTATTGGTTTTTGCAGCGTTTATTTAGTTAGTCTTGCAAGACCTACCATAATATCTCTTTATATGTTCGTTTAAGTTGTGTGATACTTTTATGCTAAATCCTGCTGTGTTTTATCAGCAACGACTTGAGTCCAACGTTAGCTTCTGTGATCAGCCTGAACACTGTGGGAGAAAAAGTTCGATTGTTAAGCATGAGACAACGAAAGAGAAAAAGAAACAAATATAAGAGTATGTTTTTACTTTCATCTATTTAAGCGATGCTGATTTAAAGTGTCAGGAAATATTCCGATTTTGGTTATGGGTTTGCGAATTCTAAACACTTATTTTAGGATGGTTGTTAGTTTGTGAAATTAGCTGCTAAATCGTAGAATTGAAACTTTTTGACATTGCGTTTGCACATTATTTCTCTACAATTGACACCAAGTACGTTATTTTTCAGATGTTGCAGTCACTAGATGTGCTACACTGCATCGCAAAGTTGCGCTTGTGTCTGTGGAAGTTGTTCGATTAGTTGGTTCTATATCATCGCTACGTCCTCATGTTGGTCTGATTTTCACCCACCTCCTATCGTCAACTACCTGCGCCAAACATGGAATTCCCTTCACTATTTTGAACAAAGTAATTTGCATTAGCGTGTTTAGAGGGCTATTGTTCAGTGTTCCATGCCCTTCCCCGTTTGACTTTTCTTTTTAGTAAAATAAGAAGAAATGCTGAGAGACTGAAATAGGCCATACTCCTTCGATGATTTTTGTGGTCTATGCCCCCTCCTCTCTTAATAATTTGTCACTACGCCACTGAGCATAGAATATCCTTGATAAAAAGAATCCGGATACTTTTGTAATACGCTGTAGATTTTTGGGCGTATGATCTTAGTAAATTTTGAAATTGCTTTTGCGTTGTAAGTTTAACAATACTGGGCGTCTCATTGCGTCAGTTTCATTATTTACTCAAGTTCAGCTTAGATGGTTTGAGCATCCGTTTGTTGAAACTTTCCGTGGTGTGTGAATGAGACCAAACAAATACACAACAACACTTTACTTTTAAAATACTGGCTGCGGTATTACAAACACTTAATTGCTAGTACCGGTAATAGAAATCCCGTAAGCGAAACAAGTCTCTTGTGTCTTCGTTGACAACTTTTCCTTAACTAGGTTTTATATATGGTTTTATCTTTGATGTTTTCTATGATGTGTGACTGATTAAGACATAATGCCATAGTGCCGTATTATATTTTTAGAAGGTTTGCTGTAATGTCTCACTTCAGCTGTTGTTGAGAAATACATAAAGAGCATGTATACACAGTAAAGAGCATGTATATACAGTATATATATATATATATATATATATTTTTTTTTTTTGAAAGCTTTGGTCAACACCGGAAATGCTGTTCAACTTGGCTGGTCCATGCCTCGTTCAAGATCCCCTTGTGAAACAGAATCCAACTTCCATATTGCAATTGTACGTACTTAATCTGCAATATATAGTTGGAAAACTCCATCATTTTTGCACTTTCACATGGTTCTCTCGTAATTGGTGTTTTGTCTGTAACAGCGTTTCTTGGCCTTTTTTGGGCTGCCTACGAAAACTTTTAACAAAACCTAACAACAAACCTCTTTGTATGAAGCACGTCATAACGACCAATGCAAGAAGATATTCCAATGTATGTGTAATAAGGTTTTACGGATCCCTCGAACCTTCTTTGCAGACTCCTTGGTAGCTCATAGACCCCAGGTTAAGAATTCCTTTGTAACTTAACCAAGTTACACCGATTTTTCATTTAAGGTTGTTTTTTTTTGCAGCGCAGTAGTAGTGTTACCTGATGTGTATTTTTATTTAACCGGTCAGTGTTAGAAGAAGGACAATTATTTGCGTAAAAAGTCTGGCCAATACATATCGGGGCAGGACTATTCGGCGTGACCGATTTCACGTGAGACGACTGGGCGTGACCAACTCGTTGTTGGGATGTCTCGACGTCAGGGTTAGGGTGGTGTTAGGGTTAGGGTAGCTTAATACTTTCGCCGAATCTTCTCAACGTTGTGTCGTCCCAACGACGAGTAGGTCACGCCTAGTCGTGTCACGCCGCATAGTCGCGTACTGAATACTGAACAATTTTGTACAGCTACAGCCCTCAACGAAAAACGCTTTTTGAGTGAAAACTAAATTACGTGCTTATGAAGCAGAGGAGTTAACTTTTGATGAATTACAAAACATAGTGCGTAGCAGTTGTGTATGACCAAAATATAACTGCAAACTAATCTGAGACGTTTATATAACCCATAAATGCTTTCGTGTGCTTGTAGAATCATTGATGCCATGCTACTGGTATGTACTGAGAAAGTCGTGGTTGATTCAATGTCTAGCATTACCAACGTCCAAGCAGCTGTCAATTCACTTACATTGCTACTTGACACACTTGAGAAATGTCGGCAAGGTATTGGTCTTACTGATGAACAGGTATGTTTTGTTTGTATTACGAAGTGTACGTTGTATTTCTTTTCTCGCTATCATTGGTATACGCAACTGTAGCGCATCTAAATCGTATACTGTCAATCTAAACCTTTGAGACGTTCTTAATTGCGAAGATTTTTTGTTTTTGAAATAACCAGTCCTCGCACGTAGTGAGTAATAGGGTGTTTCATTTTTTCACTATTTTTGAATTGAAACACGTTCGGGGTCGCATCTGATAGAGTTTTCGGCACTGATCACGTCCGTAGTGTTTTTTCGTTTATGACGTCATTAAGAGGCTTCAGCGCGGGTTTGAAGTTACGTCATAGTGCATTTTAGCTCATTTTGCGTATCTTCAAAGCCGCGTACGCTGGAAAGCTGGGAGTGGTGTCAAAATGCGCAGAAGGGTCGATTTCCTATGCCTTTGCTAGAGACTGAAACCGCGTATTTGCATCAGAAAAAAGGTTATTTGATAAGAAACTGTATTTATCCATTGGTAATATTATTTTATAGCAAAAGAGCTTTATCTTACAAATTACTTTCGGTATTTTGTGATTGGGTAATAATATCACGTTATGAAATAACAAAAGAATATAAATTAAGCTTCTGATAAACAGGATAGGTTGTTAAAATGTTAATTACGTAGGGCAGATTGCGAGGTCTAAGATAGAAGTGGGGAGGTTGAATTGGTTGCGGTAAAGGTCAGAAAATGGCAGTGAAACGATCAGATGCTGAAAAGTCCTTGGTGAAGTATGTGAAGTTGGAAAAGAATAAACCACCTCATACCATCTCAGCTTTTAACGGGGCCGTAGCCAGCCTGTACATTTTTGGGGGGCGGAAAAATCAACCTAAATTTTTTCTGATTTTTTGTTTTTATTGCTTCCCAAATCTTTTACGCGGAATGATTCTCGATGACTATTTGTGGTTTGTGCTATCAAAGGAAAGCGCGGCGTAGTTTTCCTATTAGTTCTAGAAAGAAGCGAGCCTACAAATCGTCTTTCTTCCTTTAGGCTCCTTTTCCAGTTTATCACTGAAAAAATCCGATAAACCCGTTTATGTTCTAACTTTAGCTTAACCCAACAGAGCAAGCTTACTTGGTCTAATTGCTTTTTTTTTTCAAACCATCGGTCGTTAGCTCAGTTACTAAACGCACAGGCTATCGGTGCGGGAAGTCTGGTGTTCGATTTCCAGGCCACTCATATCGCCACAGTGTCACCAATGACTAGCCACCGCTGCGACGTTTCTTCAGAGCTGTGTAGCACAGGCGGCCCCGCCACTCGTTGCATGCTGGGGCGTAATACCGCGAGTGCAGTGCTGTGCAAAAGTTTAAGACCACTATCAATAATATGGTATGGAAATAATCTTTTTTGTTCTATAACAAAGCGCTTAATTACGTAATATTTCAGAATATTCTATAAAGAATGCCCTTTTTAAACTTGGTAAAGCAATTTCAGGTAAAGTTTGATTTTTATGTCCTTGTAACCAGCTGGTATTTATTTGTAAACCCCTTTTAAAAATGGGCAAAAAAACGTCTATTTTAGCAGAAAAACGAGCTCGGATAAACCTATTAAGTGAAGAGGAAGGATATTCGGAACGTCAAATATTCACTAGACGAGGGGTCGGCAAAACTGCTGTGCACCAAGCAATAGCCAAGTTTCAATAGTATGACGTTTATACGGACAGGAAGAGGAGTGGGAGACCCTTAAAAACTAGCAGTAGAGATGACCATATCATCAAAAAGATTGCAGTGCGATCTCCGTTGAGTTCTTGCAAAAAAATCCGTAAGGAACCCCTTCAGGCATGAATTTTGGTTTAAAAGCTTGCAAACCAGCCCGAAAACCTCGGCTGACCCCTTGTTGAAAAAGAAGCGCCTTAGCTTTGCCAAAGCTCACCGTAGCTGGACATCAGAGGATTGGGGCAAGGTGTTATTTTCGGATGAATCTTCTGTGCAGCAATTTTCTGCTAGGGCGCAACAGGTTTGGCGACCATATGGAAAACGATATCATGAAAAGTATGCTGTTCCAACTGTGAAACACCCCCCTACTCAAGTGGTTTGGGGGGCAATGTCAGCTGCTGGAACTGGCCAACTCTACTTTTTAACTCCTGGAATAACTATGAATTAAGAAAAATAGGTCAAAGTTTTGCAAGAAAAGGTACAATTGCATATGACCGTTCATCAGTGCGATATTTTTATGCATGATGGGGCCCCTTGTCACCGGAGTGGAGTTGTAAAGAAGTTTTTGGGGGAGAAAAACATCCCATTACTGGAATAGCCCGGAAACAATCCAGACCTCAACCCGATTGAAAATTTGTGGATGCTTCTGAAAAATAAAGTATCATAAAAACAGCCCACTAATGCAAAATCACTTGTGACCGCAATCAAAGAAATATGGACGAAAGAAATCGCCACTGAATATTGCAAGAAGCTCATAGATAGCATGCCTCAACGCATTGAAGCAGTGTTAAGAAGCCGTGGAAGGCACGCCAAATACTGATAATCTTGAAAAATTGCTTCATTTGTGTGTTCTGATGCTTTTCTTGCGTATATCATGCTAATATGGGTCGTCAATTCGTATATATTTGGTACAATATTAGTGAAATCACAAAAATGCATAATTTACGTGAGTGATCTTAAACTTTTGCACAGTTTTGTATAATGAAGATTTGATTGTGATATTTTTTTATTTGGCTTTCAAACCATTACCTTTGAGTGATAGAGCTCTGAATCCATTCTCTCACAATAATGGCTGCGATTGCTTGCAACCAGCGGTTGTATTTTTACAACCAGCGGTTGCTTGCAACCAGCGGTTGTGTTTAAAATGCGAATTTTGTTTACTGCGCTTACAGTACAGTATATGTACAACTGCACAACGCTCAGACATCAGTCCATCTAACGATGAAAATTGAAACACTTTCTGCTTTTAATATCAGGATGGGAATCAGAAATTAGTCTGGAGATTTAAACTTAACATCGATTGAAGCAGCTATCTTAAAAAAAATTATAAACCATTAATTGGGTTGATATACCGTCATCATTTCGACATAAACAGTTTTAAAAGGCTAAAATACATTGTGGGGGGACTTAGCCCCCAATATCCCCCCCGTGGCTATGGCCCCAGCTTCTAACAATTCAAAAAGACTTGCAGCTTGCCAAATATAGTTAATGAACAACGTCTTTTTGAAAAGTTGGAGGCATTTTTCTCGAGGTTCTCTTGATCGTTTAGAAATGGTATTTCTTGTGGAATTCGGCGTTCTTATGAAAAGCAGCACGTAACCTTACCATGGAATACTTTCGGATATTCTAATATCTCGCACTTAGTTACATTTGCATATATCAAAGGTCGTGGACTGGTGTCTAACCAATGTACCGATAATCCTTTCGCACCTGTTTTACTACCGTAAACCGCCAGAATAACTTTTACCTATTTTTCAAATTGAGAGTAAGCTTAATTTTTAAGTTTTAACCTAGAAAACAGATCTGATAGATTGCTTTGTGCAAATATGGTTGTTCTGCAAACATTTTGTTCTGGACAAAAGTAGGTCTAAAGTAGCTTTCTTAAGTTCGAAATACTTTCATCAAATTTTGCCTTTGGAAACTTTGATAAGTACCATAAATTTTTCTTTTAGTTATCCTGTTGTTTTTTGCGTAATTTTTTTTTTTATTGATCATTATTATATAAAATAAATGGTAGTTTATTTTTGGATAATGTAGCACTTGGGGGGTAAATATTGAGGTGGTTTTAATCATCCCGAGCTGTACGACCAAAACCGGGGTGACAAAAACCACCCATGATTTGACGTTTTTCACTTCGTTTTTGCTGTTGTTTTAAGACAGGCATTGGGCAACATACGGCCTGCGGGCCTGGGCCGGCGCGTAAAGGTATTTTGACCGGCCCACAGACTGTATTCAGCCATCAAACCTACCCTGGAATGTGGCCAGAGGCCTCATGACAGCAGCGGATCGCTATGCTCTCACCGAACTGTCGGTGCAAGCTTGTGGAATAAAATATTGGCTTATAAGCACAACAGTGCGATTGTTGGAAATTAGGTCACAACATATAACGTTGTAAACATCTCCCACCACTGTGTGACAACGGTTCGTTTCGCGTGACGTCATACTATTCATGTAATTATCTGGCCCACCAAGGACTTCATTTTCCCACATCAGGCCCGCCGACTAAAAAAGTTGCCCGCCCTTGTTTTAAGCGGTACAACTAGGGTGTTGTACAATGGTTAAATACACAAACTGAAAGCAATTGCTTAGTATTTATTTTTGTCAAATGAAAATAGGCCTCCGCTGGTCTACATCAGAAATTACAGTGCAGCATACCTAATTAACACGTTCAGTGCTACGCTAGTCAGGCATAAAGCAATCCCGCGGGGCTGCGCTGTTTTTCTTTTTTCGTCATTTGTACTCTCTTTGCAGCATACTATCAGCAGTAACTTTTTTAACACATACAGAGAGTAGACTATGTTTGAAAAAAAACTATAAAACAAATTTTTTTGTGATTAAATTTTATTCTCAAAGAAAATGCAATTAAAGTGTTTTTTTAGAATGGTACTCAGCGTAGCATGGCACTCGGCATAATGCAACTTTGCATTCTTTGCAATAATAACGAGTATCTCGACGTCTGCCTTTTTTAGAGCACAACTTGCACTTTCTCTGTGGCTTTTGCTTTTTTGCTGTTGGAGGCAATTCTTCCAAAATATGAGATTTGAAGCCACCACGAAGTCGGTTTGGAGCATCGACTCCAGCTGATGAGCGTGGTGGTGGAGCATCATCATTTTCATCATCACTAATTTCTTGTGATGTTCGGCATAATCGTAAAATAAGTGCCAACTGAAAATCACGCAAAGTCATACTTTGATTTCCGGTCTTTGCTTTGTACAGCACGAGCGCATTTGTCACGCAGAGCTCCATTAGGTAAAAAAAAAAACTTTTTTGGTCCATTTCAGAGTCTTTCTCGTACAAGGATAGTACGATATCATTTGGTCTACATAATCGACACCAGACATATGCTCATTGTAATCGCAAATTGCCACTGGCTTTTTCACTTCTTCCGTCGCACCTCCTCCTCCTTTTTTCCGCCTTGTTATGGAGACAACAGAGCTGTCATGCTTAGTGCTTTCACAATTCTTTTGTCTTTCCATGCTAAGACCATGACATGTCCATTATCTCTTGCGATCACATCATGCCTGGCCATGTTTTGTGGGTTGTTGATTTCTGGTGGACTTCCTCTATTTTTCCGCAATGTTCCTACAGTTTGAACTTGCACTGTCAACAGAAACTCACTCAACTCTACAGAATTGTACCAATTATCCATGTATAAGCTGTGCCATAATCCCAAGCATTTGTTGGTCAACAAACCCATAACAGTTTTTTTTATTGGTTTTCTTTCACAATGATAAATGTCCATGTTCCAACAATAGCCTGATGCAGAGTCTGCCAATATGTACGCCTTTATGCCATATTTAGTTGGCTTATCTTTATTACATACGCGAAAAGACAGCCTTCCTCTCCATTTTAGCGTGCCTTCGTCAATCGCAATGTGCTCTCCCACAGCATACATTTCCTGCCATTTCTCAACCAGTGTTTCAAATACTGGTCGAATTTTATATAGCTTGTCAGTGCAGTCACTAGGCCTAGCATCATTATCATTGAAATGTAAGAACGATGATATTAGTTGAAACCTATCTCTTGCCATAGTCTGATTGAAAAAAGGCGTTTGTAAAGGAGGTTTTGTTCTCCAATAATCCGCGATTTTTCCATTTTTATCCAGTATTCCTGTTAGCAGAACTAGACCCAAAAATTTTTTCAGTTCCTCAACTGTAACGGGTGTCCATTTGTGTGCTCTAGAATGAGGGGTGAGCGTTGTTCTGTTAAGTTTTGGGATGCATAACGGTTTGTTTCAACCATTAAAGTCTCGAAAAACCTATCCGTAAAAAAAAGCTTGAAATAATCGTATGGATTATTTTCATCATTTACCGCAGCTTTGGCTGTGGGTCCTTGCATCCCACCAAAGGTAAAAACAGGTGGTTGTCGGTTAGCAGCCTGCCATATGTAGTCTCCTCTTCGTCTGCGGTCTTGTCTACGACCTGGCTGCTGTGAAGAGCTAGGAAAATGAACACCATTTTCATCATTATCACTAGCTCCACCACCAGTAGATCCAGAAGTAGAATCCGAATCGCTTTCAATATAATCCGATAAAATGGGTGAATCGCTATCATTGATCTCTGACATGTCAGAGTCACTATCCATTACAACATCAAACGCAGATTGTGTATTCATTTTGCTAAAAGAAAACTAGGGTAAAATTTTGCATTATATCTTTCATTCTACCACTAACTTTCTATTCTTTTCTCCTATTATCAAGCTAAGCGTTGGCGAACCTTTAACGCATTTGCAAAGTCTCGTGCGCAAAATGTCTGACAGTCGACACACACGCTTCAATGATTTTCGCTAAATAGACGTTTTGCAACGTCTTTAGCACCGAACGCATTGCAGCTATCACAAAGACGTTCGGGAACGTCCGAACGCACCATGCGCATTTTCTCTAAAGACGTTACTGAACGTCCTCACGCACTGAACGTGTTAATTACTACACAAGCCAATGCCTACCAGATTCAGTCATGTAAGGACTACATTTTTTTCAGTGCTTGTGGCTTTTGTGACGCCACAGAAAAGTTTGCAAATGTCAATGATTAAGAATATTATGCAAAGAACAAGATTCAAATAAAATACAAAATTTCAAGAACTTTTCAACATACACAACCCTAATAAGCTATCACAGCATCATAGGAATATCTTAGTTGTGAATGTGACTTACGCATGTCCCACCGTATTTTCTTTACCTAACCCGTATTAACCAAAAGGGAGGCAGAATCACTCTTCCCCAAGCGAGGATGTAAAAAACCCAAACATTTGATGCATAAACTTACTCAGCACAATTAGTGTAAAACACCAGCAAACAGCAACACAAAATAATGCACGACAAAGCGCAATGTTTCGACCTTATGGGTCTCATCAGGTGCATGACAACCAAAACAAATCACATCAAAGCAAAGTCCTTAAAAGAACATTCCAATCCAAATCCCAAGTTTGGTATAAGCAGTAGTAACCGATATAACTAGTCAATGAGTTTCTACTTCACAACATCAAGCTAGGCTAACTTTAGATTTAAACAGCATCAATTTTAAAATGGTTGAAAATTTGGCTCAGAACATCTGCCAAAAAAAAAAAAAAACGCAGTATATATCATTTTGAGAAGCCAGATTAGCTAAAATGCTGCACTCTGACGTAACTTCAAACCCGCGCTGAAGCCTCTTAATGATGTCATAAACGAAAAATGACTACAGACGTGATCAGTGTCGAAAACTCTCATCAGAATCGACCCCGAACGTGTTTCAATTCAAAAATGGTGAAAAAATGATACACCCTAGTGAGTAATGACTGCATTTATCATTCTACTATTCAGCTAACGTTTGTAACTGCAATAGTTTTTCACGCAGAATGTAACACGATTGAAGTATATAAAAGATACTGTATTATTGTTTTGATTTTATTCCCTGAAGAAAAGTTGATTTCTAGAACTAAAGTCAAAACAAAACTGCAGGCTGAGTCGTTGCCGTACATTTTTATGTTTGTTTTCGTGACTGCTGTATGTGACGTTTCCAACTACATAACCGGGCTATCTTTCTCAGCCCAATTAAGCTTTTTTGAGTCAGCATTTAAGCTTAAGGGGCTGTTTGTTAAAAACAGACCAAAAATTGATTCATTGATTGAAAAAATAGGTTTCTTGTTATTTTCAAAAGAAGAATCAAATTTCAAGCAGTGAAAAGTCCAAGGAATATAAACCTGGTCATACAAACACATCAAATCAGCATGAATCAGCTGACGACGCAAAAGTAAAGTCGAACATAGAGAAAAAAGAAAATGCTAGCTCATCTAGCTCCGGTGATGATGAGGATGACGTATGGGTGTCATCAGAGGACATCTTCACTGCTGTTTCATCACCTTACTATCAATCAGCTGCAGAGGATGAAGACGAACTAAATGGCTTACGAAGTAAGGAAAGAATTTTTAGGCACGTTAGCAATCTAGATATCCATGTTCGACTAACTTGAAAGCAAAACAAATTTTTTGATTATTTCACGTAACATTGCTGTATTCAATTCTGTTTGTCATTGTTTGGCCGAACATCTACTTCGAATCAAGGGTAAGCGGCTCAGAAGCCCTATCTTTTTACCGGTTATTACACGGTCGGAGCAAATGGTAGCAGGAATGTGGTTTAACCAACTCCCATCCAAAAGGTAGAAGCAACAAAACATATAATTGAGTTTGACACCGAAGATAAACTCATTGCGCAATGCTTTCGATTATATTTAAGGGAAAAACGTAACAAACGAACAAAGCAGTGGTGAATTGCTGCGTGATTGCGTTATTCAAGCATTGGATGGGCTTCGTAATATTTACAAACGATTGAGCGCTTTCATTATTAATTTTGTTTAGTCGGTAGAAATTTCAGAATTTATTTACTATATACCGTGACGACTCTGTCATGTGCTTGCATCAGAAATGCTTCTTGTGGAATGTGGGAACTCCCGATTCCAGAGTAAACCAACATCATTGACAAAAAGAATCCAAATAGACTATCATAAAGTAAACCTGCAGATGAAAGCTTAGTTGCAAAATTGAGATCGTGACATTGAGTGATATTGTAAAATTTATACTGTAATTTTAAGTTTCTGTCGGTTTAATTAAGATATTTTTTCAGATGAAACGTCCAAATTGTTCGGTATGATGCAGTATATCACCAGATCAAAACAACTTCGAGATTCCACCAATAATACTCCTGATGATGACCTGGTTTCTACATCTACTTGTTCCGTGTCTGGATCGCAGGTTGGTGATCAATTATTTGCATTCATAAACCCCGGGAGTTAAATTTTACCTGGAAATGTTTCGCATGTTGATGCTGCAAAACATGAATAGGTGTCAGCGTCTGCTATATCTGTGTGCATTTGTGCAGTGCTTACTTGTACTGGCCTCCAGGAATGACAGTATACGCTGTTGCTGGAGTATCTGCCTCTTTAGTTTTGATTTACAATGGTTTAAAAAATAATTTTAAGGCTAGATCAGTAAAGTTGCCATGTGTTCAGGAATTAAACTCAGACGACGATATTAGAAAATACATAGAAGAAGCGCTCATGTCTGAAGAAATGGGTTTAACAAAAAAATGTAAGTTGCAATGTTGTGCGTTGTTTAAGCGAAGGCAATTCTGTTGTTTAAGTGAAGGCGTTGTGAGCAGTGCTTTGTTTAAGCGTTTAAGGAAGTGCTTTCCGGTACAAAAATGATCAGTAATAAACTAAATACCGGTTGACAATTAAACTAGCTAAAACATAATTGATGAGCCTTGCCGATATAAATCGACCGAATTTTCCGCGTGATATTTTGCAGATAGTATTTTTATTGGCAACTTTTTTTGTGACAATAGTTTGAATAATTTCAAAACTAAATTTACCGCACGAACTATGTCATTGAGTAATGTGATGTTTTCACGAATTGTACGTTAAGTTTTGTTAATTTCGAACTAGTTATTAATACGAATCAGTAACAGCTCGGATGGCCTAGAGGTAAAAATGTGTGCCTCTGGAACTGTAGACTGGGGTTTGATTTCGAGTCGGGTCAAACCAACGACTTTAGGGTAGGTCAGCTTCCCTGCTTGACGCTCAGCGTTAAAGGGACAGTATTGACAACAAAGTGGCAAATTTACTTGTGGTGCCGCTACGAAAGGTACTTAGCGGGATTCTCCTATTGTGGTGTGGTGGACGGTTGGCCGGTAATTCCTAAGCGAGCTCGGTATAGCGCATTGATCGCTTTCTCGTGATAGGAGGATAAATATACGGCCAAGTACAAAATAGAAATATGACAGATGTAAACGACAGCGATTACTTATCTAGTATCGAGCAGTGCTGAATCAACCAGAGATGGGATTCTAGCGCGACATTATTTCGCATCATTGAAAAAAATCGTTCCTCATCTTCTACAACTTCGAGATGTGGCTGCTCTAGATCAAACTCTTCAAAAACTTGCTTCTCAATTTTGTTCAGGTGAAGTGCTTGGATACGCCGAAGCATGGTTTCTCGAATTTTTGAAAATTTTTTTCATAGCTTTTTGATATTGTAAAGTTTGCTTTACGAAACCGCAGTTTCCATCTCATGCAGTATCGAATGGGCTTGTCTGATGTAGTAACATCTCATGCATTAATGGAGCAGCGAATTTTTTTCATGGCTTTTTGATATTAAGAAGTTTGCTTTACTAAGGCCAGAGTTTTCATCTCCTTTCGTGACAAATAGACTTATCCATCACATTCAATTAACCAGCTAATGCCAGGCAACGAGTTCTAATGGCTTTCGTTTATTGATCGTTTTTCTATTCAGCACTGCGTCTGGTCTTCACAGAGCAAACGTAAAACCAATTTTTCAAAGACAAATGCGATCGATATTTACTTCATTTTTCTAATTCGCTTACCTTTCATTGCATTCAAGTTACAGCAATCATAGACAGTCAATAAAGCTTTTTCCCTTCAATTTAGCTCAATCGACGTGTTTCCACAGATATATATGAAAAATGGAAGCTGGACAAGATCACAATACAAGCTGATAGCTTGTATACACTGTCCTACTCCACCCTGCTTTTGAGTTTGAGATTGAAATTGTCAGGTCATTATGATGATCGAGGTGTCCAGCTTCCTTGTGTCAAGGTAATGTTTGATCTTGGTAAAATATAACTAAACTGTAAACAAAATGTTTATGATAATTACCAGGTAATAAAACAGCATTCGTTCCCCTATAGCAGGGGTGGCCAACCCGCGTCTCGCGAGCCACATGCAGCTCTTTGCCCAATTTCATGCGGCTCTTTTTCACATGCTGTGTTTCTTCTTTCAAAATCCTCGTTCTGTAATCAAGTTGCGTTTGGCTACGCATAAGCTGCATTCACTTTGTCAGAGAATTATGTCAATGCGTTAACGAGTGGCGGGAGCCATCTATTTGTATGGTACATAGACTAGTTGCATATTTATCTTCCTATCCGGAGAAAGAGATCAACACGCTACAACGAGCTCGCTTAGGAGTTGCCGGCCATGCTGTCTACCACACCAAGAAGGGGGAATCTCTCCAAGTGCTTTTCCCTCCGGCACAACAACTAAACTTGCCTGCTTGTTCTCCATACTGTCCCTTTAATGCTAAGCGTCAAGCAGGGAAGCTGTGAATACCAATTTTAAAGTCATTGGTTTGACCCGACTCGGAATCAAACCTGAGTCTGCAACTGCAGAGGCAGACGCTCTTACCACTCGGCCATCTGAGCTGTTATCTCCGCGGTTTTGCGCCTGGGCAACACTAAAGTCCGTATAACTTACGGACTTGGGGGAACACAGCTTCGAATCTGAAGAAACATCACAGCGTGGCGACACTGTGTCTGCTTTGACCGGCCCAGGCAACGAATCCCAGACCGCCGGCATCGATAGCAATGTCATTACAAACTGAGCTTACCGGCCGGTATACTACGAATCCAGCTAAGCAAAAGTATGTATAGTAAGAGGTATGGTGATGTTAATGCGATCATTATGTCCCTTGTGTTTGATATGGCTCTTTGCTGAAAAACAGAAAAAAATGTGGCTCATAGCATCTGACTGGTTGGCCATTCCTGCCCTATAGGAAAACAACTCCGATTTACGTAACAACTCTGTTTCGACCTTTTAGGTCTCATTAGTGCAGTTAATGTAATGGACATTCAATCAAGGCATTATTATATCGCCGAGAAGGAGTTTTTTTTGTTTGTGGTTTGTAACTATATCAGTTACAAGAACCTACTAAAACCTTCTCTGCCATACCCGTTCGCCCGTAAAAAAGCAAAGGACGGAACTCTGGTTTGTGATTTACTTTGTTGGTGCAATCCACCAGCTTCTTGGAAATTTGTTACAAGCGTAACGACTCGTCATATTTTGTGCGTCGTAAACAAGTACCTTGATTTTGAATCATATGATTGCAGAGTCAGTGGGTGGCTTACCAGCAATCGTGTGGAGTTTATTTGAGTAAATCATGGTTGTCAGAAACTTTTCGTGAGATAATCACAACCGACATTATGGAGAACGCTCACTGCGACAAGAACAACGCGGACACACTGGTAGTAGTGCTTGGTGGTAAGTACTCTAATAAAGTAGTCACTGTTCTGTTGCAAATATTGCTTTCGTATGCAGATATTGATGGACTTGGTCATGGTCAGACTAGGGAGGAGGATATTCCCAATTTTGAGTCAGGAAATTCTGCTAATTTTGTTGGTACGTTTTTGCCATTCTTTTGCGTTGCGTAGTAACTTTGCTGTTATTTAATTTTTGCTTGTAAATGGAGTGATTATTTTTGTGTTTCCTCCTTGCGTGTGGTGCGAACTAGAGTGTTATATTGCTATCAACAAATTCATTATTCTAACATGCTAGAGATCTTAAAATCTGTGGTAAAAAACTCGCTTTTTCGGTCATTTTTCTGAATAAAGTCGGTGTTTTAGTTTGCCTGTTTATCATATATCGCATCAGTTGCAGGGTCAGTTTTGAATCGAGAGATTTCGGGATGGTTTACACTACCATTTACAGTTCCCAGGCTTTGCGTTTAGCGATTAGTACACGGAAATTGGAAATGCTTGCTGTCTTCACATTTTTATTGCTTGTTCAATCAAATTCAGTGAACTTCGTAAAGTTTCAAAAGAGGCTTATTGGATGAGACATCCTATTTATGACTGCGCTAGCATATAGTTTGAAATACCAGACAGACAAATTTTGTCAACAACAACAAAGTACAGCATATAAAGATGGCACGCAATAGGGTTGCGAAACTTGAAAAATTAGTGTTGACATGAAGCTGTGAAGTGACCAAGTGGTCTTCAAGTCGAGCAGCTCATGTAAGATGAATAATAATGCGCAAAACTTTTTAGGTGCTGAGTTTGCTCGCCAGATTTTAATCTCGATTTGGTCCGATATTCTTCAAATTCTCCAATGTCCGTTGTTGAAAGTTGTGGATTCAAAGGAGAGGAATGCGCTCACTTCCCTTTTTCTTATTTTATCGCCTTCTTCTTTGCTTATTCTCTCAGAACAAGAGAGAGAATGCATTGTGGGAAGTCTCGATGCTCTACGAACCTGTATCAAACTGAGCAATGCATTAGGTAAGTTTTTTTTCTTAAAAAACATGATTGTTTTGATTAGATTTCTTTATTTTTATTTATTCTTGCTATAAACTATGCTAACTTTCATGTCATGTAAGAGAGTAGGAAACAATAAGCAAATCCGTTGCATTGGCTTATTTACGTAAAACAATCAAATCTTCATTATGCTTGCGGTATTACGCCGAAGCGAGTGGCGGGGCTTATCTCCGCGGCTTAACACCTGGGCAACACAGCTCCGAAGAGACATCGCAGCGGTGGCGTGCCGTTGGCGACACTGTGCCGATTTGACCGGCCCGGTAATCAAACCCCAGACCTCCCGCGTCGATAGTGATGTGGGTAACAACAGAGCTGACCGGTCGATCTTAGTTACGTATTTCATTCAAATTAAATAGCTTGAATTATCAAAAGCTTGAAACTATAATCAGGCGAAAATTAAGCACACGTTTGTTGACATACGTTATTTTCCAGGTCTGCCTAATTATTCGAGCGTTGTCATCACTCACATGGTAGAAGCGTGCGTGTCGAGAGATTATGCATTGAAAGAGAGTGAGTAAATCTTTCAAGTAATATCGGCTGGTAGGGCGAAGCTCGTGCTAAGACTTTAGAAGAGATGCCTTATTCCTTTATCTTATCTTCCTAATGCAGTGGTTTTCTACCTTCCTGGTGGAGCGAAGACCCAATAAAACATTCCAGAGACTCGAGGAATCTCTGTGTATTAATTTAACTTATCAATTTACTTGAACCCTGCTCTAAATTGTAAACTGGCGGAAGCTCTGGACTGTACTGGCTGAGCCCCGATTAAAAACCACTGGTCTAATGTGTAATGAATATGTGGTTGAAAAAAGGTATACAAACTTGGAAAACAACTATCTATTTGGATGTAGCAAAACTCCGGTCATATCATTTTGTTAAAATAACCGTAAAAATAGCGTCTAAAGATAGCGTCTAGAACAGTGGTTTTCAAACTGTTTTACCTGGCGGACCCCTATCGCTTCCTTGAAATATTGGCGGCCCCCATCAACGTTTCAAACGAAGAAAAATTAAAAAAAAAATTGGTACAAAATTTAATAAAGAAAATTAAGAAACACGACGAAAAGATTAAGCAAAGAAAATTGTTAACCGATTTTTTGTCATCAAAAGTTAATGGCAAGGATGTAATTGAAATTCGGCTCATAGTTATTTTATTCTTGGCTGTGTGTGACAAAGCGCTGATCTCATGTGATCCTGCACATCAAGTTTGTTTCTTACTTTCGTTTTTATTTGGACGAGTGTAGAAAACCCACGTTCTTATAAGTAAGTGGAGGCAAAGGGAACAACAATCTTAAATGCAGCTCTGCTGATTTTTGGATACGACATTTGCATAGAAACCTGAAACTGAAAGAGAGAGACTTCTTCGAAAATAGTTTACGAGCAGATGAATCATCTCTCATATCCAACAGTTCTTCCTGGAGTTCATCTGATGTCTAAGAGATGTCAAGATGATGCGAAAAAGTTTTTTTCCTGTTTGTTTTCTTCCTACGCAACATCTGTAACTAGGGTAGTGTGCGCATTATCACGTCCCAAGTCGCAATCGTGTTTACCAGAAACTTAATGTAGTTAATTGAGAAGGAGTCCAAAAACTGGAAAATAGAGATAATACATGAAGAAAAAAAGGAAACATTTGGAAGGCAAATGGCAAGCAGCTAGCCTAGATAGTACAATTTATCAGTCGATAAATTCATTGATCAGTCGATAAATTCATTTATCAGTCGATAAATTCGTAATAAATTTATCAGTCGATAAATTCATCAGTCGATAAATTTATCAGTCGATAAATTCGTAACAAAAAAGACAAAACGGTATATAACTCAAAAAGGTGATGCGCGGACCCCATGATAGCTGCCTACGGACCACAGTTTGAGAACCACTGCTCTAAAATATAGTAAAACTTGTCTTGTAGTTTCTACCTAATGTTTGAACACCATTTTATCTTGTTGACCACTCGTGGACGTTATGTGTATTATGGGTTTAATGCTATAACTTCATCATTCAGATGTTCCTGATGTGCGTCTTCACAAAAGTCAGCTTCTTTTCATGGAAACAGTGTTGGATGTTGCTATTGAAACTGGAAAGAAATCACAAAAATGTTGGGATGCTGTTTTCAAGTAATTCTTAATGGTTGTGCAACCTAAAAATTTTTTTAACAAGATTATTTCGATCGAAACCACTGATTTTTTTGCGCATGAAGCACTTGCGCATAATAACTGGTTGGTAACCATCATGGCGAATTTGACCATGTTACCTAATTGATGAAGTGTTCGGTTTTGACAAAATGCTCTTGTTGTATATAATTTTAATACCTCTTGATATTTTCCGCGCAATGCACAGTCGTTTTGCCTTCAGCGTATTTGACTGAAACTCTGAGGGTGCGATCACACTGACTGAGATGTCTCAATGTCAAGGACATTTTTATGTGTTTTATTGTTACGTTATCATGTAACATACGTGATGCAATGATAAAGCAAACCAATAAGTTCTCAAAGACATTGAGAAGTGTCAGTCAGTGCGATGGTGCCTTGGCTTTTCTAGCGTTTTCAGTCATTTTGCCGGAGCACACTTGCTTAAAAGATGTTTCAGTGAGGTCTCATCGGTGCAGTTGTGTGATCGACATTTACTCAAGGCCATATATATGCCTGAGAAAGATTTTTTGCTAGTGGTTTGTAACTATACCATTACCAGTTACAAGAATCTGCAAAAAAAAGCTCTCTGCCAAACCTGTTGCTCGTAAAAAGCGGGAAACATGACGACATAACCACTGCTTAGGTCAAAACAGTGTTCATTGTCTGCAGTTAGCGCTTTTGCATCTATTCTATATACTACTTGGGTTTGGACATACTTTTATTATGCAGAGTGGTAGCATACGTCGCCTACCTCGACCATGTCTGCTTTCATGATGATTCTCCTACTTGTGAAGATAAAGGTAAAGGGTTTGACCGAACCGCCATGAAAGAGAGATCTGTCAGTGATCTGGTGAATGTAAGTAGTTCAAACATTGTGGTAACAACCCTATTTGTAAAAGACGCTATTTTTTTGAAGTTTGTGACTTGAATTTATTGATATTAATAAAATAGATAAAGAGACAAATAGATTTTCAATTGTACGAAACACAAGCTTTTAAAAAGCTAATAGCTGCCTGGTTGCTACCGATCTTACCTCATAGCTGTTCGAGTTTCCTTAGCTGCTGCCTCAAGCACTCATTTCCGTATCGGCTTCCAGTGAACTTCGGAATACAATAAATACGGGACGAAATGGCTGAAGGAGGAAAAATAAGCCAGAACAAATTTCAAAACAGGATGTTTCGACAACATGCACGGTGTCCTAAAAAATTACACCATTTGAGATGCAAATACTTCTAAAATTATAACTTTAAATCAATGAAACTTGACAGGCATATGAGTTGATATAATTTATTTTAAAAGATTTTGTCATTTACGCGTTGTCGGCAGTACAACACACGTACTTACTGATTTTCAGAAATTCACAGGTTTTCAATGTGTGCTTCCTCGTGCATTACGGCAAATGTCTTGGCGATAACCGAGTTCATCCCAAACTCGCTGCACCATGTCTTCTGTGACAGTCTCTAAAGCTGAAGAAATTCTCCACTACGTTTGTGGGCAGAGGAGGGACGTAAACCAAACCTTTTGCATATCCCCTAAGAAATTTAAAAATAAGATTACGTGACTTGACCCCTTGCGATTTTTTCTTGGGGGCTATTGTAAAAGGATTGGTTTACGTCCCTCCTCTGCCCACAAACGTAGTGGAGAATTTCTTCAGCTTTAGAGACTGTCACAGAAGACATGGTGCAGCGAGTTTGGGATGAACTCGGTTATCGCCAAGACATTTGCCGTGATGCAGGAGGAAGCACACATTGAAAACCTGTGAATTTCTGAAAATCAGTAAGTGCGTGTGTTGTACTGCCGACAACGCGTAAATGACAAAATCTTTTAAAATAAATTATATCAACTCATATGCCTGTCAAGTTTCATTGATTCAGAGTTAAAATTTTAGAGGTATTTGCATCTCAAATGGTGTAATTTTTTTAGGACACTCTGATAGATTCAGCTGTGATCATTAGCAGTGTAAGCAAGGCGTTCCAACCCGCAAGTAGCAAGCAAGCAGCAAAAATCGGTAGAAACCAGTCAGCAATTAGCTTATTAAAAGCTTGTGTTTTGTACAATCTTTGCCCTAAATGATTTCAGATTTCTCATTATGTTTATGCCTAAGCCACCAATTTCTGCATGCTTTTTTTGACCAATGTCCAATATACTTGAGAAGGTTGCAGTCGATAAGGCTGTTGTGGCCTAATAATTAGCCTTTACTTTACAGTTGCTTTGAATTAGAATTTTGACCGTAGCAACACCCTTTGAAGATTATGGAGGAAGGGTAGAAGAGACGAATATTAATTTGGAATTAATTTTGATTTTAGGAGGATGGAGGAGATGGTGCCAGTGGGGAAACATCGTCAGTTTCCAACCACTCTACGAATATGGGATTTTTAGCGAAAGAACTCACTGCTAAAGCAGTATATTCTCTATCTAAGAATGTGGATTTACTGTTCGAGAAGGTATGGGTTGTTCTAGTGCAGTATATTATGTATGTAATTACATACTTAATTTCCTGACAGCCACTGTTTCGACCTTGTAAGGTCTCATCAGAGGTTCAGTCTGGAGTGAGCATCTGAAAAGCAAAATTTACGACCTTCAAAAATTTTTTCTTGTGGTAGACCTACCAACCACGGAGTAAAAAATTTCATATTTTTTTGTAAATGCTATGTAGCTGTATTAAACGCGGTTTTGTTATTTTTGGGCGTTGTCTTGCTCTTTGTGCATAATTTTTCGTTGAAGGATGATAAGGATAAATGCAAATAGTTAGCTGGCAAAATGAAGTAACTACCCCACTAAAAACGTGCTACCCGTCAAGGGAGGCCTGACTGATACGCCGAATAGTCGCGCACTCAAACGTTAAGATTATCACGTCAATTAACGTTTTTACTCAGGCTGCTTTGAGTCTGGATCTACGCACACTGACAGACTTTTTGTTGGCTCTTCGGTTATCTTCCAATCGCCAGCTTTACTCGGCCAAATCTGAAAAAGGTTAGTTAGTAGATAAAAATTATTAATGCTAGTGGCAAATCATGCTTAATTTAAGCATCCAAGTATCACCTGCGATACATCATTAATTTAGATATATTCTAGTAAAAACCAGCAATTTTTTTGAACTATAAATGCCCTTATTGTCATCCTTCGGTGTTTATTCTTTGATTTTGCATTATGGGTGATATCATAAATTTTTAAAACCCGATTAATGGTCTTTGTTTTGAATATAAATGCTTAAATTATGTTTCTTTTCAGACACTCACATATTTGGCACACCTCTACTTTACCGACTTGGTGAATGCATTGTGTCGTGTGTGCGTTCAACTACTCGTCCTTTATTGCATGTCACTAACATGTGGAGGTATGCTGCTCCTCATTTCACGAAGGTGAGCAATTAACGTCTGTCAGAACTGGTTGTTAAGCTATTGTTTACATAGTCAAGTTGTTTACTGTTGAGCCATGCATGTTACTTTGCCGTACATTCAAACATAATATTTTTTAAATGAGTTGATGACTGAAGAAATGAAGATAAAAGTTTAAATCACTTATTTTTTCCTTTAACTCTCAGTCATGAGGTTGAGTCATATTCCCGTTGGAGTTATGTAGGTCGCTGTTATTTGTGCTTAAGCTGATTCTGTGTTTAGTTGACAATGCTTGAGGTTTTTAACCTAAAAGATTAATATTATATATGTAGCCGAATACGCCTATCACCGTTAGAAACACTGATAAAACATGTAGTTTCGAGTGTTATACTGGCCGTACGCATAATCTTCGATTGTGTTGCTTTTGTGTTTGTTGTATCGGATACATTTCGCGTTTGCTAATGGCTATAGTTTTTAAATGCGGTCGAATACGGTTAATTGCATAGGTAATTTGACAAACGTTTTTGTGCGATTAAGCAAATTATGTGTTTATGCGAAAGGACGAAATACAAGTGAACTTCGTCATTTTGTTCTAAATCGGTAATTGTCGTTGAAGAACGTCAGTCACATCACAATCTGTGTTGTTTTTGATCTCTAATCGGTGGCTATTCTGATTTTTTTTTATGAAGTTGGGAATCGGCGAGTGCACTTGCGAAGTCAAACTTTTCGAACGGAAAGTTGTGCTTTTGTCGCTTGAGTTAGTTTCATAATCCGCTTAATTGAATAGAATGCCGTTCAGTTCCATTCAATTATCCGGATTAGGCAATAAACCGCTATGCGATTTACCAAAATATTTTTGAACGAACGATTGGCTGTGATTTGGGATTTATGATCTTAGTGCGATTTAAGCATATTGTACAATTATGTGGTATGCAATTAACCGGATTTGACTGCAAAATTATAGTGTCATAAGTGCGTGATTTAATTTGAACTTTTTCTTATTAGGTTTTAGGACATGGAAATGTCCATTATGCCAAACAAGCTGGCACATACGTGTATAACACTGTGACTACTGTGCTCACGTATTCACTGGAAGGCAAGCTCGAACATCCTGTTGCTCTCTGGAGTGAACAAGAACCAAGATATTTTCATTTTGTCGAAGATTTACTACTCCCATTCAAACGAGCGATGCAGTCAGAAATGTGCGACACCGAAGTGCAAGAGCTGGTAAGTTGATTGTGTGTACTATATTGTTATTGTTGTATCTAAACAAAGTGAGAAAAGATATAGCTACAGTAAATCTCAAAACTGGACGTTTCTACACAGTAGATTCAGCTGTCATCGTCAACTGTGTAAGCAAAGCAGTGCTAAACTGTTTTTTTCAGTTTTCTTACGATTTTGTCTTTGCCTTGCGTACACTGCTGATGATAACAACAGCTGAATGTATGTTGTCGAAACGGCTAGTTGTGAGATTTATTGCGGCTTTATTTTTGCTTCTAAAGCTATTTTCGTCGCGTATTAATTCATGTTCTAACAAAGTAAATTTTTGAAAGGTTTTAGGTTTTTGTGTACGTGTGATTTCTTACAATGCGGTAGCAACTTAAGAATGCCTGCCACCACAAGCAGCAGAGCAGGGCTGCAATCTCGAAAAAAATTTTAATCGTGTTCAAGTTGTTCATTTTTGCTTTGGCGAGTTCAAGTTGAGTTCAGAATTTTTACCGAGTTAAGCTCAGTTCAAGTAGTTTTTTCCGAGTGTAGATAAGTTCAAAACTCGATTAACTTTTTTCGAGATCGAGTTCAGATCTTTCCTTTTCGAGTTCCAGTTTGCCAAAAGAGTCCGATTTCAGCGAGTTAGAGATTACTATCCTGATGAGTAATGAGGCAGTAAGCATCCAGCTTTTCAAATTGAAATTCTGAAACATAGCTTGATAGCCGATAGTATTCGTTTGTGTTGGGAGATTTTCACAATGTACGTTTGTTTATGAACTTTTGTCGATGCTTTTTCAGATTATTAGTGCTATCAGTCAGCTTGTTGAAACCAGTTCAAACCGGATTTGTTCGGGTTGGCGGCCACTTTTCAGCGCATTAAAGCACATTACTCACAATCGACAAGCATTGGTGAGATACGTCAAATTGTTCTCGTGCATATTAACTATCAGTCTGGAGACCGTAAAGTATTAAATTATTATACTAATGCTGTTAGCAACATTTTCTGAGATAAAATTCAGCCAGTGCGTAACACACTTCGTCAGTCGCTCAGCATGTGCATGATATGAGCATAACTTAAAACTTTTACGAACATCGAGAAATGTAAGTAATAGAACAGTTTGCAAGTGCGAACGAGTTTTTAATTGTTTTAGTTGCAATATTGCATGCAATTCATGCATTATCCTTTATGCTCTCTTGATTGCCCAAACGCCAGATTGAGTAATTTTGTTGTGTGGTTTTCGATATGGTCCTACCTGATTTTTATCACTGATGAAGGACGTAATCCCCAAACAGGATGACCCTGGTCTTATCTTGTATGTTGCATACAATTTTTCATGTACAAAACCCGTAGAAATAATTGTTCCTATTCTCTGCAGGATCGCTCTCCCATCCTTGAAGTGTTGAATTCTTTTTTCGTTGCTTCCAGCTCACCAGTAGTGCTTGCCAGTGCAGCACATGATTGCATTAATTGCTTGCTTAAATTGCTTGGAAATGTTCAAGGTGCGAAAATATTCCAGTTTTGGTTCTTGTTTTGTGTTGATTTGACGTCCTCGTAATTGTTGACATTTCGCGCTAACTTCTCAACTAGTTTCGTTTAAAAATCGGATAATTGTTTGCAAAGGTTTTTAATTCTCTAGTCTTGTGATTTTGGTAGTGTTCGTACCGACTAGTTAGCTCAGTTGTTATCCACATCGCTATCGGTGCGGGAAGTCTGGGGTTCGATTCCCGGGCCTGTCAAATCGAACACAGTGTCGCCAACGCCTCGTCACTTCTGCGACATTTCGTCGGAGCTGTGTTGCCTAGAAGTTAAACCGCGGAGATTAGGCCCCGCCACTCGTTACGCGCTTCGGCGTAATACTGGGACTATAATGAAGATTTAGTTTTGTTTTTTGAATGAAGCTTGACGTTTAATTCTATGATTTTTAGACGAGGTTGGATCAACGTCAGACGCGATACCTATATTACGGTACGTGCTGTTCAGTAAATTGTTTGTATGCCCTAAGCTAAGACTATTTCGTTATTTCTATCCCCAGCAACAGTATTTATCATATTGTCTGTGTTTCTTTTTGAATTTATCCACCCAACTCCATTCGTCTGTTCTTTACTTTTTGTCTTCTGCTACTGCTATCCTTTTCAGTGTAATTTTGTGTTAACGCCAAATCGAGTAATTTTGTTGCGTGGTTTTGGATATGGTCCTCCCTGATTATTATCATTGATGTGGGACGTAATTCCGAAACAGGATGGCCCAGGCCTTATCTGGTATGTTTTCAATCTGATGTGTTTTTAGTTATTTGGAAGAAATTGCTTCTACTATTCTACAACTTCACAAAGATAAAAGTGAAGAAGAAATTAAAGGACTCCATTCATTCAAAGTAGAACATTATAATACGTGTAAGTGAGGGGAGTAATTCGTGAAAAAAGATGAAAGTTCTTTTTCTTGCAATTTGAATTTTTTCAAGTCTCTACAAATTTCCTGGTCTTAAAATTAAAGTAGGTTCTAAAACAGTTACTTTTTTTGCGCGTTAGGTTTGAAATTGTGAATATTTGTTGTAATTGTGTGAGTAAAAATGCTATTTGATGTTGCAGAAATGCTAAAACATTAACGTGTGATGGCTCCCATAAGCTCAGTTGTTGAGACATTGCTAGCGGTGCGGGAGGTTTGGGGTTCGATTCTCGGGTCGCTCAAATCGGACGCGGTGTCGCCCTAGGCTCGCCACGCTGTGTCGTTTCTTCAGAGCTGTGTTACCCCGACGCTAGGCCGCGAAGATGGGCCCCATTCGTTACACGCTTCGACGTAATACCGCGAGTATGATGAAGATGTGATTTGAACCCTGTCTTGTGAAAGTCAGCAATTGTTAGTGGAAATTTAGCTCATATTCGACGCAAAGTAATCAATCTAAGCGCTTTTTTCTTCGATTTTTGATATAGCTTCTTGTTTAATTTTTTCTCGAAGTATGAAAAAGGAATTGTCAGCTTTTTGTATTTTAGTCGATAGCGCTGTGTGGCAAAGTTTATCCACTCCTATATGGATGGAATGGAAACGCAAAAGCGTCGAAAATGTTGCTGATAACCTCAATAAGATGACAGAGAGATGCTTTTCAGAAACTGCAATCCCAGGTAGTTTTTGAAAAAGAAACTTTGTGGCAATTTTTACTTGAAAAATGTGTCAACTAAGTGGCAAAGCGACCATAAGATGTGACAATGATTTCGATTCGTGATAGAATCGATTTCTTTGCATCAGGACTATGTTCCATCTTTGTTACTTCAGCAATTGATGCAGTTCATTTAATCCCCAATTGTATTTTAACGCCCACAGACGGGTAGTCGAAAATTTCGAAGTCTTTTTGTATTTGCAGAAATACCGCGTCATCACCATTGATTTCATTGATGCAGCAATTGATGGCTTGTCGTTGGTTTGGTGCTGAGAATTTAACCATTCTTAGATTAGGAGCATTAAGATGGGTTTTGGAACTCAACTTCGATAAAAGCGCTTGCCAATATAACACTGGCTGTAATCACTCTAAAGGCGCGTTTACCGATACGCGGCAAGCGACAACAATTTTTCGCACCTTGTTTGTTTTTAAATAAAATAAACACAAACAAACAAGGTGGGACGTAATTCCGAAACAGGATGGCTATAAAACAAACAAGGTGCGAAAAATTTTTGAAAAAAATTTTGGACGCAATAAAACAAACAAGGTGCGAAAAATTTTTGTCGCATGTCGCGCATCGGTAAACGCGCCTTAAGATTGTTTCAGCAAATTTTGCTTAAAAATATTGTTTGTCTTGGTCTAACGACGTTCAAGTATACAGTACAGTAATTGCAGGATGTATTATGTAGCCGTTTAAAAATACAAAATCGGGTACCCAACTTTGTGTTTTTTGTCGAGCGAGAGTGCTTACAGAGTTAAATCTATTAATTTTGCGCGTGGAGCTTACACAACATATTTGTACAAGTTCTTGTTTTAGATGAAATATCATTTGAATTCAACGATCAGACGAAACTCCTCCACACTTGGTTCTATCTTCTGGATGGACTTACTCTTCGCACTCTCACATCTCCCAGGAATCTGCAACCGTCTGTGCTTGAACTCCTCAGTAAATTACTTCAAAAATCGCCCTCTGATTCAGGTATAAAAATTTGTCTCATTTCAATGCGACATAGCCTAGCGGTACCGCGCGCAGGTTACAGATCCTACGTGACGGGTTTGATTCGCGGCTGGAGCTGATCGCATTTGACATATTTGCCGGGTAGCTGCTGACTCAAAGAGGGCAAGCTCACTTCGCAGTCTCTCTCAATTACTGTTAAATTTTATCAGTTTAACGTAATTTGAAAATAATCCCAGGCAGTCAATGCGAGTTCTAAATAGAACAACTTGGGCTAACCATCGACATTTAAAGGGCGGTGTAACGAAATACGAAAATTTTCATGTAATTAGTTTAAGATGAAGGAATTTTTTGTCTTTGCAAAATGCAACCATTTTGACAAAAAAATTCCAACCACTTTTTGAGATATTGAGCTTCAAAAAAAACAGCCGATTTTCGTAGTAAAAATATTTTTTGGCGTCATGTAAGGCTATTATGACGTAACAATGCCAGTTGAGACGTTGCATTCATTGATAAATCGCCAATCCACCATTGATGAATTTCTGTCGAATGACGCGTACGCTTTTGAAACAAGGTTTTTGCAAATCGGCACTTTTCAAAGGCGACCTTTTGTTGAAGGTGTGCTAATAATGCAAATTTTGTCGAAGTGATTTGTGTTAGCAACGTGTTGTGTGACTGCAGCAGTGTTTAAACAAAATAAGAAGTTACAAAATGATTGCGAGCTGTGAGGAAAGTTTATCTAGTTGATTGACAGTGGTGTATTTGAATGTTTTGAATTTCTGATGATGAGATTGAGAGAACGAATTGAGTGTACTCAGATTGTCAAAACCAAAGTGTCGATATTGGAGAGCAGTGTTTTTTTAAGGCGTTTTGAGAAAATGAAACGGTCTCTCAAAATCTGCAAATTTTCGTTAAAACGGTTGTGGAATGCTGACTGCAGTTTCATTTACGAATTTAAAAATTGACAGTCTTTCAAAATTGCTTAAAAAATGCTTCTTCAAGCCAAACCTTAAAAAAACGCTGTTGGAGAAAGCGATCATCACACTAACATTTTGGTCGATGGCAGTGGCACAGTCATATAAAATTTTTATTGTTCTTGTAGTCATATGTAGGCAATTTCCGCGACTTTGCCCCTTGGCTCACAGAGAGAACATCGCAGCGGTGGCGAGCCGTTGGCAATAATAGCACTGTGTTACATTTGACCAGCCCAGAAATCCAGCCCTTAACCCCCCCCCCCCCCCCCGCACTGGAAGCGATGTCGCTAACCACCAAGGGCCAGGGAAGGCATGGTTTCTTCAATGCGTCGTAAGAAAAAACAAGAAGATTGTTCCAGTATTAATGTGCGGGAGGCGATAGGGGGCACTGGGGCAGTTTTAGCCACAAAAAATCCGATTTTTTAGAAGCCGACCAGTGAAGATTCTTTTTAACCCCGGCTGTTGAAGAAACCTATGTTTTTGAAGGTCGACTAGCAGAAGTAATAAATTGACCTCCCCTACCCCGATATTTTTGGTCCGCTACGCCACTGCCTGTACGATTTTGCAAGCTTTGCAGAATTTTTTTGATCTTGCCCTCCTCCTACCGAAATTCCTGGCTACGCGTAGGCTAATCACTACACTATTCAGACAGATCATAATAAGATAAAAAATGCCTTCGCGTTGCGTTGTCAAATATTGCAGTGGAACATCATGCGATACTTCTACATTTCGTTTACCGAAGAGTAAGAACGCAAAGCAGAAGCTGATACGCGCTGTTTGAGAAATGTCTGCTGGTTCGATCAAATACGATCAGTAAATGCACACGCGACACACACGAACAATGCAAAACATGCGCATGAGCGCGCACATACAAATTTTGTCGATTTTTCCTGTAGTAAAAAATTATGGGCTAAAAATTGGGTATAAAATGGACCATAAAATAAAAACGGGTGGTTATTTTGTTGAAATTTTTGCGTTAAGTGCATGTCAGCACAGTTTACTTGCATGAGCTGTCGAAAAAAGGCAATGTCAATTTCCGTTACACCCCCCCCTTTTAAAGGTAGAGTCTAAATTGCAACTCAAAAAACTGTTTCCAGAATGCGCTGATTGGCTGGCAGGTTTTCTTCTTGCGTCACACTCGTAAAACAATCAAATTTCACAGGCACAAGGTTGGGGAGTGAAATCGAGTAACATGGAACAGCCACAATTGCCGAAAATACAACCCAGTCTACAGAATGTTCAGCTCCTGCCTCCTCCTAGTTCAGCTCCTGCCTCCTCCTAGTCTACAGAACATAGCACATGTTCAGCTCCTGCCTCCTCCTAGTCTACAGAACTAGCTAAAATGTAAGAAATGTAAGAGTTAGCCTAGCTAAGGTACGAATAGGCTTTTAAAAAAACAGGTTTAGGCTGAATCGCAATGATTAAAAAATCACAGCCTTGCAGGCTAACGGCTACTTAAAACATAAATTAAACAGTTAAAAAGCGCACTGTTCATAGGCTAGACTGAAAATACGAAGGTTAGTAGGTTAACGCAAGACGTCGGCAGAACGGAGCAAGATACCGTAATGAATTCTTCAAATGTATTCGGATAGGTACTTTCTCGATAGGGCCTTCCATAAAAAACAGAGTCCAGGGCGGTGCCACAAAAAGCACTGGTCTGTTTGTACATTCAGCAGTTCAATGCAAGGTTCCACAGATTTTGAGTTTGAAGTACCCCCGGCACCATGTTTGTCTAACCATGGCGCAATTCTGGGCTTCTCGTAGGCAGGTTATCGCGCCAAAGTTACATGAGGCGTGCGTGGCTGCGTGGCCGAATGGTTCGCAACGTCGTTTTCGATACAGCCAGAATTGCAAGGTTGACGGTTCAAGTAGGCGCAGTCAAAGGTGGGGGGGGCAAAGGGGCCATGGCTTCTCTCTGAAATTTAAATTACAAATTATCATCATCAAAATAAAAGTACTGACTTTTAGCGCCTTAGGTGTTTTAATCGTTCTTGACTTCGAGCAGACTACGTGCGTAATGTGTTTATGTTGGTGGGGGAAGGGGGAGGGGGGCGTGCCTTTACGAATTCTTATACCTCTAAATTTTATAAACATTGCCGAACGCCGAAGTTTTTTTGCTACGTTACAGGCAAGTGATGTACAGTAACCTCCCGCTTAAGTTAGCGACTTGAATCCGAACGCCTGGTGCGACCTTACGCGGGAGGTGCAAACTTAGCAATTTGGCTAGGGTTTCGTCTTTGATAGTACAAAGCTTTTAATTACGTTATGAAAGGCCCTATTCGTGCCTCATTAATCGCGTGTATCAAGCGTGTTAGTTTATTACCATTTGAGCTAGTGCCTCATTGTTACGTAACTGATACATTGATACTATAAGCTGCACAATTAATTTAAGCAAATTAAGTCTCTTCAGTGGTGCTATGAGCTTCAAATCCATGAAGTACATCCATCAACCTACAATGCATTCTTCCAGATAACCTTTATACTACCTAATACCTATAAAAGTTAATTCGCGTTTCTTGTTTCTCGATTTCATTGGGAAAAATGATGTTAATGGTCCTGCATGGCAATGACGGTGTGCATATACACAACAGAGTTCTAGACTTTAGACTTTAGACTCATAGTCAGTCCTAGCCATCAGATCAAGCTTATAGTCAGTCTTAGACTTGAGAGCAGTCCCATACTTTATAGTCATCACGGGGGTGTAGCGTGTAGTAGCACCTAATATGTCTTTGCTACCTCTCTTGTGTGTATGCACACCGTCATTGCCATGCAGGACCATTAACATCATGTCTCCCAATGAAATCGAGAAACAAGAAACGCGAATTAACTTTTATAGGTATTAGGTATTATAAAGGTTACCGGGTATCTGGAAGAATGCATTGTAGGTTGATGGATGTACTTCATGGATTCGAAGCTCATAGCACCACTGAAGAGACTTAATTTAATAGTCGAAACGTATCCCGTCTGATGCAAAATAATTTAAGCAAGGTATTATACAACATATTCTCTAATAGTCCAATATAGTACAATGTCCAACAAAGTGAAACGTTTGAATGAATCAGAGAGATTGGAGTTATCTCCTTGCTGAGGCAGCCAAATCCTGCAAGTAAACGAAGCATAGCTCGACAGTATGAAGTGAGTGAGGCTGCTATTAGAAAAGTTTGGTTGAATCGTGAAAAAGTTGATTCCAGTTTTTTGATAATTTGGTGCGAACTCAACTGGGATGCGAACTTAAACGGGTGCGCACTTAAGCGGGAGGTTACTGTGTACAGACAATTTACGATGTGTTGATTGAAAAAAATCGTTCCGTTGAGCGCTCTGTTGTTATAATAGCTTACGATGCACAGTTGCACACTGCTGCAAAAACATGTTTATTTTCATCAAGACTTGAATCAAAAGTTATGATGAACTTTGATTTCGACTTTACCGGTATCTTATGTGCTGACCCCTTACTAACTTACCGGTAGTAACCGTTGTCCGTAGGCCTGGGCAACACAGCTCTGAAGAAACGTCGCAGCGGTGGTGAGCCGTTGGCGACACTGTGTCAATTTGATCGGCCTGGAAATCGAACCTCAGACCTACCGCACCGATAACGTGTGCGCTAAGCAACTGAGCTAACGGCCGGTCTAAAGCGTACTTTTATGCACCAAAATCCATCTGCTAATACTGCTTAATGTATCAGTAAAAGTGGACTTCAAATGAATATATGAAAAGTAACAGCAATTCTTACAAATAAAAATTTTTCAGGAACAACTTCTTTCATGGACACACCAAAACTATGTCCTTTTATATTATTTCAGTAAGTAGTCCTATAATATTTAAGCTTCGAAACTATCAAAAACTTTAACTTCTTATACATGAGAAAAAATTACAAAAAATTTACCGTAACCAAGCTGCAGGCAAAAATTCTCTGTGGAGAACTGTCATTAATCCAGCGAGAAACCTGTCTGATCGCCATCTCATGTGGTACTGCTTCAGAGTTCTGTTCTGTGTCTACTCCATTGTTCGTATTGATACAAATTCGAAGCTTGTTGCGGTAAAGTTGCAACCACCGCCGTATTACAAACGAAATTTTGTCAAAGGTTTCTATTCTGATTTTGCGCGTTATTTCGCTTTTTTTTTGCTTTTGAGGATCGCGACACACCAACAGAACCAGGCCTTTGAATCATGATTGTTCACAACGAGGCAAGATACATACAGAATTATTATTGCGTGGTTTGCAATTGGTTTCTTGCACTAAACGCATTATATTAATAAAAAAAAAATTCAAAGAAAACGATAACGTACAGCTTCTAACAGTTGTCGTGCTGACTGTTTACCTCCTTTTGTGACAGCCAAGTATTGTCCATATAATTTCTTATTGCGCATCCATGAATCGCTTTCTGTGAGATGTCGTAGCGCTTTGTTGCAACTTTCCTCATCTGCAGCTTTTGCTACGTTCCGCATAAGAGTCAGCAAGCGTGCTCTATCATCTTCTACACCGTTTTCTGATTTTTTTGCCCAATGTTCCCACGCTTGCTCCCGATGAAATTTGCAGTTTAAAACTCAGCATTCTGCATGTAATTATTCCAGTCATCCAATAACAATAATTTATTGTTAAAAAGCTATAAATGTAGCAAGAACTTTCGCTCGTCTGTCTTAGCATATCAAGTTATTAGTAACTAATAAATTACTCATTACTTTTCAGGCAAAGCTGCCACTGAAATGCCAGTTCAAATCAAATTTGTGAGTGAACTTCATGTGGTATTCATCGGTAAGCGAGGTTGTGTAGCATATATGTGTAGCATAGGTCGCTTAGCTAAAAAGTATGATTGGAATTGTAGTTTTATGCTTGGTTGAAGTATCAGGCGATACGCCTTGGTTTGATAGTGATTGCGGCTATGCAAAAAAGTCTTTCCTTAATTACTTCATTATAGTTTGCATTGCAGACCAAACTTCTGTAAACTTGTGCATTGTGTAAACTACGTAGTGATTGTGTTTGTAGCACCGGTACCTATAATAAAATATGTTACATTATTAAAAGGTAAAGGTGCGGGACAGCGGGTGCTAAGCACACATTGCGTAGGCCATTCTCAATTGGCGGCCCATTACAAATATCAATCATGAATGATTGAACGCTGTTAGAATACATACAAAACGAACAACACACATACGCTTAACCCTTCGCACTTCCGCTTGTGCCGAGCGCCTGGCGGGAAGCTGCAGATACTACTTTTAAAGTCTTTAGTATGACCCGACCGGAATAAAACCCCAGTCTTCCGGCTACCAAGTGGACGCTCCTAACCGATACACCAAGCGGCGGTTAATGCATTATTAAACTCGCATTGTAATACCTGCTAATGAATTTTCAATGGCATGAATTTCAGCTTCGCAGCAATCCGTAACAAAAAATGAAGGTTTCCATTCTGGATTTCACGACTTGATTATTTGCAATGCTTCTTCGGTGTCTTTGCGCGTTTCATTTTGGATGATGAAAGTGGCCACTACTGCATATAGCCGAATTTTGTTTTCACACAAAGAAAAAAAATAGAGACAGCGCGTATTTGCACGTTTTATACGTGGCATTCAAAAGGCAAATGTCTTGTTCATAGCGTAATAAAAGCCGTCTTT
Organism: Trididemnum miniatum; assembly: GCA_964006365.1. Taxonomy (NCBI): domain Eukaryota; kingdom Metazoa; phylum Chordata; class Ascidiacea; order Aplousobranchia; family Didemnidae; genus Trididemnum; species Trididemnum miniatum. The sequence continues at coordinate 13,946,292 of OZ023232.1, read as the reverse complement.
GCCAAGACATTTGGTGCAAAACCAGCAACGTTCGCGCGTCGGAACCAATAGATTCTTCTTCACATGCTTTTGAACCGCCGGCTTCATTCCCAAATTTTTTTGCAGCAACGTAAGATCTAAACAAGAACTTGTCTTGGGAATCTAAGAAAGCTTTCCATTCGCCAACAAGGAGTTTGAGATGGTCCTGATCCTTCTTTGCAAGTATTTGTTCGGCGATGGCCAGGCGGAAGTGGTTCCGGATATCTTTTTTAAAAGGATAAAAACGTCGATTCGAGAATTCTGGCTTATCTTCATTGTTGAGCAATTCGTAGTAAACATACCGCTTTAGATTGCGTTCGATTCGCTTTCGCGATTTCAAAATGCCTATTATTTGCTAAAACTTTTCCAAGACTGCGCCCTTTAAAGGTGGGGTCCGGAGCAAAACAATACGCTAGGATTAGTTTTGCTATGCCTTGAATTACTCAATAGCTTTGGTCGGATGTTAAAATTCGATTTCGTTAAGAAGTTATTGGTCGATTTCGTAAACAAAGTAAAAAAAATACTGGCTTCTGATTGGCCAGTTTCATTCGTGACGTCATTGGAGGCCAAGCAGATACAGTTTCTTCAATCAGCAGTCTAGGCTTTACCACTTGTTGATGATTGCATTGCCCTGGCTGATTTTAGAAAAATAAATGGTTGGTTTTTGCATGGCTCCTGGATGCAGCAACAGATTTACATATAAGCTATATGGTATTTTTTTGTGCGGAAAATGTACAGATGGCAGTTAACATAGAATCGATGTTTGAAATTGTTATTTGTGATATCGGTAACAAACAATGCAAAGAGCTGAATTTTTGTGGTGTGGTAGAGGTATGATTTTAATGTGTAGATTGAAAGTAGGAGTAAGATCCTTTTTACTTCTGTTTAGAGACTTCAGTGAAATAGACTACTTAACCACCTTTCATATTAATCTGTTTAGTGATCTAATAAATATCAGGTCATGCTTTTGCTTTTGTGTGTGTATTTATGTAGATTCACCAGAGGTGTAAAAAATAGGCTACTTTGAAATTATGCTTTGGTAAAAGTATTGTTACTGACAGGGAAGGCGGGCAGGGAAGTACAAAGTACTCGGACCAGTCATGTTTTGAGGAATTCGTCACAGGTTTTGAGGGGCCCCGCTCTTATAAAACTTTTTTCTTTAGAGCGAGACACATGCGAAGAAATGTTGGAGAAATTACGTCTTCGCTATGAGACCTTTTTTTGGATATAAACGAAAACATAAGAATTAAATTTAAGAAGCGTTAACAAATCACACCTTCTGAAAACAAAAGTTTGTTTTCTGTTTACTTTTATTAAAATACTCTTTTTTTTAGACGGAACTTAAACCAAAAGAAATTACTACCACTCAGATGGCCGAATCGATAGAACGTCTGCTTCTTGACATATCAGAACTAAGAATTGATTACAAGACGATTTGTCAAATCGGAAAACAGTTAGTGAAATGATTTGACATATCAGAACTAAAAAATTGATTACAAGACGATATGTCAAATCGGAAAACAGTTAGTGAAATGATTTGTCAAATCAGTTAAAAAATTGTCCTTGAAACAAGGAATTTTTGCGTGACACACATGGCACGCCATACAGGTTGGGGTGCTACGTGCTAGCGCCAAGACATTACGCACAGCTGCCCTGTCTCTGGTCCACTCGACTGCCGAGTACTGCGCACCAGTCTGGTGCCGCAGTGTGCACATACGGCTTATCGACAGAGTATTAAATGACGCCTTGCGCATTGTCACTGGGTGCCTGCGTCCCTCTCCATCGGTCTACCTTCCGGTTCTTTCAGGCATCCAGCCAGCTGAGCTTCGCCGCCAAGGAGCGACACTCTCCCTAGCCAACCGCAGCTCCCTGGAACCTGACCACATTTTACATGGCCAGTTTCATGAGTCACAGGACGTATGTAGGGAGAGATTGAAATCTAGACACTCATTTGTACCAGCTGCTCGGAAATTACTAGACAGTTTTTCTGAGATGGACGTCCGTGCAGCCCAGTGGACGAACACGAAATGGGACATGGAGTACTCTGCCAACGCATTGTCACTCCACGCTTTCATTTCCAAGGCTAGCTCCAGACCCTTGGGTATGGATCTGCCGAGGGCAGCCTGGGTCAAGCTCAACTGTCTGCGCTCTGGTGTTGGACGTTTCTGTTCGTCCATGTACAAATGGGGTCTCGCTCCTCTAGCGAATTGTGAGTGTGATGCCAGTGAACAAACCGCAGATCACATCATCTCACAGTGTCCCATACATCGGCACCCCGAGGTATGTTTGGTCTAATGGTTTTGGATGACGAAACAAGATGCTGGCTGAAGTCCCTTACAGTCAGCATCTGACCCAAGCAGTTTGGTGGCCAGGGTGGTAAAAATATAAACCCTCGGCCTTGGTCCTTCCATCTGTCTTGAAAGAAATGTCCCGCCAAACGACGACGACTTCCTCATTCATGATCCAACACACATGGCCATAAGTCAGAATCGGAACATCGACTGATCTGAAGATGGATAGCTTTGCCTTGGTGTTAAGCCCACGTTTCAGTACCGCAGATCGGTGGAGCTGACGCATTACCGCACTTGCTCATACTCAATTCGCTGTTTTGTCTGCCATCACTAGTGAATGAGATGCCGAGATACTTGAATTTTTCCTACTGTTTTAGTGGTACTCCACCAACTTGGAGAGAACACTGCTTTAGTTGCCTGGACAGGCACATGGTTTCTGTTTTCATGGTACCAGTACTGATTTTCATTCCGGCAACAGAACATACATCCGAAAATCTGATAAGAGCTTTCCGGAGACTATTTTGGGTAGATTCGAGTGGCGCAAAAGCATCTGCAAATAACAGACGTTGTACAGTGCAATCGCCGTTTTTTACTTCGCCGCTAGACTCACCTTTCTTAACTATCCCATCCAAATAAATATGGAACCGAATAGGTGAAAGAGAGCAGCCTTGCCGTAGTCCCACACAAAATCCGAGGTTTGTGTTCGTTACGCTATTGACACGAATATAGACCTCTGGATGCATGTACATTTGTGCAGCGCTTAATACCAATCACTAACTGGCCATCAATGCCATAGCCTACTGTAAGAACACCGCCCCAAGCTTGTCTCTGGGAATGCGATCATGTACTTTTTCCAAATCAACAAACAATGTATTGACCTCTTTCGCGTATTCCCACGACTTCACAAAGATTTGTTGCAAGGCAAATTTTTGGTCCATTGTGCTTCGGCCAGGACGAAAGCCACACTAAGCAATGACCATCCGTTAGTTTAGGTTCGACTATTTCACGGAATTTCTTTTCAAGGCACTTGGCACAGCCATAAACCTTACTCGGGACGTTGATGGGAGAGCTGCTCCTACAACTGGCTCATTTTTTCTCAGGAATTACCACAACGGTTTGGTGTTGCGTTGGTGCTTGCCCAGTTCTACATGCTACCTGAAAAACACGAGTAATACAACAAACCCCATACACGTTCATTGCTTTCAACATTTCAGGTCTGATATCATCCTCACCATTTGCTTTTCCAGTTTTCAATGATTTTATAACTGCATGCACATCTGTTTCGATTATCTGAATATCTTCCTCAATATGTTCCTCGTAAATTTGCGTCGGTGTAGCATCAACTTGGTTTAAAAGATCAATAAAGTATTCTCTCAACTTATTCAAAATAGCATCGTGATCTTTCAGGAAGACACCATTTGAATCCTCGATAAAGAAAGCGGTTTGAGATTTTTTTCCACGCAAACGGCGAACGGTCTGCCAGAATACTTTGTTTGCCATTTTTAAATCATCGTCCAACCTTTCTCCCAAATTCCTTGCAAAATCTTTCCTTAGAAAGCTTAACTTTTGTGGCTGCTGCCTCACGTGCTTCAGAGTAGCGCGAACGAATGTCAAGTGATGACTTATCTGCGAGCCAGGCCTTGTAGGCCAGTTTTTTCGCACGAATAGCTTCTTTAACTTCTTGGTTTCACCAAGGAGTTATGTTCATGTTGTGGCGTTTTGTTACGTCACTAATGAAGCCAAATAGTCAAAAGAATAACGTTCGTTTTTGTTTTTTTTTTCTTATTTCAAGCCACTTTATTGCAGCTTGGGATTTTTGTGGTAGTGAAGCACATGCATCATAGAGATGACCTAGTTGAGCATCGAACCCGCGAAGCCAGCTTCGGAGCCCAATGCACCAACCACTCGGCCAACGTTCGTTGTGAGTATACTCGTGGAGCTCCGGAGCCTTTATTGTTGCAGATTCCGATTGATATATAACCCAACTAATTGTGATTATTTTTTGTGCTTGTGGTACGTAAGATGCCACAGTACTCCCCTTTTGCTGTGATGAGACGAGAGGCATTGCAGGTGAAGGATTCCAGTGCTAGGCAGAGAAATGGTCTGTAGCAGGAATGAATAAAGCATTGCAAGCCATCGTGGTGCTTAGCTCGAGAGAATTGTGTTGTTGTCTTGTTGAGATTGCGTCGATTGATTGCGTGTTCAAGCGTCGGATTGTCACCAACGTGGCGTTTCGTTACCTCACTAATGAAGCCAAATAGTCAAAAGAACGATGTTCGTTGTGAGTATACTCATGGAGCTCTGGAGCCTTCATTGTTGCAGATTACGATTCATATATAAACCAACTAATCGCGACTATTTTTTGTGCTTGTGGTACGTAAGATGCCACAATGCTACTCTTCGTCACTCCAACACGCTTACGTCCACAACATTTAGTTGCGGACATAGTGACCGCTGTTCGAAGCAGACACCAGTAGGCTAAGTTTCAATGTCGTCAGAAGAGGTCGAAAGTTCTTTGAACGTAGATGCAATGCTGTCTGCAAATGCAGTTTGTGTCTCTTGGACAGCCTAGTCAGCCATTGATTCCACTTGATTCGACAATTTTTTTGTGGTTAAAAAGTTTTTCGCTTTCTCAGGGGTATCAAAGCTTTCAAAGTGCAAACAACTCGGTGGAGATCAGCAGTAACTCGACTTTTAGGTTACTCATGATCATGAAATTTCATTGTACCATATACGAAATGAGTAAGTGGCTGAAGCCCCCCCCCCAACCCTTACACTTTTTTAGACCTTTCGTTCTTGGGCTAAAGTTGCAAAGAAAGCAGCAAAAAAATGCTCAAAATTGAAAATATACGCCACTATCATGTTAATCGGTATTGTCGAGTAAAATACAGGTAGCTTAACGACACCGCTTAACTCGCATGAAAGGTGGCCAAATGAGGGTCTGTGGGACTTTGCCTCCACACGTTCATACGGTTTGACTATTTCTAGCCCCCCTGTAAAAATAAGTCATCTCTCCACTGTATTGGACCCCCCCAACATTTTGCATAAATCGCCGTGCCTGCTTCGACGTTACTAAGATTATAAACTTACCTTCTTTGGTTTCTGTTTGGAACCGGTATCTTTAACGATCTAATTAAAAGAAAAAAAAAAAGCAATGTCATGAATACTGCAGAGAATTAGAGATGTTACGTGTTAGCCTGAGTTTTATTGGCAGATATGCTGGAGACTTTTTCCAGATATTAGATATGCTGTGGCCCTTCGGCAGATATCCTGGTGACTTTTTCCAGCATTTATCATAAGGGGTTGATAGATGCCATTTATTATTATTATTGATTAGTTGTTACATTGAACTTATAATCATACATCATAACAAAACTCTTAATCTAAAATCATTTTCAAATTATTGAACTGAGGTTATTTATAAATTGAAATGCACAGAAAAATCAACAGATCGAAGAAGACTGCGAAGTGAGTTCGCGCTTTTCGAGTTAGCAGCCACCCGGTAAATTTGTAAAATTCGATCGGTTCTAGCCGTACCTAGGATCTCTATCATCTCCGCGCGGCACCGCTGTCGCTGACATACTCTTATACGGCTATTGCGATGGGCATAAGCCTCCTTTTGATCTTTCTACATTGTTAAATGATGCGGCCATGAAAACTTTCTTCTGGAAATAACAGTTATGCCAATCTATAAAATTGCATGGTGATTTCCAAATTAACCGCGCTTTCTTTCTGGAGGTCGCAGAATCTGACAATAGATTACCACTCGATTCTTTATCACTTTTCCCCAGGGAGTCGAACCGTTTAATTTTTCCGGTTTAAGTTCGGTTTGGGTGCAACAGCGGTTTTAAATTTCGGTTCAGTTCCGGTTAAGGTTCAGATAAATTGAAACGCTTCGGTTTGAGTTCGCTCCAGTAAAAAATATTTCAAAACCGGTTTATAAAGTTCCGGTTCAGGTTCGCAGTAAAAAATGATGTAATTCTAATAACACAATTTAAAAAATGAAACGTACAAAGCAATTTTTCTTCGCATTGACAGGCCAATATAATGCATAAAATACTTGTAGTAAAGCCACTTTCGAGATAATTAAATTAAATTGTTACTATGCTCTGACACCGGCGGCCTATACTTGGATAAAGAAACAACATGTCTTCACATTGACGGGCCAATGTACTGCTTGTAGTGCTGTACAAGTACTGGATTTCTTCGAATATAAGCTGCCTTCAAACTGACGAGTGTGACCTCACAGAGCGAGCCGCTTTTTCGATCGGTTCGGGTTCGGTTAAGGTTCGCAAGTACTCAAATTATTCGGTTCAGTTTCGGTTCGCTCTTTGCGATTTTGAAAAATACGGTTCGGGTTCGGTTAAGATTCGACAAAAATAGCGTAAAACCTGTTTATAAAACTCCGGTTCGGTTAGACTCTCTATTTTTCCCAAACGCATGAAATTCCACGTTCCTTTTTTTAGCACTCCTTTTCCATTTTCGGAAACCGGAGTTCTTTGGAAAATTTTTGATTTGTCATGATTATTAAGCTGCTTCATTTTTTATTAACATTTTTTCCGGAATTACAATTCACTCGTCATCCATTATTGTCGTCTGGATCAAGTCAATTAGTTTGCCTCTTCAGTGTAAAATGCATATCTAATAAAAAAAATTACAATTTTGCCGTGGTTATATTGGTATTCATGACAGCTCCGGTGAAGGATAGCTCCAACTCTTGCCAAGGCCTGAAATCAAAACTTCAACTACTGTTTTGACTCCTGTTTATTACATACGCAAGCATGACTTCAATCTAACTCAAACTCTGGACCCAGTCTTGACGGTATTGAACTCCGACTCCAGTCCAAATCCGGTAAAATTCGTTTGAATCCGGGTCTACATCGGGCTCCTGGTCATCTCTGATTCATTCTTAAACATCTTATTGTCCTTACCATAGTTTGGCTTTGATATTGACTGCTTGCGTGATGCATATAAGGTTGAGGGTGGTAGGGATAATGCTGTGGATGATAAGGCATCGGTCTATAGTGAGGATAAGCAGGGTGTCCATAAGGATGATAATTGCGGTTCTGTGTACAAAAAATATGCATTTATCATGCTGTATTTGAAGAAGCAGAATATTGAACATTGATTTTCTTGTTTCTACAGTACATTTGTGCATATCAGTGCAGCACGAGTTTTTTAAGTAGGCCTACGTTAAGGTAATTTCAGTGGTGCACAGCACCGAGCACATTTTTGACCGCGGTACTTTTTGTTCGAAAGTACTCGGTATTTTCAAACCTTTTTTTTCTGTCACGCGCGCGGTAGTAGACTACAGACAAAGGCACCGACAGCCGGCCACGTTGAATTGTAAACCCCTGTGAAAAGACATACCGGCACTTAACCTAAACGAGGGTTAAGTGATGCCCGTTTTGAAATGTAGCTGTTTTTGAAAGCAAACAACTAAGTTTTTGCTTTCAAAAACAACAACCCATTCGAAATGAATTTTAATGCTGTTTCTTCTTCGTTCTTTTTTGGAGTTTCCTTTTACGGGTAAGTGTCTATAAAAACTGTATTTTATTCGAAACAGGAGCAATTCAAGCATCTTGCAGGGTTTTCAGTCGCTCAGGAAAAAATATTTTAAACTTTTTCTGAATGGAAAAAATCAATGATTTTGTTGAAAATGGAAGATCTCAGGGAATCACAAAGTTTAAGACGCAGGGAAAACTCTGGGTATTTTTGAAGGGTTAATTTCGAAAAAACATTGGGCCAGCATAATCGACATCATTGATGAAAACATGCTTACATCACTTCGATCTCTAAAAAATGGTCTTCAAGTAGCAAAAAAATACTTTCATTCACGGAAAAAAGTGCTTGGTTCAGGGAAAACTCAGGGAGTTTCGAACTAAAACGCTGGAAACCTTGATTCTTGCTCAAGCACTTTGCTGTGTTGGCGTGGTTTCTGTATGGCAGAGAATTTTATCTTATGGCGTTTTCGCCGTAAGTTCAGAAGGGGAGATAATGACTTGCAGATGGTCCGTAGACACGCTCCTACCCTGGTTACGGACCTATACGCCACTTTTTTGGCGTATCTGTTGCTTGATCACGAAACTCTCAGACTTAGAACAAACTGAATACCAGTTTATTGCGCGTGACTATTAGGAGGTTTCATTTATATGACAGACATCTTGACGTTGATCATAAAACTGGCAATATTTTTTTATCATAAAGTCATTTTTAGGGTGCACCGGCGATATTCGCGCATTCTGCGCTTGCTTGATATCTCATATACTGCTTATGTCAATATCTTGCAACTGGTGTCGAATGATGCGTAGGCCTATGCAATTTCCTTTGCGCATTTTATACATTTTAAAGTCGTATTGGCTTCACAAAAAAATTAAGGCGAAAAAACAATTAAATATTTGACTAAAAAAAAAGATTGAAATGTGTTTTATAGCATTTGATTGACTCTAGTTGCAAGTTTTTAGCGTACGATACGCAAATAACGAGATATCAAGTAAGCGCAAAGAAGCGAATATCTCGTGGTGCACCCTCAAGATGACGCTATTATTAAAAAATTATGTCAGATTCGTAATCAGCGCCAAGTACTCTATCATGAGCAATGGTCCGCGTTTTAAAATATTGGAAGTGGTGCAATTTTGATTCATCTAAATGACCATGGCTTCCACATCTACGTCACACAAAAAGAGGCCTTTGTAGAATAAACATCGCGAAAGTACTGAGTAGTGAGTAACGAGTATTGAGTAGGTGCTTTTTGAAATCAATACTGAGTACCGGTACCGCGATACTTGTAACGTGGCCACCTTTGGGTAATTTGCAAATCTGTCTCCCACAGCCGGCGCCAGAGCAGTGGACTTAGGAGGGCCAAGCGTTTATCAGGGGAGGGGCAAAGTATGACATTAAGCACAAAAGCCACTGCCTTCAAAAGAGTAAGCTTGTTGGCTGGGGGGGCCAAGCATGTCGATTTGGGGGCCCAAGCATGTTGATTGGGTGGGCCTGGCCCCTCCTTGGCGCCGGCCCTGCTGTCTCCTCATTTTAAATTTCTCAGTACGGTTTGCGTCCTAGGTATTTATTCAGTCCGCAGCCGTAAATTCGCAAAATTTAAATTTTAATAATTTTTTGCTTAAAGCAAAAGATGTCTGAATTCGCTTTCAACTCGATAAAACCAAGTCATACAGACGGCAAGTCGCGTGTGCATTGAATGAAAACAGTATATCCGGCTATTGGTGCGGTTCCGGGTTAAATACACGGCTTACCATCACCGATAAAATGGGGTTAAAATGACTATGTGAAGTCTACCCCGGTGGCTAAGATCCACCACAAGCAATTGATGTTTTTTGCTCGGTTTATATATGGATTTGCGTTTCATTTCTTTTAAATGGGGTTCCATCAAGTTCTCAAAACTAGATAAAGAGTTTCAAACGCCAAAAAATATTGAAGATTCATGTGCAAACTTCGGAGCAAAGCGTAAAAATACCACTCACGCCACTCACATGTTGATGTTGCTGTTGAATCATGAGGATATGAATGTCCTAAAAAACAACCAAATTGAAAAATACACAATCAAAGCAGAAGTTATCCTCGCCCTGCAATTCAAAATTCCAAAGCATGTAGACTTGACATAGAAAATGTATCCACGTTGACACCACATTTTGCAAGCAAGTGTTCATTTATTCGTTTAATTATTCAACTTCTACTTAACCTCTGTAATTCGCGGCCAAAGGACCTTAAACTGAGGTACTAAACACCGCAAAGTGCCGATACGACAAAGGACCCTAAAACCCTAATCTAACCCTAACCCTCACCCTAACCTAACCCAAATTTAAAGTCCTTTGTCGTTCTTTCTTATGGTATGATTCCAAGTCCTTTGTTGTTCTTTGCAGTGTTTAGTAGATCAATTTAAGGTCCTTTGTCGTTCTTTGCGATGTTTATTATATCAATTTGAGGTCCTTTGTCGTCCTTTGCGGTGTTTAGTAGGACCGGCGGCTGAGTTTCAAATTATTTACAGTACTGTATTATTAACTTACACAAAAGATCAGGACTTGTAAACTTGGTCAACAGTCAGTAGGCTATCGTACGACGCTCGAGACCACAATTGGCAAAGTTGCCGCCAAAACTGCAATAGTTTTTTGCTATAAAGAAATCAGATTTGCCGTCACAAAGTTAACTTTACTTCCATGTAGCATGCCTCAGTTCATCGTTTTCGCTTTTCAAGTGAATTTGTCAAAGGAATGATTTTAGGAATATTGGGGTGAAAAATTATTCAATCAATTCATTTAGCGTATTACACTACCTTTTTCTTCTTTTCAGCATCTGATGTTCGCAATTCTGAAAAAAAAATAATGATGTTTATCTTATTTTAAAGCAATAGCGGAGTTACAAAAGTATAATGATTTTTTTATTTCCAACATTTTCTCTTTTAATTTCCATCAGCTTCCATTTCGAACAATCCCATGTTACATCAAACATTTCTTTAATCTGTATCAGTTTTGCTGCGTATTCAACTGACTAGAACAATTCAAACGAATTTACTGATTAAAGTTTATTACTATTATCATTATTTTTTTCAACCACCACCGGTACCGTATTTAAACGTCAAATTAATTGGCTGTCAGCTAGACTCTAGTTCAAGTAAATTTTGCTTCGCCACCAGTGGCGCGGGAACGTTTTTTGGACAGGGGGGGCTCAAAATAGTAAGATCGTGTCAACGTCTGGGGGGCGAAGCCCCCCAGACCCCCCTTTTTTCGAACGCACGTTTTTATGAGCAGGACACTCAGCAGACCTATTTTGATAGACATCAATTGCATGCCCGCTCAAGTGACCGGAACTTTTTCAGGATAATTTTTTATCGTGGAAAACAAGATTGCTTACTACCATTAGGCTTTTCTAACCATGCTCGAATCACTACTCATGTATTTGTAAAATGCAAATACCTCAATGACAAAACCAAAAAGTAGGCAAACAAAATTTGTCCGATCTAACTTTTGCTTTGCTGATCAGAGTTACATGCAACAAACAATGCCCCATTGAGGTTTAAAAATAACAAAAAACACACAATCAAAATAAAGCACTGAACCATTTTTTAACATAATGAGATGTGTAGATATAGGTATTTAGGTAGGCGTACTAGCTCAATTTTAGTAACAATCATCGGCAGTGCTCGAGTTGTGAAAACACTTATGGGGGGTGGTAGGCTACAACTTTTCACGCAGACCTAAAAAGAAATGGTCATTATAGTTGTAAGAATTGGTTTACGCTAAAATGTTTTATGGGGGGATGGTGTTGTTTTCAGGGGGGATGGCATCCCCCTCAAATCGAGTAGCCTACTGATCATCGGTGCCAGTTTAGTAGTGATTTAGCCGCTTCATTGGGTTGGTAGAAAAAATTCAAAACCATTAAAAAACTCAACCAGAAGAGAACTTGCACCAGCTCATATAAGCTTGATTAGGGGTGCCCAACCAGTCGATCGCGATGTACCGGTCGATCTTTGGATGCTTGGCTGTCGATCCCGGGTTAATTTGGCATGTGCACAAATCAGGTTGGCCACCAACATTTCCAGTTCATGTAACGCGTCCGGGCCATGAAGACCTTTTTTTTAGCTCTTCACAAAAATTTTGGTGGAATTCGGAACATCTGAAGGATTGAGGACCGTTTTTTTGCACTTCACCGTATTTTCGTTTACGATTTACGTAATTCCCATGATCAGTAGCGACTTTCATTCGAGCATTCAGAGTAGTTTGGCGTAAAGTGTTTGGCAGCTACAAGAATTGGCAGCCATTATACTTTTACTGGTCCATCGTCCATGACTGCTGCAAAGGTTTGCAAACGCTGATATAAAACACGGTTAAAAATAAAATTCAAAAATTGAAAATTTTACCAAATTTTACGTTGACCTAGTGAATAATAACTAACTGATTTTTAAAAGAATAGTGATTCTTCGTTGGTTAAAAGCACTTTAAAAAATATTTGCTTCATTACGTATGTACGTTGCGAGCATTAATACCGTCGCACTCAGTGCATAATTTTTTCAATTGTCAGGGGGGGCTCAAATGGTTCAGGGGGGGCTAAAAAAAGTTCAGGGGGGGCTTGAGCCCCCCCTGGCACCCTACTTCCCGCGCCTATGTTCGCCACCCATTTTATATTTTTGTTCATTATTACGTGGCGTATCGTTTTTTTTAAGTGTAGCAAATTAAATTTAACCTAAGATGCAGCAACCGCGCATTTCTTTAAAGTGTGTTTATTTTTAATTCCTGCACTCTTCAACTTATATCGTTTTGTCGCTATAACCTGTTTTTCGGCCATTGTTTTTGTTCCTTTTGGATAAAAGGGTTCGAAATTACGAAAAAATTGTAGGGTAAGGTAGGGTTATTTCGGACAAAATTTACTTTTGTGACTCTAGAGCAAGATTAAAATCGTGGAATTACGAACTCTTTGCACATAATTGTAGATAGCCCTTTGACTTCAATATGAAATTGTTCGTGAGTGCAATAGCCCCAAGCATTAGGCCATTACTTACAAAAATGCAAGGTGGTTTAGTACGTACGAACTTGCCCCAATAGTGGGGTAGCTCCGGACAAGCAGTGGGGTATCTCGGACATCAAAAAAAAGGCAAATTTATTGCGATTAAAAAGCGATCCGCATCAATTTCCACTGATGGAAAAAACAGCTCGTTTCAGTTAAATTCACATCACACAGTTTCAGAAGTTAACAACAAAGAATTTCAAACGAAATTAACCGAATGAAAGAAAGAGACTACGGTATGCATGATCTCAATAGTTTGGTAAAATTAAATGTTCTATTGTTCAAAATTAGAGTTGAAAAGCGTAAAAATGGATGTCGAGAAGACCCAGTAATTTGTGGCAGGGCAGTTTGAAGGCATCATCTTCTCGTGCTAAAATTATTTTCATATTTGATTTAAATTCATTTTCAAATTTGAAAACAAATATTCACATGCTATTTCGAATGGTTTGTTATATATGTCCGAAATAACCCCACGCTCAGCAAGACTAGCAAATGGCAAACTCATCCTATACAACTTCATTTTTTTAAAATTCATTTTGTCTGCGTGTTTTTTATATATGCCTGACTAGTATCAATACTAGACGTCAGCTTAAACTGCTGCCATGCTAGCACAAAACCTTACGATTTCCTTTCATCTGATTTTGCTTTTTTGTTAAAAATCGTGAATATGAAGTTCAACAAAAAACTGCTTGATTTTGCTACCTAACCAATATGGCGATTGAAAAAGAAGATTGCGGCGACTGCTATAGATCACATGATGCTGCAAAATTAAAACCGGAAGTGGTTGGTCCGAACTAGCCTCATGTCCAAAATAACCCCACCTTCCCCTATACATGAAAAACATTTTGGAAAGTGGCTGGTGGGAGGATGCATATCCTCCCCTGGTCATAAGCTACAGAAACCATCAAAAGAGTGTGGCATATTTCAGTCACTTGTCACCAATAGTGTTGTTTTTCTGGTTCTTTTTCACAAAAAGCCGGAGTCAAAAGGGGGGGGGGGGGGAATGGCACGCTAGTCCTGCCTACTTTATCGTTAACTTAATGCATTGTGTCACCAATGCCAATTTTTCTGAAACAATAGGAACTAAAGGTTCAAATATTCTTCTGAAAATCCTCTATAAATAAATGAATGGTTTTGTTGACTCTTAATTATACTACCAAGAAATGGAATTTTTGCGAAAGTGTTGGGAAGAGACCTCAGACCTGATGCATAAGACGACGAGTTTATTTTGCAAGTTTGGACGCAAGTTCACTGTGCTTTTTCCCCAGCGGCTTGTAATACGGAGCAGATTGTAACGTGGGTATGGCCTCCCAAGGCTAACGTTGGAAAGACAAACGAGGCAAGAGACATAGCCTAATCATTGTCCCAATTAGGATAAAAGCAGAGATTTTTTCAGGGGGGCTAAGAATCTAAAAATGTTTACCTTATTAATTTAAGGTGTTTTAATTGCATCGAAGTGTCTGCGTATTTTTCCTAAGGTTGTGTAAGCTATTTCGTGCTTATGGATTTAATAATAATTTACATTTTAGAAGGGGGGGGGGGGCTTAATCGTAGTCCCTCCACCCCCCTGGCTTTTTCAGCCACAGCTAATGCGCCTTAATTTGATGCACGAGACAAACAACAATACTTCACCGTTTCAAATTAGCCTACTTATCAAACGATAGCTACTAGCAACTTTGTGTGCATAAAAACTATTTGAAAATTTATGCAAAATCGGCTCAACACATTCAAATCAACCTATAGGTACTGATGTGCAATCATTTAACAATCAAACAAGTCTGAGCGCTCACAAAATTGTCTCTTCTCGTACCTTGATTTCCGTCAGCAGCGCTTTCCATGTTCACTGTGTTTCTTTTGAAAATTGTTGCTTGAAGTGATAAACCAAAGAATAAACAAATCAAAAAATACATAAAAATCAACTTCATTTTGAAGCGATTTGAATTAAAGTTCCGTAGTAGCCTATACTTAACTAACACCTTCAAAAAATAAATTTGTTATGTATACTAGGCCTACCTAATTTATACCAAATTTTTATACCAGTAGTTTATTCAGTAAGTAATCTTTGCTGATTGCTATATCAAAGCAAGTTTTTAACTTACTTCTCAGCTCAAAACTAGTCTATTAACCAAATAATAACGATGATATGTGGTTTGTTTAATTTTGTGTGACTGGACTCGATATAGCTTTAAATACAATAAAAGTTGGGCGTATGCCTATCGCCTGTGCTTTATTTCTATGGAAGGTATTATAAAAGCAAAAATCTACCCAGAAAACACACAGGTTATCAATTGAAGGCGGAGATACATCATTTATTCAACTGCTTCAAGACAAACTTCAAAAAAATTATAGGAACACCAACTTTTGACGTCACCTCTGTTAAGCATTTGTTAGGTTGCAATATTACGTAAAAATTCTAGCGATTTGGTGAATTTTTCAAGCTATCAATCCCCCTAAGGTTGTGTAAGCTATTTCGTTCACGGAAAAAACGCGAGCGATGACAATCGACTCGAAGATCCCTAAAATGCAAAACGGCCAAATCGCAGCATTCTTGCGGCTCTTTGGTGTAATATGTCTATCAAGTGACCAATGCGCATTTAGTCATGTTGGCAAGGAGGAGTGTAAATTTAGTTATAATTAAATTAATAATCATTAACCATTAGGATGTTTCATAATTTCACCTTTTTTGAAATTAAAAATGCTTGGGGTCTCATCAGGTGGGATTTTGATCACAAGCAAAGAAAAAAAATTTTTTTGATCGGACGTTGTTTCGAGGGCGTCCCGCCCCCCCAAAATTTAAAATTTCTTATTGCGGGAATTTGTTGGAAAAGTACGATATCTCTTAAACGAAACGAGATAGAGAGTAGTGCGAGGTATCAAAATTTGCGGAATGGTTGACTTCCTATCAGTAGTCAATACATTTTTAGTCGCTAACTCCAACAGAAACGAAGTTGTTTGCGAAAAACTGTTTTTGGGCCACTTTTTTTACACACTGCAGTGATGCGGAGACTAAAGTTATATCATAAAATTTCTTCTAATTGAGAATAGTTATCAATTGTTAAGTCATAAAATTTCGGTCAGTATAAATCCATTGCCACGTGTTAGGTTAACTCCTTTCGACTGAGACAATGTCCGCAACTGGATCAGAGATTGCCACGTCTGTGATAAGTTTGGAAAGATTTGCGGATAATGTATTGCCAACTAACAGAAGCGTTGTCAACCACTATAAATATTTGCGCAAAAACCTAAGTACTACAAACCCTTAGTTTCTTAAGAAGTCGGCAGTTTTTGCAGATGTAAAACAGCAGCTTGTAAACGATATGCGCGAACTTTGGCTGAAAGCTGGTCTTCCTGTAGTAAGTGAAGTTAGAATCGTTACTCAGTGTAAAGACATAATAGATAAAGATGAAAAAGCAAGAAGAAAAGCTAAAAAGAGAAGCGAAGAAAAAGAACAACTAGTTTGTGATGACGGCTGGGGTTCACTTTTTGACATTTCCAAGTGCAAATGTCCAATACCTGCAATACCTCTCGTGCACAATTGCAAGTTTTCCTGTTCATGTAGTTGGGAAAATCGGATTCCACTAGAAGAAATTGAATTTTTAAAAGATCAAAAAACCCACAGAAAAATGTAGCCTACATGTCTTCATCGTGGCGTAAAGTTTATGCCAATAAGATTTTATACAAATCGCATTTTTTGAATGGTAATGATGCTCAAAAGTCACACTACAGACAATTCTCAAATAAATTGACAAAAATAAGAGAACGTGCAAAAAAATCTTACTTCAAAAAGCAACTTCTGCAAAGTAAAAAAGATCCTCGTAAAACGTGGCAGTTAATAAACTCTGTGCTTCCAACTAATAAATCAAAAAAAGCCGAAACACCGAACCGACTGATCGTTGACAATCGAGAAGTAACTGACAAATTCATGATGTCCGAAACATTTAACCAGCAATTTATCTCCATAGGTAAAAAGTTGGCAGATAATATCAACAATACCCCAAATTCATTCTATAAATTCTTACCGAAAAGAGAAGAAAGCACCTCAATATACTTTGAACCTCCTAGGTACAACGAAGTTTAAAACATCATACATTCACTGAAAATTAATAAATCGACAGGGCATGACAATGTTGATGCATATTTTATTCGCATATCGTGTGATTTGATTACGCCTTACTTAACCCAACTATGTGACTTTTCTTTCAAATTCGGTCTGTCTCCCGAATGTCTGAAAATTGCTAAAGTTGTTCCAATATTTAAAAATGGTTCCAAGAATGATATTAATAATTATCTTCCGATCTCGTTGTTATCTAACTTTTCTAAAATAATGGAAAAACTGATTGCATCTAGATTAATGAATTTTCTTGAGCAACGTTGTGTACTTCATGAAAACCAATATGGCTTTCGCAAAAAAATGTCCACCACTCATGCCATACTTGATGTCGTGAACCAAATTAGTTCCAACATTAACAAGAAAAAACTGACAGGATTAGTATTTCTCGACTTAAAGAAAGCTTTCGATACAGTATCTCATGAAATATTACTGCGAAAACTAGCTCACTATGGCATACGTGGAAAAGTAAACGATCTATTCAGATCTTATTTAGTGAGTCGTAGTCAGTATGTTTTTCTCGATGGTCATTGTTCATCTCCGAAAATAGTTCAATATGGAGTCCCTCAAGGGTCAAACTTAGGACCCATTCTTTTCACTATATATGTCAATGACATTTTTTATAACTTCGAATCAGCACCAGTATTGTATGCGGACGATACTTGTTTAATAACCCAAGCGCATACGCCGGAGGATCTACAACTGTCAATGCATAAAGTAGTCGAAAAAGCGCGGCATTAAATGTTAGCCAACAAATTAACAATCAATACAAATAAATCCAATGCTCTAGTAATTTCTCATGTTACCAATAAACCGCCGGCGCTCATGGAAATAATCTGTGGTGATAATACGATTTCTACACAAACAAGCGTCAAGTACTTAGGTTTAACTATTGACAACAAATTGTCATTTAAACAACACATCAAATGTATTGAACGTAAAATTGCATGCTCCGTTGGTGTAATGGGAAAATTGAAATATTACTTCCCAAAAGAGACACTGTTGCAACTCTACTATGCTCTTGTATATTCCCAATTAACGTACGCACTTCCTGTTTGGGGATCTACTTACAAAAGTAAAATTCAAAGGATTACAACTTTTTAAATCGTGCCGTAACAATTATCTCTGGCGCAAAAAAATTCGATAGTCTTAATCCATTATATCGCGAAATGAATATTTTAAAGTTTAACCAAATCTACCAACTAGAAGTAGCAAAGATTATGTATAAAATTTTTGTGAAACAAGAACCTCACAAATTAAGCAAATGTTTTGTTAAGTCATCGCAGGCTCACTCCCGATCCACCCGCAGAACCACCTCTAACGGCTTCACAATCCCCCTTTTTAAAACAAACAAACTTCAACAATCATTTCTTTATCAAGGGTCAAATATTTGGAACAATATTCCTAAAGACATTCGAATTAATCCCTTCCCAAGATTTGTAAAATTGCTAAAGCAGCATTTACTCGACTGTTAAAAATCTAATTCTCTAATGATTTATTCTCATACTAGGTTATTGGAACAAAAAATGTTACTCAACTGCTTGTACTCGTACAGTTGTTGCTCCAACTTTGATTGACTTTTTAATCTTCGGTGGCTGTTTGACTCGAAGACTTGCGCACCAGTAGGTCCCTTCAAAGCCTCCGTTCGTGTTATTCAATTTATAGTATTTTTTTTTTTAACTGCACGACGTATTTATTGTTTACACGAAAAATAAATTGATTGATTGATTCTGAGCAGGCTAAAGCATCATCCTTCACCAATGTACGTGGATGGACCATTCTGCTCTTACTCAGTTGCCCACTCGAGTACCCGTTTATCAGACCCTATACTGGAAAATCGGTTAAGACCCAAAAATAAAGCGGCATCAAATTCAACTTTGCATGATGAGGAAAACCCAAACCACAAAGTTGATGATCCCAGTTTCATGCCTCGGTCTATCACAGGAGGAAAGAACTACACCAAAAAAAGAAAACCGTCTATCAGCACAAACAGTTGCTGTTTGGCTGATAGACGTCACATATCCATACGTCAACAATCTGACCAAATTTTAGCGCTTGTCGGAGAGAGTATAGCTGCATCTCCTACCACAGTTTATAGACGTAGAGAAGAAGCAAGATCAATGAATCAGAGTTTCTGCAGTTGCATTACGACGGCAGGAAAATCAATGGGATGGATAGGTATGCGTTTGTTGTACAATTTTACTGCGAAGACTTCAGCAAAAAAGTGGATAATGTAGTAGAGGTAAAGTCGTATTTGTCAAAAACATCTGTGCTTTGTGAAGCGGTGCTCCATACTATTATTGTTGAAGTTTGTGGTGGAATGTTGGGTAAAATTTATTCTGTTATGAGTGACACATGCAAAATGAATATGGGAAAAAGACTGGAATCGACAAACGCCTGCGAGATTACCTTAATGATAATTTTGAACACGACATACATTCTCTGCAGTGTATGTTTCATACAAATGAAATATATTTATCCCACGTCATTGATGAGGTTGAAGGTAAAAGCAAACGTCCAAACGCTTTAGAAGAGGGTGCTCTTTTAAACAAAAGTAAGTCTATCACAAAAGGTTCTTCGCAGACTTAGATTGCGAGAGAAGTTCTAGATGTGCCCATAACCAGTGATGGGCACGATAAACTTTTCTGTACTAAAGCGATAACGATAATCGATAATTTCAAAATTGCTCTAGGCGATACCGATAAATCTCAATTTCTTCAAGCGATATCGGTAATCAATAAATGATCGCAGATAAATTTTTCCGATAAATGTTGTGGTAAATTTTCAATGTGTTTGATGAAGTTTTTTTCTTGCGAGTCAAATCACAAAAGTGTGTTTCGAGATTTTTCAAAAGTAAGCAGTTCACGGACTCTGCTGTGGGATTAAACACAACAAAGAGAGTTTTTTAAATCGCAACAAGACTTTATCGACACCGTGAATTTTGCCATAACGCCAACTCCCTTACTTTAAACACTGTGTACATAAAGAATTGTTTATCGCGATAATTTATCGGCGATAACAAAATATATTACAAAAGCGATATTGGTAATCGATAAATCCAAACTATTTTGAGCGATAACGATAATCGGTGAAAAATTATCGCCGATAAATTATCGCGATAAATGCCCATCTCTGCCCATAACTCCAATTGCTAAATTACATCTTCGAAGCAAAATTAACTGGTTTTTTGAACAGAAAAGTATGGGAAACATTACAGATGGAGGCTTTCGGAGCGATCAAATGTGTTTACTAGTTTTGTCTTGTCAGCTTTTTATGGATATCCCAGCCAATCTCAAAAGCTTGCTTTGGTGCAAACAAGAAGAGATTTGCCATTCTTGCTAATTAACTACAGCAAACGGTTATTAGCGATTGCTTTTGTTTCACTCTTCCGATCTTGATGACATGGAAAAGTAAAAACTTTCAAGGCTTGTGTCGTTTATAGTATTGCCGTCGTTTCTTATGATACACCTCAAGCCACATGCATCTGAGGGTCCTTTGTTGACTTTGTTTTAACGGGATCTCTCAACGGTTTTTGAAGCAGTCAACTCGGATTTATGTAAAGTAGTGAACCGCTACTTTATGCAGCGTGCAAACAGTTGGCTTTCACCGCATAACGTTGCTTTCAGCGTCTATTCTGAAAATCCTAGTAATATTGCTTCTTTTTACCTTTAGTTGATGCTAAAAAGTTTTTTGCAAATAACTTCGTTTCTGTTGGAGTTAGCGACTAAAAATGTATTGACTACTGATAGGAAGTCGACCATTCCGCAAATTTTGATACCTTGCACTACTCTCTATCTCGTTACGTTTAAGAGATATCGTACTTTTCCAACAAATTCCCGCAATAAGAAATTTCAAACTTTGGGGGGCGGGACGCCCTCGAAACAACGTCCGATCAAAAAAATTTTTTTTCTTTGCTTGTGATCAAAATTTCACCTGATGAGACCCCAAGCATTTTTAATTTCAAAAAAGGTGAAATTATGAAACATCCTATTAACCATACGTAACAAGTGCTCAAAACTAGATTTCAACTAAACTTAAGATCAAAAATTACAATTTGGTTGTGGCAGTTCAACTAAACTAACGTTACCGGTATAACCAAAGTCAAAGCTGTCTATAGAACTGCTGACCACATCTCCTTCGCCGACAGTTGAAAAAAAAAAAAAAAAAACAGCATTGAAGCAAGTTCATAAACCTAAGATTAAACCAAATTTTACCGATTGGCCATAAAAATCACAAGAAATTTAAGATAAACCATTCTATTTAATTCGTTGATAACAAATCTCAGGCAAGTAATTGCCATAGTACAAAGTAACAAGAAATATCAACTATTTTAACCAACAAGATACATGGTAAGTTGAGAGTACACATGAAAAATATAAGCATAAACCAAAAAGATAATCAAATGGAAAAATTCTAAAAATAAAAAACTGATATTCACTATGAACGTTTAATCTCATACAGAAAGTTATCGAAAAATTAGTGATAACGAATATAAAAATCAATGGGTTAAATACAATATGGTGAATTTCCTAAAAATATCCTACACACTTGCTAATAACAGTGACTAATAAGCCTAATTGAGAATAGGTACGTTACGTCAGTGTTGGAAAAATTAACCCCAGTATATTTCTCAACTAGCAGATGATACATTCTAACGCACAGCCCGATACATCATTTCGTCGCTGCTTTCAGATTTTTAAATTCCTCTTAATGAAATACAAGGATTTAAATCAATCGTGATAATTAAAGGTATTCGAGAGAGAACTTATAGGCAGTCAGGGAGGCGGAGGTACATTAAAATAGGCTTACCATCCGTCCTCCTTCTAGACCAAAAAAAAAATGTCCTCCGACGCCGAAAAATGCCGATGTTTGGGAAAAATCTGTGTGCGGACATGATGACCCTCAAAAAACCTGTTCTTCTTCTGTGAAGTGAAAATATGGTAATTCTACATTAAAATATCATGTCGGAGTCTTAAGGAGGAAAGTATGGCAAAACGTACTGCGCCCCAAACATACTAAGTTACTAATTCCTGCAACATTTCTTACGTTATTCAAATTATTTGATGGTCAGCAATAAATAATACAGTGGAACTAGTTCAAAAGCGTGGGTTCGAACCTTGCAGGAATCAATATCAGTTCCCGACTCAAATTGCAAGCTCTGCGCGAAAAAGCGGGTCTGAAAATCTTACACAGACGGAAGAATTTCTTCTGTTGGTTCGCTCACTTCAAATGGAACATCTTTCCATTGCTTTGGCGTCAAACAACTTCCCGTTGAACTTCCTTTACGCAGAAGTTTAAAGTTCTTGATTTGCATAAGAGCAACAGTGTCCACACCCTTCCATAGACATTGCACACCCCACTCCTTGCCACAGCCACCGCAAAGAACACTGTTTATAGTTTCCATATCCTCAAATTTTTTCTTTTTTTTTAGGTTTCCGATTTCATACTTTTTCTTGAATTCAGGGTCAATGCAAAAGTGATGAGTCAACTCAATAGCTCTGCAACGTACCAGTACAATATAAGGCTGGAATATAAGCATTTATTAGCCTACCTGTAGTTAAGAGCTAGCCGTAAAAACAGCATGCCCGACTGCCGTCAGTAGCGATTGGTTAGAAAAACAACTTCGTTATTTTTACTGATTACGAAAATGCCAGGTATGCAGTCAATTGCGGGGGTAAAAATATAAGATAAAAAAAGCATATTTTCATTATACTCACGCAATTAGCCTAGGCCGAAACGCGTAACGAGTGGCGGGGCCCCATATCCACGGCTTATCGCTTGGACAACACAGCCCCAAAGACACGTCGCAGCGGCGGCGAGCCGTTGGCGACACTGTGTCAAATTCAACCGACGCGGAAATCGAACCCAAGACTTCCAGCACCAATACTAACAACTAAGCTATACGGCGGAGTATGAGAATTTGCATAGACAGTTATCTGAACGAATTCCTTTTTGATCGTATCAAAGGCTTATTTACTCTTCGACTTACATGTGCGAAGAGTGTGAGGAGCAACTCTTGGATACTTTGTTACATTACGACCTCTGCACAGCATAAACTTTTTTGAAGCCAAATTGTTCCGGAGCACAAAAATGCATGAACAATCAAGCAAGTTCACTACCATTGCACGTCTACCTCGTTGCTTACCTGATGTCACGTGATGAGCAAGCATGCAGCGAGCACTTCTTACATTGAATGTCAAACTCATCATCACATTTCTTAGTTGTTGCTTTAGACTTTTTCCGCAGCTCAAGGCGATATTGAAAATCTTGCAAGTGAAGCAACTGAACAAATTTTGGATTCGAGTTGTCAACAAAACATTAAGAATTTTAACGCAAACAGCGGTCGGTTTTAACACCAATGATATGATACTGAAGGCAAAGCACCACCCTCAGCAAATTGCGTCATGATAGGATTAGCAAAAAATTCTACTATTTTACTGCAACGTTGATTAAAAAAAAAAAAATAACGCACATCAGTCACACAAATGAATACTTCTAGTCGCATTACCTCGGGCGGCAATTTCAAGATAGTAAAAACTGCTTTGCCTTTTTTATTATTGCGAGAATGAAAAGGAAAAATACGCAATTACGTATCCATGTTATCCAAACTAGTAATTCAGGGGGGGGGGGGGGATAAATGAAAAATTTTGGATATTGCTTATAAACCCACCCTTAAAATATGCTATCCTATGACAGAATGATGGTACAAAAAACCTTTTTGATCATCTGTGTTGCTAACCCCCCTGTACATACCCCTTGAAGTTTGTGAGTTCCCCCAAATAGCAAAATTAACATATCTTGCTTATTGTATTACCAAAATACCAGGTGTGACCATTAATTTTTAATGATTTCTTATCAGGAAGATGATTATGCCTCTTAATATGTTATTTTATGTAAACCAATTTTTAACATTTTTTTCTAAAGCTGCAGGAAAATTCAATATCATGTAATTTGAACATTTGTCGATCAAATATAGCAAAAAAATGAACTTTAAATTGAAAAGAGATATTGCTGTCATACGAAACAACTGTGTAATCATCAGACTTAACAGAAAGGAGTGCAGCAGAGGAACAATTACAACTCAAACGAAGGCTTTAGTTGAAAAATTTCGCTACAATTGGACGTTGAAAGGCAAGCGTCACGCGCATACCAAACTTCGTAGTAAATTCGGAAGAACTTCATTAAAGTCAATATCAGTGCGAGTCACGTATATATATATATATATATATATATATATATATATATATATATATATGTTAATTCTGCAGCACAGACGAAGAGTCCACCAATGCTTTTCAGACGAGTTAAATCCTCATTACGACGTTGGTAAGTTCTCATCAGCTTTCTCCAAGATTCCGTCTTGTTAAAGCTGACGCCGAAACTCATTCCAAACCTTCATCAATGCACTTGTCGCGGTAGAAACCTTACTATGATCTTAACTCTGATTGCTTTGCTAAATTGAAGCTTTTGAGCTTTGACATTCCATGAAGACGCACAGTCAAGACTTTGGTTGCTTGTATTTTCCAGTTCGTAATTAACACACCCTACTTGACTTTCGGCAGCCATATCGTTTACAGCAGCATTTTCACGAAGGCCTGGAATCAAATTGATAAATAGTTTTTGTCGAGCTGGATCAAAATTTCCAAATTCAGATACTGTTTCACGTCAGAACCATTCTTCTGCCAGTTTTCGAAGCACAGTATTTTCTTGAAAGATTTTCATCAACTCCATTTTTTTGCAACTGCAATTTCGTTAAAGTCGGGCTACAAACTGACCTTAATTCACAAATTCGAAAGCTGGTTTTGTGATACTGTTATCCAGAAGTTTTTCAGCTTCAGTATCAGTGGGACTATCACCAATAACGTTTTTGCGTAAAAAGTAATACCTTTTGGTATGACGTGTTGTTCTTGTATTTCAAAGCAAGTAAAGGTTGAACCACATGAATGCCGAGGATGGGAGTGTGACCAAACAATCTACAGTATATTAATTTTTGAAAAGTACGCAAAACACATGCAAGATTGTTTGTAACATGCTCATACTCATTCAAAAACACCAAAAGTATTCAATGTGGTACACGCCACATCGCCACATGCACACGCATAGACAAATCTATGCATTATTCTTTTCTTTATTACACTGCTTTATTTTTTTAGAGGAGCAATACGAGCATTAAATTCTTAGGAAGAATTCTAAGGCTTTTGATGAAAGTCCTTTCTGATAACATCGCATCATGATGCCCAGAAGTTCTTTTGTAACAGTGTCACTTGTTTTTTTTCTTTTTATTTATGTGAATTTTATCCGCCTATTTCGAGAAAGCGACTATATGAGGTCGCTTAGCGGCTGCCAGCCATCTGTATCCCACAACAATATGGGGGAGTCTCGTTAAGTGCCTTTCCCAATGGCACAACAAGCAAACTTTCCGGCTAGGTCCACACTGTCCCTTAACATCAAGCAGGGAAACTGTAAATACCAATTTTTAAGTCATTAGTTTGACGCGAATCAGAATCAAACTTCGAGTCTACCGATCCAAAAACAGACACTCTATCCACTCGGTCATCTGATAGTTGTGGCATGGGCGATTGGGCATTTATCTTAAATTGGGCATGCAACTTGTCTCTTCCAATCGCTATTTCAATCGCTGCATAAGCGTTAGTGATTTGTTTGTCAAGCATCGACACTGAACGAGTGGAACAAAGCGCTTTACCTGGTACATGATCTGTGCTAACTACCAAGTCATTGTTAAGAGTCCATAGGACAAAACAAGTTTTCAAATACTGTAATAATCACTGTTAGTTTTCATTTGGCAGGTTAAACTACTACCGGTACCAGCAAAAGTAGTGCTAGAATTCCACGTTCAGTTTGATTAAACTGTCATTAGGATTAGATTGCTTATTGGTAAAAAAGCATGCAATAAACCTTTGATGGAAATTCATCAAAAAGTCAATTTACTATAAACTAGGAAAAGGAATGACATTTGATTTTTATCAAAAAGGCTATTTCAGCGCTTAAACGTACTCCTAGTTAAAAAACATCAAAATTGAATGGTCACATCATTAATTTATCTCAAAAAATAACCAAAGTATGCAATTTTGAAATATAGGGTGGTTTTCAAATTTTCAGGGGGTATGTATAGGGGGGTTAGGAACATCCCAGACAAAAAAAATTTTTGGCATCATGATTCTGTTATGGGATAGCATATTTTACGAGGGGGTTTGAAAAAAAAAGTATTCATCCCTCCCCTAGTACGTAGTCATCGCAATTACGGTACTCTTAGTTTATAATTTGAAAACATTCTGTCCATAGCGGCAGGTTGCTGGCGAGTCCGCCTAACTGTTTCTACGCCAGAAATAACCGATTAACAAATATATAGAACGTGAGCTTTAACGTTAATATTATGGGGTTTCCAAGCGATTACAATTCGTAAACAACACTGGCTAAAGCATAAATGTAAGTGTTTGAAAATGAGAGGTTACTTTTGCATTACCCTGTCCACAAAGTGTGCTTCCTTTTTTAAAATTTGCTACATCATCGTTACGTTATGAATGGAATTAGACAGCACATCATGTTTACAAGCTTAGCGACTTTACTTACTTCGTTTTGATATTGTTTCAAGTTTTCATCAATTTCTTTCTCCACTTCAGTACGGGCTTTCTCCATCAATATCGTCTTGTACTTATTCAAATGTTCTCTACGTGCAACTCGGGAAGATGAAAGCCGGTAAATTTCCCCTCCTTTCTTACGAGCACGACCTGGGAACATGGGGTTTCGCATAATCAACGACAAAAATAGCTGATAAACTAGGGTAGTTCTGGTTAAAAAACCGCCAATTACAGGGGCTCCAGTCGAGAGCGAGACAGACAGGACTTCTCGGCGCTGACACAGAGTTTTAAGGTTCGGGATAGGTTTACTGTTAAGGGTTGCTATTTGAGTAAAGGCCAGGGATACTGAAATAGGTGTCTCAAAGTCGAGTTTTCCTAAGCCGAACACTCGCACACTCTGTTCACACACGGCTGAATGCTCGATAAACCTTCAATCGGACATAAATGGTACAATTGCACCAGTACAAATGAAATCGGACGAAGTCACAGAACCGGTACTTAATCCAAACTTCACCTGTTATCTGTTTAATGGTCACTTCATTCGTCATAATGTCGTAGATGATGACGAAATTGCAATCCTCCACATCGATTCCTTCTCCAGCGGAGTCCGGAGTACAAATAAGGATCTTATGTTTTCCTTTTCGGAAATTATCCATTATCCGCTTCTGCTGCTGATGAGTTAGAGCTGCAAGCACGACAAAGTTGCTTCAAAACTCACTTGGTTTTCACAAGACATGACGAACTTCAAATTATAACCTACAAACCAGTTAACAACCCGACCCTGCATTTAAAAACTTGCTTATTTCACATTTACCTGCACAGTTGCAAGTCAAAAATGGTTCTAAAACAGACGAAACTCGTAGTAGCTCCGCGCACAAAAAACTCATTACAAAATAATTTGAAAACAATGATGTGGAGATAAAGTGATATTATATCAATATAACAACAAACCTATGAATGATTTCCAGCTAAGCTCTTGGTGTGTTGAGAAATTCAGTTGAATGAGCCACGAATTAATAATAATATACGAACTTGTATAAAAGGTCGGCATTATTTTTTGGATATTAAGCTCTAATCTATTTTAGATCCTAAGCGTGAGGGGCGCTTTATTCCATACGTTGTTTAACGCAAATTTTGTCTACTTCAGACGCAACAACACCTGTATCTCCTTCTCCTGTAGAGTTGCCTGTTCCCGTAAAAACTTCGGCGTTGAAAAATTTCAGCTCATCATTACTGGATGCCCATCTCTGGAAAGATACGGAATTAGGTAAAAAATGTTTTTCCACATAATGGGCCGGTTGGTGCAGTGGTTGAGACATCGCTATTGATGCGGGAGGTCTGGGGATCGATTCCAGCGCTGATCAAATCGACACTGTCGCCAAAGGCTCGCCACCGCTGCGACGTTTCTGTGCTACCCAGACGCTAAGCCGCGGAGGTGGCCCCGACACTCGTTACACGCTTCAGCGTAATGCTGCGAGTATAACCAACATTTGATTTTTTTTTGATGTTTTTCTACATTGACGTTTTGTTCGTATGCTACCGGTAAGACCAAATCATGAAAACATGAATTACACTCAGGCAAACCATACAAATTTACTTTTTATCTGCAATTAGCTTCTTCCTTTAAGCACTCGAGAACAAGCCTTTTAGAGCAGTTTGACAATCTATTATTTTTGCTGAACACAAAACCCATTTTCAACCAACCTTCAACGCATGCGTATATTTTCGTTTTTCAACCATAATCATTCCTTTTGAGTTTTTATCACTTTCAAATTTCCACTCAATAATTTCTTCTATCAACTTGAGGTTGAGATTGGCCGATTTTTCAGTTGAAACTAATTTCTTGAGAACGGCTAAAAGATCTATACATATACAGAAAACTTTTTAAAGTATTTAAGATGCAATTACATATGAGCCTACCGTATGAATATCATTGAATAGTGGTACGTTGTTTGATCGAAAAAAAAAAAAAAATTAAGCATTGACGGTAGATGATAACGGATTGGGGCAAGAAACAAACATAAACAATTAAAAACACAAATTTGCGACACTAGTACCTCAGCGGTCCACCTGTCCTTCATGGCGGATTGATAAAGGGGTTAAGCTGGTGCTCTTGAGTAAACTAACAATCAATAAAAACATTTTTGATTATCAACTGACCTGTCGCTTTGTTATATATAGTTTTTTCTTGTGGGAGATACTTGTCGAAAGCTGTTTTATTTTGTTTTTCCAGCCAATCCTCAAGACAAATCACAGCATCAATTGATTGACATTTGCTATAAAAATCCAAAGTTTCAAGAAGTTGCTGCAATATTAATCAGAATGTAAACACAAAAACACTTTCTACATCAAATATTATTTGAAAAAATGAGTGCGCGACCGTTTGGTGTGCTCGACTCGGCGTGACATCGTGGCGTACCAGTCACGCCGAATCGCAGCGTGCTGTGGCCCCCTCGACGAGCAGCACATTCGGAATGCAACGATTACTTCATTACGTTGGTTCACAGTTTGCACCTGCAACGCAAAAGCGAAATATCACGAGCTTGAGTTATCTCAACGCTGGGTTAGTCACGCCGAATAGTTCCGTCCCGGAATGAAAATTTAGCAAAAAGTCGGTCCCTTAATACGATGCATTTATGTTAGTCATTGAACTATCGCACCGGAAATGTTGCAAATACAGTGAACATGCTGCTTGGTAGCAATGGTATTGTGATAAACTTCTTGAAGGACAAAAGGGTAGGCTATTTATGCGAAAAACCGCCTAAGCACATGTTATGATAATTGTTACAGAGAATGGAGGTTTGATACCACACATAAACAAGGTGCCTCTGGCAAACCTATGGCGAAATAGAGCTTTTTTTTGCTATTTCAAGCTACTTAATTGCAGCTTAGGATTTTTGTGGTAGTGAAGTACATGCATCATGGAGATGACCTAGTTGAGCATCGAGCCCCCGAAGCCAGCTTCGGAGCCCAATGCACCAACCACTCGGCCAACTCCATGTGCGGCAAAATAAAGCTTTTTTTTTTTATTTCAAGCCACTTTATTGCGGCGTAGGATTTTTGTTGTAGTGAAGTACATGCATCATGGAGATGACCCAGTTGAGCATCGAACCCGCGAAGCCAGCTTCGGAACCCAATGCACCAACCACTCGGCCAACTGAGAGCTTAGGTTATTGACAGGGACATGTGTCTAACAGTACAATCGTGCGGCAGGTCGTTGTCGCTCGCAAGCAACGCTAGTTTGTAGCAAATGCAGCTTCGGTTACATCAAATAGCTGGTGACAAATCACATGCATTTAATATTGTTTTTTAAAAATTGAACACATATATTATTTCCGTAGGACAAGAGATATTGCTTTAAGAGAATAATGTAGTGACGCAATCACTTTCACCCAAGAAATGGACTTTTAAACCTGCCTTTTTCTCAGTTGTTTTATTGCTTGTTGACATTTTGCAAACACTACTGTAGTACGTGGCAACATTGTCAAACACCACCAATGGTCGCGAGATGTTAATAGGGTAAACGTTTTTCCAACAGATAAGCCTACTTTTGATTATAACTAGGACATGCAAAACTGCGTCACGTATGATCACATCAAGCAGCGCGTGCTCGCCCACCTCAATATAATCAATGCATGTGTGGGAGATTCGTGAATCATCTTTTTCTTTAGTCGAACTTTTTTGAGCAATATCGTTTTTGTAATTCACGCACCATTGCTTCACTTCTTGCTGATTGGATTGCTCACCGTCTAAGACAGGACAGCTAGTCTCACCTAAACCAAAACACGTACAACAAACAAGAAGGCACACTTTAGTATGAAAACCTACATAACTTCTTGGGTATATAAATCTGGAAGGATGTTGGGCACATTAAGGTCAATCATTCTGAACGATGAAAATACTTTTACCTGACTGCTGCTGATGAGGACTAATAACCCCAAACAGCGCTGTCCCGCTCTATGGCATTAAAGCCTAGGTCTAACGCACCAATATTTAGTTAGAATGCGTGCCTTCAGCAATAATTTGACTCTCTTTGCACTCTGTAACTTGTATGTTATTATTAAAACTTTGCAAAATTACTCTTCTAAACACAATTTAATATGCAAGAAATTGTTTTACGGAAAGTAATTTTGCACTGTTTTAATAATACACTTTAAAGAGTGCAAAGAGGGTCAAATTATTGCTGAAGGCACGCATTCAAACTTTAATTACTACCGACAGCATTTCCCACATACTTTACAAAACAACACATCAACTTTATCGCTATGTTAGCTATAATCGGGTCGAGTACGAAAATAACGAGAATGTGTACAACTTACCAACAATGTTCGGAAGCATCTCTTCGATTTCTTTCATCAAAGAGACGATGCTTGAAACCAATTCACCTTGTGTTCTTGATGACAGAGCATACATCACTATAATGATTCATGAACACTAAGTCAAAAGAGTTGATAGACACAAGAGATTTTATTTCCAAACCACAAATTGTAACGCACAATGAGAGATTGTTAAAAACGCAAGGAGTTCCAGTTTCCAACGTAATCTTCAGAGACTCACAGACGTGTAATGGCTAATGGCCAAATGCCTCATACCTACCAGTACAGAACAGGGCAACGCTCAAGGTAAGCTGGTACCTTTGCGCTGGCCCAATGAATGCAAAAGTTGAAATTTTGAGATTCATTGCAAGCTAGAAAAGTATGTCACGTACAAATCTGTACCTTCATCAGGTGCAGGCGTATGTTGTTCAAGCTCATCAATACGTTGCTTCACACTCACAATTCCATCAACCGCATTCAAATTAGCACACAAGCTCTTCACCATTTTTACAGCCATTTTAAGATCAGAAGCACGACTGATACCAAGAGTGGCAGATAGTCCAACAACCTAGAGACCAAGTCTTGGATTATTGCGCCTAAAGGTGCGCCTACCGATACGCGGCAATGCGACTACCATTAGAAACAATACTGGCCTGCAATTACGGCAATATAAAATTTGCTGGCGTGCGTCAAGCAAGCTGATTGTTCGATGATGTCGTAACAATCAAACATGCATTGTCTCATTTCCGTAGTCAAGGTTATCTCAAACATTTTTTGACACCAGGGGATGAAATGGTAAAAATTGTACAGATACAATTCCTTGATATCGCGTGGTTTTTGCCGCGTTGTTGCACCTTACTTCAACGTCAAAATGAAATAAACAAAAAACTAGGTAGTTGCGTTGCCGCTTGCGGCGTATCGGTAAACACTGCATAATACCCAAAGCTTGTCAACAAATCATTCTATGACGCAGAAATGTTAGTTTAACAAAGATGCTCCCAGTAAACTCTTCTAGAAAAAACATAAAAGCAAACAAAACGTTGATGAGAATTATTCCAGGCAGTTGCTCCAAAAACAAAGAGTTTATGTAATAATTAAAAATTCACTTTCTGAAATTTTAGCATCCTACCGTATTACCGTTCATTTCAACTTTAAAGCTTAAGTTGACGTTGCACAAACGAATACAAGTCTCACCTAGTTTATGAAAACAGTAAAAACTAAAACAAACGACGATATTTAATATAAAACTTTCCACAATTACATAAGGACTCAAAACATGAATGTTAACAACAAAAAATGTGCAAATTGGACAAAATAAAGAGAGTAGAACATCTCAAGCTCAAACCTGCGGCATCGCGACACCGCTCTTCGCTTCCAACTTCAAAGCAAAGTATTTTTTCATCACAGCATTGTAAGGATGATCTTTCGTACAGTGATGACATTCATCAAATATCCACAAACCAAAATCGTCCAATTTGACGATTTGTGATTCTGCGCTTTTCTAGTTCACAAAAATTAATCCCAACTTTAAACACAAGAATTGTTGGTAACCATTCACTTAATGCAAATAAGCATATTTGGTAAATTTTTGAAGACAAAAGTTTCTATTCGCATTCCAGTACATCTCAAGCAGACCATCACAATTATTATTTTTTTCGCGTATTTAAAAGAAACAGAAAGGGTACAATAGATATATGAAAGTCGAACCAAAAAAGTTAATTTCAATGATAAAAAAAATATTTTGATAATGCGAAAAAATAGCAATCAGAAAGTGATAGTACATCAAAATTGAAGGCGAAAAAAACTTTCTAAACCTTTGTTTATCAAATAGCTGGAGGTTACGAAAAAAGGCGGTGACAAGAAACTAATTGGCATAAAAATACACCAGTGTTGTATTACACCAATAGCTAATTTTAGCTCTGATCGTATGTTACACAATTTTTACTTTTATTGTCATAAGAAAACATTTTACTATGAATTTCATTCTTTTTCAAAAAGATTTTTTCTGCAAAATTGGAAAATGTAACAGCGAAAACAATTTCTATG